>QANY01003673.1:111284-189347 GCA_003255025.1 Datisca glomerata
TCCCCACGCCCCCCCCCCCCCCGCCTCGCGCACACGCGGGCCACGAGAAACCCCCCATCCCGCCACTAGACCGTAGTGGCGGCAGCTCATCCAGTGGAAAAGTGCAACATTTGCTAAACCAAACCATGTGAGCACGACCATGTGAGCTCAATCACCTTGCTGCCACTGAGCAATAGACAAGCCTCATCTGCCACTAGACCCTAATAAGCCACCATCATGCCACGAGCCGCATCCTGACATGCACCAAGCAACCAACCCGCCACCATGGCCACCCAAACCCTTCCCTCCCTCGCCCACGCCAAGACGACGTTACCCATGGCATCAACAATCCAAAAAATGCAACAAAACACAATTTTCCAGCAGAAAAAAAAAACACTAAAAAATTCAACAAAAAAGTGAAGGATCGAGGGTTTACATCAAACCCTGGCCAAGGAGGAAGGAGGAAGAACACCCTTCCTTGAAGCTTCAAATTATTTGCCAAAATTATCGAAATTTCACCCTTGTACTTCAATTTCCATGCTTGCCCAAAAAAAATAGCCAAAAAATTTCTTGAAGGAGATGGAATTCATGACTTGCCTTAAGCTCTTTTAAATGAGGGGGAGAAGGGGTAGTTAGTGATTTAAAGTCCTTTAAATAGATGGGGAAGGGAGTTGGAACTCCCAAAAATTTCCAAGAATTTGAAACATTTTTCAAATTAACCCCCATTAAATTTAATTTTACAAATTTGACTCCCATTGATGTAGCGGAAGCCTCGACAAAACCCTAACAATACCAAAACTTGTTGAATCGTGCACGATTTGTAGCAATCAATCTTCTAAAACCTGTTGCTAAGATTACCAGGATTTAGGTAACAATTTCGTTGATTCGCAAGAATACCAAAAATTATGGTCGTACGTGTAGATCTCTGAATAAGCTTCGATCTGATATCTTACGAGCCACGTGGTTCCACCCGAGTAAAAAGTTATGTCCTCTAGAAGTTGACATGCGCGTGTTACGAGCCATCTATTCCGGAAATTCTAAAGTTGTACCATCCGCATCACCCATGAAATCCTTCTAGGTTCATCGAACCTAAGGACAAAGAAAGGCCTACATCACATAAAAAAGGCACATTGAGCATAACAGATTGATGCATCCCACATACATCATGTAATGGAGGCGATCAAAGTATTGGGGACTTGATGATACGATGATTACTACATTGAAGAAATTGTGTACAAGCCCGATTACTCCGCATCGTGCTTGCACAAGGGACTAAATGTACGTGAGGTTTGACGACCTCAACATTGACTCCGCGTGAAGAGCAACTCTTACGGCGTATCGGAAGTTTCTCCCCTAAGGATGCACCTAGAGTGTCGTCGGTGAGATGCACCATGGAGTGTCGTCGTTGAGGTGCACCATGGAGTGCCGCCACTGGGGCGCACCCTTTGGGGTGCCACCACTGAGGCACACCCCATGGGGTGCCGCCACTAAGGTACCTATGGGGGTCGTCCCCATGGAAGCAATATGGGGTGTCATCCCCATGGTAGCACCATTAATGTCACCCCATGAAAGCACCATTGATGCCGCCCTTATGGTAGCACCGTGGGGTGTCACCCCATGGTAGCACCGTAGAGTGTCACCCCATGGGTGCACCATGGAAGTTCCCAGATCACCCTCTGTAATGTAATTCAGAGACAACGGTGACGTGCTTCAGACAAGACACACCGATATACTATCATAATGAGTCATCACATCACAAACCACTAAGTCAAGTGACAAAGACTTGGGTGGGCGTATGATTGTCTGGGAACGCTTGGAAGGCTGTGGATTGGCAGGATTATGGGCGAGGCTACGTTGTATTGGGATGGGACATACCTCTTCAGTACGGCCATTCTAAACATTGAAGGTGTATTATCTTCCCACCTTGGGGAGGGGTTTAGTTTGAGAGAGCCATTTGAGAGGATGCGTTGGGTCAACATCGCCGTTGAGCCCCACCGGCTAGGCATGTTCTCTATAGATCATGGTCACTACACAAAGACCCACATGGCGCCATCCGATTGGCTCGTGTGAAATTCTGTTTTTACCCACCTAAGCATGATTAGTTAACAGAGGTGGCATGATTTGATTGGTGGGATTGTAACTAATCAAAAGATTAGTGGCAATGGCCCCCCTCCTTTTGATCACCTATAAAATGAGGGCTCCTCCTTCATTTTGAGAGGAATGAAACTTTAGAGAGAGAAACTCTCATTCTAGAGTGAGAAACTCTCACTTCTAGAGAGAGAGCATTTCTTATTACCATTGGGTGCCTAGAGTGCTCTCCTTTCACCTTCCGGTGTCCTCCCAACGTTTTCATGCGTTGTTACGGTCACAAGATAAGATTAGACCACTCTCGCAATCACTCACATCACACTTTTCATCTGCAAGGGGTGAACTAAAAACTGAACTTGACTAAGTGTTGCAGAATATTAATACTTCAATCAATAGAATAACATAGATTAACAAAAAAAAAGAATTAATTTGTTGGCCTTCTATTTCCAAATTCCGCTACTCTATTTTTCTACATAGAAATCAGTGGAAGAAGTATCAGGAAGAAAGTTTAGCAGCCCAATCCCTCTAGCTTCCTCCAAAACATTAGAAACGTCGCCGTTAATTCGAATTAGTACTTTTATCTATCAAACGAAGTCCAAGAGTGTATTAAATGAACAGATAAAACTGAATTGCGAGGAAATTAATTCAGGGGAGGAGAAAATCTTGACTCTTGTCGATTGTCTCTAATTCTATCAGTTAAGGGGGTCATTCTTATACCAGAGTTTTCGTTACACCAAAAACATAGTTGTTAAACCGATATTGAATCTCAAACAATTTGTTCAGCTTCAGCATTTTATGGAATCTCGGCATTAATGCCGCCCCATATTGTAAATTTTACACTCTTAAGAGTTAAGACTATAGGCTGTAAAAAAAGAGTTAAAACCATGGAGAAAAGAGAGAGATGGGGACCACGTGGCATACCTATGTGGCATTCCCACATGGTGTAAGGTTTTTTTTACCGATTTTTGAAGATTGAGGGGTTTAAATTTCAATATTTCCTTTTAAAAGTTTAGGTTTGTTCTTAATGTCAAAGTTTAAGAGAATTTGTATTTGACCCTATTATTTTTACAAAATTAAAGTTTGCCCAAAAGATTTGCCATGCCTCTATCTTATTGACTATTATTCGACCCTTGCATAACATAGCTTCATAATCTTCCTATTCTACTTGTTCTCCAATATATTAAATTTGAAATATAAAATATGAATGAGAAAAAGGTACTTCAAATTAAATCAATCTTATTCTTAAAAGTAATTTATTAACACGATTTATTCGTTAAAATAAATAAGTAGTTTTAGTGCAACATTACATATGATAGATGTGGAACCACTTGCGTAGACAAAGACTATTTAGCTATCATCCACAATTGCATATAGATCGTATACCAGGATGCAACTTCCTCTTACCAAACTAGCTCCTTGTTCCTCGTTGAATACGTCTGACAAGTGTAGAACAAAAAAATTTAAACATTTCTTACAAAGACTACTCCCAAGGTTTGGAGTGCATTGAGCTAATCCATAGAGATGTCTTGATCCTTCAAGTTTTATCTTCCCCACTGCAAATCTTGTTGCGCTTTGAGAAGCTTCACCTACTAGTCGGCTCAATAACTTTATTGTTTGTTTAAGAGGGATTGTGGGTTCATTTTTAGATAGTGCTATTGGAATTTTAAACGAATTCTTATCATCTATTTCTCCATAGAATTCAATGCTTGAGTATTGGACAAGACAAGTTTTATACCATATGATTGCATTATTTTCCCGTGGACAAATTGTACGCAAATTATGACTAGCCTCTGTCACGCAACTTTCACAATCTATTGGCGAGGTATCACCTCGACAAAGAGCATGCCCATATACTGAATGTGGATGTTCACCATATAAGCGAGAGCTAAAACCCAAATTATCAGCAACGGTAAATGAAAGGTAAGTTATGAGTCTATTCAAGTTTGTTTTGAAATGAGCGTTGATTGTGAAATTTATGGAGCTTGAGCAGTGATGATGGAGATAATAATAACCAGAAGCGGCTTCAGAGAAGAAGAGGATTAAAAGAGACGTAGACATTAATAACCTCGACAATGTACTCATTTTTCTCAAGGAGTAATTGTAACGTGGGAGATCTTAACATTTTTATAATGTATGCATACAAGGCTCAACAGTCCTTGTTAGTCCATTACTATATTTACCATTAATAACGATTTAAAATAATTAATAAGGAATAAACAAAGTGCATACAACAACCTTTTCACTTCAGTTGGAAGTAAGTGATCTGAAAATTCGTGGACACATATATTATTCGTCAAACTGATGGTTTCAACCTTTCCTAATGCCCAAAGGAAAAAAAACAGTTCAAAAGAGAATTTGGGACTGTTCAAGAGACTTGTTAGTAGGTTTTTATGTTGACCTATGTACTATGTAGCCATTTTATTTGGGAGTGAGTGCAGATAACAAGCAAGTTAGTGTCAAATCTCATCATTAAGGCTAATCAAATGTAATTAGCCTTGTCACCCAGCTAAGGATAGAAGATAGTTTATATCATCATCTGGTTTATCATTGAAGATCAAATTTAATCAAGTAGATAACTAATAGAATTTTTTACTATTTCACTCAAGAAGCCCTTTTACCATTTTATTCAGGCATCTAAGTATATCAACTCAAGAATGATTATTGCATAATTAAATCTAAAAATCCTAAAAGCTTATTATATAATTGTTGATTCCTGAAGAAATAGTTAATGTCTATGATTAAATCAGCCACATCCCCGCATGGGATTAAGGATATCAAATCATCCGTGAGTCCACGAACCTGCGGGGACTCGCCCCTAATATTTTAGAGTTTTAGTGAATAAATAGGTGACTGGGCGGATATGGAAAAATCATAGAAAAATGCTCCTCCTGTTACCCGCCCCATCCATGCCTGTTTTATTTTTCATATATGTTTTTTTCATTATATTATATTGAAACTATAACTCTATGTCACAACCCAACACTATTTTATTAATTCCTCACTGCAACTAGCTATTTTAACTGTCAAATAAAATGATTCATACATTATTTTTCACATAAATTATCTTCATTGCTTCTATTGTCACCATTATCCATTATCATCCTCTTTTCTTTTGTCATCGTCTAAAGCGATCACTGAGAAATTCTATATATAGTCAAGCTTAAATAGATATGAAAAACCCGTTGATAACCCGATCATAATAGAGATTCTCAATCCATGTCCTGTATCTCCGTAAATTGGGAATGAAGTGGGGATGGAGTTGATATATGAAAGAGGGGATGTGGATGGGGGAAGCCGCCCCGCCCCCACCCCCATTGACATGCTTACATGGGATGGTCCTACTAATAATCATGTAGGTTAGCTCTTTAACAATTGCATACACGTTGTATTCCTTAGCTTCGAATTAGGGATCTCAATGGGTGAGTTTGAGTTTGGTATGTTTATACCCGCTAAATACTTATGTTAAAATCTCATTACTCATACCTAACTTATACCAATGTTAAATTAAATGGGTGGGTGTGGGTAATACCCACTAAGAAATGGGACCCAACATGTAACAATGGTTACTCTTTTTTAAACTAAAAGGCTACTCTTTATTTTTTCATTTTTCTATTCTATGAACAAATCTATTTTCGTCTTTCACTTCTCTCTCTTCACCGAACTACTACGATGAAGATCAATGGTTTGGTTAATTCTCTCTCCAAATGGAAATGTTGGACTACAATTCCTATCATAATATATTAAACTGAAAATTGAGTCGACAAAATAGTTTATTTTTTATAAACCTAATATCATCGATGATCCAATTTGGTACTATTTTAAAATTAATGAACTATAGTTTGCGTTAGATTAAAATATTGACAATCCAGTTTGGTTTAATTGTAAAATTAATGGATTTTGGTTCTATTTGATTATAAAATTGATGAATTTTAGTGTTATTCAAATGTTAAATTGATGAACTTTAGTTCAATTTGACTATAATTGATGAATTTTAGTTCTGGTTATTCAATTGATGATTCCGTTTGGTTTGATTATAGAACTTATGAATTCTAAATTAGTTCGATTAAAAAAATAATGAATTTTAATATTTGATATTCGATTATAAAATTGACGATTCGGTTTGGTTTACTCATAAAATTGATGAATTTTAGTTTGATTATTCAAGTATAAATTGACGATTCAATTGAGTTCGGTTATAAAAAATAAATATTCATTTCCTTTTAATTATAAAATTGATGAATGTTAGTGTTATTCGATTGTAAAATTGATGAATCATTATTTGATTCGATTATAAAATTGATAAACTTTTGTTTGACTATTCAATTCATGTTTCAATTTTGTTCGATTATAAAGTTATAAAATTGATGAAATCCAATTGATAATCATGAATGGAAAATAGAATTACATCTCAATTTTCATTATACATATAATGCTATCCTTAGGAAATGAAAAAAGTCTAATAAATTTTGTACGTGGGTATTGAGTATTACTCATACTCTACCCATTTATAGTAGGTAAAAATTAAGGAGAACCGTAAAAATGACCAACTTTCGATCTCTAAAATGCATAAATGGTTGAAAGTTTTTTTTTTTTTTTGCAAAATGGACTAAATATGTAAATAGTCTATTTACATCTGCATAATTTTTGTAAGTAAATGATTTACTTCGGTAATTTTTCAAAAAGGAAAAGGGTTTTCTGGCTATTTTATAGTTTGAGTTAAAAAATTATATTTTCTTGTCACTTTTGGTAAAAATTATTCACCCAGTTAAAATCTATGCACATATTTGAAACTCAACCATTAAATTAAATACCGGTGAATAATTATACCTACGAGTATTTTTAGCATTTCTACTTCGAGTATAGTAGGCAATTCGAAAGCCTCATTAATTAATTTGTACTATTATGAGAAAGATACAAGTTTGATAAACACTTGTTGTTCACCTATGTTTTGACAATCCCTTTTCACTTTGATCACCTATTGCTTTGTATCGTAGAACTCTCTCACAAACCGATTTTACTTCTTTAACCGATTTTTTACTATCAAAAGTAGAATGATATTACCAATAAAACCAAAATACAAAACGTTAAGGACGCTTGCGCCAACCTCTTACAATAATTCTGACTCAATCAAGTAAGAAATTATTTGGGAAAATAAAATAATTAACTAGACTAACTCTATCCTGTCAAGGACCATAAAACGCTATAGCATCAGCGACAAAGTTACACTTCCTATTTTAACCCAATTAATTGAGAACCTGGAACTTGATTAAGGATAAGAGTCACTTCATTAACAAGATTTAAAAGCCTCCAAACTGAACATGAATTGGACATGATGAAACAAATTTATTAGAATCAGATTCCACAGAACCAACAACCCAGCAGCATTTAGAGGCCCAAATCAGGCCACTCTTGAATGCTAAAAGCTCACCATGCTCGGGGGAGAGGGCATTCACACAACTTCCTTCAATATCCACAATTTCCCGATCAGTAACCCTAACTAGAAACCCAATAGAACTTTTGCCCGCTTTAGGGAGAAAACTCAATGATTTTGATATGATCCGGCCAATGAGGAGACCAGAAAGAATTTGGAGCAATTCCAAGGGTTGAAACTTCTGAATCGAGCTTATGAACACTAATTTCTTCCGCGACAGGAGCAAATCCAGGAGCTGAAACTTCTAAATCCTTCCGCGACAGGATCAAATCGATGGGGGAAAAATAGATTGAATTAGTCTAGAATTCCAATGACAGGTGTTAGAAAGATAGAAAGTAGAAATAATATTCACATTAGGGACTTTAAACATGCTAAGATCACCAAACTTAGGAACCCACTTATCCTCCCAAACATTTATTTAATTCTCATATCATATTCTCTGATAGGAATGCTTCCTGATAATCACTTTACCATGCCATAACCTTTTTCAAGCCTAAAACTAATTTTATTAGCTCTAACATCCAAAAAAAAGGCTTTTAAGAACTCTAGCACAAAAGCTATTAGGCCAAGAAGAGAGGAATTAAAGTCTTGAAGGTCTCTAAAGGCTAAACCCCCAAATTCTTTACTTTTAGCAAGTTTTTTCTATAAGCTCAAGTAATACCAGCATTATCCTCTCCTTTAGCGTACCCAAATTTCATAGTAGTTGCATGTAGCTCATAACAAATTATTTTAGGCAGCTGAAACGTACTCATAACATAAGTAGAGACATATTGAACTATAGATTTAAGAAGGACCTCTTTCCTACCAAGGGAAAGGAGGTTTGCTTTACATGAAGAGGTTCTTTTATATATTTTTTCTAGAAGCAAAGCATACAAGGATGCCTTAGAATTCCCCCAATCGATAGGAAGGCCCAAATAAGTATCCTTATGCACATTAAGGGGAATATTAAATAAATTGGAGAGTTCCTCCATCTTAGCCTTAATCACATTCCCGCTAAAAAGAAAACTACTTTTATCTACATTTATTTTCTGCCCAGCAGCCTCACAATAATTATCAATACGTTCAAAGAGATAAGAACAAGAAGAAAGATTTGCTTCAGTAACAAATAAACTATCATCAGTAAAGAATAGATGAGAGATAAGGGCTACCTTTTTAAAGATGAACAGGCTTAACTTTACCTTGATTAATGGCCCAATTAATACATCTGGATGGATACGCTTTCAGCCACTATAATGAAAAAATATGGTGAAGGGGGACCCTTTGCCTCAGACCCTTACTAGGTTTGAAATTAACCGTAGGAGCACTATTGATAGAAATGTTAATTGACAATGGTAGTGCAAGTCAAATCCAAAAACTCAAGTCAAAACCCATTCTAATAAGCAATGTTTTAAAAACCCTCCAATCAACCCTATCATAGGCTTTAATCATGTTAGTTTAATAACAACCACTCTTTTCCTACATTTCTTTTTTTTTATATATGATAAAATATTTCTTGAGCTATGAATGTATTATACTGAATTTATTTTCCATTAATAAAGGCACCATGGGCAATAGGCATAAACTGATTAGGAGTTTCAGGCTGATTAACTGTAGGAATTAGGGTCACATTAGTTTCATTAAAAGATCAAGGGAGGTAACAATTAACAAAAAATCATTAACAACATTAAAGATATCAATTCCCACCAGATTCCAATATGTTTGGTAAAAGAAAGGACTGGAATACCATCGACCAGGAGCATTTTCAGCTCCTAAATAAAAAAACAGCCCTTTTTACCTCCTTCAAAGAAACTTGAGCAGTAAGTACCTCATCAACCAGCTTGTCCACACGATTTAAAACCTAGTCCACTTCTGAAATAGGCTCCTGACAGAAACTATTACCAAAAAAAATTTAGAGTAATACTAGCAATCTTATCTTCATCATTCTGCCACACATCACTAATATCTTTTTTAAGTCTAGTGATGTTATTAAATAACCTCTTCTTAAGAACAGATTTGTGGAAAAAGTTGATATTTTTTATTCCCAAATTTCAGCCCCACTATAATTCCTCCTACTTCCAAATATTACTAATCTTATGGGAAATAGCAGATTTTTTAGACTTATCATCCTCATAATAGTAAGAACTATCAGGTTATTGCTCAAAACCCTAACAGTTCCATTTGATTGCACTCATTGTTTCTATGATGGCTTCATTGGGCAAGCCATCAGAGCCCTAGAGGTAGAGTCATTATTGTTATCAGAAACAGAAATATCCCAAGAACCTTGAAATTATTGATAGAAAAATGACCAAATCAGAGTCTGTCCTAGATACTTTATTTCTATTAACTATACTTCTTCGACCGATTGATTATGATCTACTTACAATCTTTCGAATCTTTGATTTAGTTAACTAACATCCATTACTTCATTGTAACTTTCTTGAATTCCGAAACCCTTCTCCATGTAGTCTTGAAGCTTCCTCTATTCAGGCCTCTTTGTAGAAAAGTTAGTCTCATAGGTTTCCTGGCTTGGGATTTAGCATAAAATGTCAATTATTTGGGCTCAACTACTGGAGGCTTAATCATCTTTGAAGGCCTTTTCTCTTGCATATTTTCTCTTGTACCTAATTAATTTTCAACGAAGATTCATTCTTGGGTCCCATGAAGGGGAACATAGACATTGAAATGTGGCAGCTAGACTATTAGAAGTAATAAAAAAAAGGTTTCCTATTGTAAGGTACCCCTATGGAAATCTTATTTTTCAACCCATGTCCATATCATTCTTTCCACGACTTTCGGTTACTCCACTTGTTCTTCTTACATATTCTCTTTAGACCTTTTAATGCCAATATTTCTAGTTTGGTGCCTATAATATTTTACATTTCTAAAACTTCCCCAAGCTCATTTTTATACTTGAAGTTGAAGATGAGGCTATATCTTTGGCCTTTTCTGGTACATTTGGACTCAAACTTACTTTCCAATATAAAAAAGTTACATGATAACAGTTTTGGGGAGACTTAGTATGCTTCTTGTGTACTGTGGTATACCCAAACATGATAACAGTTCTGGTTCACTTTTCTTGTACAAGTAAACAAAAAACTGTTATAATTGAACTCAAACCTATTTTTCAACGCGAAAGAGGTAAAGTCTTTGGCATTTTCTGGTACATTTGGATTCAAACATACATTCTTACATAAAAAACTTACACGATAACACTTTTGGGGAGACTTACTATGCTTTCGTGTATTATGGTACATTAAAATCAAACGTATTTTCTAACACGAAAGAGTTACTCGAGAACACTTTTGTGCTACCATGGTATACTTTTTGTATACAAATAAACATAAAAGTGGATTATTTGAAGTCAAACGTATTTCAACACAAAAGACATACATGGGAAAACTTTTATAGGTGCATGAAAACACCTTTAAGATGTCTTAACTTGTAGACTTAGTTTAGCTAGCTCAGCTTCTCCTATGGTTATTTGGGTTAAGGAACTAGGTTAATGCAAAGAGAAAGAAGGCCTAATAATGGTGAGTCGAATTAGGTGTGGCAGTCATTCCAATGTTTTTAAGCCACCGTTCAGGCCTTATTTAAAATGGGAGAATGAGGTTCAACAAAGCAAGTAGCATACCCTAGTTTCAGTGCACGTGTGGAAGGCGACTATGTTTAGCTAACAATCTTAGGAAAGAAACCCCCGGGAATTGACTACTAATGCTAATCCATTAACCATGTTATCTCAATTATCGCTGAGACTTTTTGTTCCTTAAATCATATCTGAGTGTTTGGAAAAGGGAAGTTCATCGGCTCTCCATCTTTTTTGTGTATTTGGATTCTTAGCCATTTAAGATGTCCACCAGATTTCAAGTGTCCTCAAGTTAAGTTTGCAAGCCAATGGATAAAGATGAGAATTCTCATTGTAGAATTTGGAATGGTCAAATGGAATCTGCAGTTTCTCACAAAAGGGATGTGACTCTCATACCTATCAAAGTTGAAAAATGAGGATGTTATCTAAGAAGCCCATTGGATGCAGTCAACATCGATGATCTATAGACGTGGTGACTTTCAAAGGTCCCGCTCCCATGACCATGGGGTTGTACTAGTTATGCTCCATTAATGGTGCTCCGTCAATTATACATGAGACAATTTGTCCCTACCACGCACGCATTGAAGGATATCGATATCAGTTTTGATTCTCAAGATATTGAACAAAACTTGCAGCAGCTGATTGGAGCTTGAAAAATAACGAGAAGGGTGTAAAATGAGATGAACCGCATGAACTGCACAAAGAAGTATGAATTGTGGCTTGAGAGTAGAGGCAAATTAACTATTGCCCTACGAGTTGAGGATTTACAATCATACAAGTTGCTGGAAGCTCATTAGGAGATTGTTAAAAAGGAGGAACGTGATGAGTTATATGAGGAGCGTCAAAAGAATTTAGCTCTCTTGGAAGAAAACAAGCGTCTAACAGTTTAGGCAAATTTGACTGACAAACACAAGATCGAAGCCGAAAAACAACTCAGAGATTCGAGAAATAAGATTAAGGATCAAGAATATCTAAAGTAAAAAACTTAGAGTTGAGAACTGACACTCGCAAACTGAACTACAAAATCAAAAAGATGACAGAGGACAATGAGAATTTATGAGGGGTAATCTATGAATAAGAGGATCGAATCATGAAGCTAGAAATGAAAAATAAGCTTGTACAAGAGGTTTTAGAGGAGGTGAAAGGCACTGTCGATAAGAAGAATACTTACATCGTTGTGTTAGAAGAAGAATATGACTCATTACGATGAATCCTTGATAATTTACAAGTTGATTTAGAGAATTAAAAAGTTAGAAAGACCAAGTCAACAAATGATAGTGAAGAATTATTGAAAGTCATTGTAAGCCTTGAGCACCAAGTTAGAGGCCTGTTACCAAACCAAGCTTTCACTTCACAAGGTAAATTCGCTAATAAGCCAATCATCATACCTGATGTTGATGACCCAAAGGTGCAGAGGTCTGTTACCGAACCAAGCGAAGACCCACTGTCAAAAGGTAAGTTGGACTTTCTAGAGGAGAGATTACGCGCCATTGAAGGGTCAGATGTGTATAGAACCATTGATGTCAGCCAATTATGTTTGGTCCCAGATGTAACCATCCCACACAAATTCAAACTACCTGATTTTGAAAAATATGATGGTAGTACATGCCCGAGAAGTCACCTTATCATGTACTGCAGAAAGATGGCTGCTTGTGCAAATGATGATAAGTTGTTGATTCATTTCTTCCAAGATAACTTGATGGGGCCTACATCTCGGTAGTATATCTAATTGGATAACCAACATATTCAGAGGTGGAAAGATTTAGCTGATGTTTTCCTAAGACAATACAAATATAACATAGATATAGTTCTTGATCGTTTGGATCTACAAATGATGGAGAAAAGGCCTGCTGAAGACTTTAAAGAATATACGCAAAGGTGGAGGGAATTAGTTGCTCGGGTATGACCCACCTTATCAGAAAAAGAGATGGTTGCTATGTTCATTAACATCTTAAGATCTCCATTCTATGATAGGATGATTGAAAACCCTTCAAATAACTTCTCTGACATTATAGTGATCGGTGAAAGGATTGAATATGGGGTAAAGAATGGAAGAATTTTGGAAGTTGTATTAGATACATCATCAGCAAAGAAAGGGCGGCCCTGGAAGCGAAAAGAATGGGATGTACAAATGATCAATTTTGGGTACCCATCACAAGTTGTGAACCCAGGGCCACGATATTCAAAGTATAATGAATGGCCCAAATCTATGACATCATATATGACAAATACCTCGCTAATTCCGTACAATTACCACTCTCAACAATCAACATTTCAAAATAACCTAATACCCAGTTTCAGACGGCCGACTCACCGACAGAATGTTGATCAGGCTGATCAGCCTCAGAGGAAAAATAGAAATAATCAATATTTTTTTCTTATATGATCCAATCCCTATTGATAGAGAATAATAAATTGGTTTTGATTCCTTATGAACCTTTTCAACCACCATATCCAAGGTGGTATAATCTGACTGCTCATTATGATTATCATGCTGGGGCAGTGGGACATTCGACTGAGAATTGTACAACATTAAAAGGTAGAGAACATGTATTGATCAAGGCTAGATAGTTGAATTTAAAAAAGGCTAATGAGAACTGCTCAATCAATTCTAACCCTCTACCAAATCATGGGAATCCTACAATAAACGCGATTGAGAAATATTTTTCATATGGAAAGAAGGATGGGGCAGATGTGAGCACGTCAATGGAAATGCTTTTCCATCTTCTTTCTAAAGTAGGGTACATCTACCAAACACGCTCAGAGGATGAAGGCGTTTCTAAGAAGCATACGCATGACTTTGACTTTTTGTTTCATAAGAATGTGAAGGCGAATACAATTGAGGAATGTGCTGATTTTAAAATGAAAGTGCAAAAGTTGTTGGATGCAAAGATGCTTACAATAAGTCATAAAGCAGAAAGAGAATACTAGGAAAATGACTCTTTAGTCCTCATGATAGCTAAAGAGTCCTCTGAAGTTAACGTTCAAGTGTGGTCCTATATCTCAAAACCTCTCACAATACATTATGAGAAAAAGTCAACTCACACCACTACGTCTTATGCTCCGATGCCCATCACCATCCAAATACCGGGTGCGTTTTCTTACAAGGATTCAAGAGCAGTACCATGGAGGTACATATATGAGGTTATTACAAGCAGTAACGACAAAACTTAAGCGTTAAATCTATCAGACCTCGATCTCTCCATAACTAATATTTCAGGAGTATTAGTGGGATGATGAAGAGTGGCAGATGCTACACGCCGGAAGTTTTAAAAATGGATAAAAGTGACGAGGTTGAAAGGAAAAGGAAAGGGAAAGTCAAAGAAGGCGACAATGGTCATGAGTTCTGAGGAGAAATGCATGGCGACCAAGTGATAGACATAATGAAAGGAATGGAGAAAGAAAAACCAGTGTCTGAATAGGAAGTATGTGAATTTTTAAAGTTTATCAAGCAAAGTGAGTATAAGGTGATATAACAACTTAATCGCTTACATGCTCGCATATCCTTACTGTCACTTTTTATTAATTCTGAACCACATCGCCAAGCATTATTGAAGGTTTTGAATCAAGCATATGTCTGTCAGGACATTACGGTGGAGAAGTTGAGTGGAATTATGGGAAATATTACGGCACTAAATTTTATCACTTTCACAGATGATGAAATCCCTGCCGGTGGAACTGGACACACCAGAGCTCTACATATATCCGTGAAATGTAGCGATTACGTTGTTGCAAAAGTATTGATTGATAACGGCTCATCTCTAAATGTAATGCCAAGATCTACATTAGCAAAGATCCCTGTGGACGCGACACATATACGGCTGAGCATGATGATAGTAAGAGCATTCGACGGTACATGAAGAGAAGTAGTCGGAGACATAGAGATACAATTTTGAATCGAGCCATGCCTATTTAATATTGTTTTCCAAGTTATGGACATAAATCCAGCATACAGTTTTCTTTTACATCAAATATTGATTCATATGCTGGGATAGTACCGTCTTCCTTACACCAAAAGTTCAAATTTATAATGGATTTTAAACTCATATGTATATATGGGGAGGAAGATTTATTGGTATCCAAGCCGGCCGCCATGGCATATGTTGAAGTGGTTGAAGAAGCATTGGAGTGCTCATTTCGATCATTGAGATTGTGAACGCCACATTTTTCGCTAGTGGGAAACTCACTCCAATGCCAAGCCTGTAAAAATCATCTCAGATGGTGGCAAAATTGATGATAAAAGGGGGAGACAAGCCAGGAAAAGGACTTGGGAGTGAGTATCAATGCATGAATAAGTTAATCGATTTGGACAAGAATGAGCAAAGGTTTGGGCTTGGATATAGGCTGACCAAGGCTCAAAAGAAAGAAAAAAGGATTGTTAGGCTCAAAAATAGGGAATTCGATATGGAAATGGCAATCTTACCCCATATTTCTGAGTCCTTCAGAAGTGGGGGAATTTCATTCGAATAACTGGTTACAATAGAACAGTACGACCTTGAAGATGATATCATCCAGCTTTTAATATCCACAATCTTGGAAAAATCATCAAGTGCAAGTACATAGGACTTGATTTCTCGATACGATTCAGATTATGAGCTTAACAATTGGGATGTCACCGAGCTACTAGTGTTTCTTGAGAATTTTTAAGAGTAATGTGTTAATGCTAAAAATCTAATGATTTTACACAATGTCTTAGGAATTTCTTTGTTATGGGTTGCGTACTTGGTCAACACGATGCCTCTGGAAGGAAAGAACAAGCAATATACTATTTAAGCAAAATGTTCACAAACTATGAGGCTAATTATTCGATGTTTTAGAAAACGTGTTGTGCATTAGCCTGGGTTGCTCACCGGCTTAGACATTACATATTATACCACACAACTTGGTAATTTCAAATATGGATCTGATCAAGTATATCTTTGAAAAGCCACCACTTTCTGGACGAATGGCTAAATGATGAATGTTGTTCACGGAATATGATATTGTCTATGTCATAAGAAAATCAATAAAAGGAAGTGTACTTGTTGATTATCTGGTAGATTAACTAGTGCAAGATTATGAGCCTATGAAGTTTGAATTTCCTGATGAGAACGTATCAGTCATATTAAAAAATGAAGGAGAATCTATGGATCCAGAATTGTGGACAATGTTATTTGATGACACCATCTAATGATGTAGGACATGGAATTGGGGCAATCCTCATATCTCCTAAGGGAAAATTTTTCGCATTCACGGTAAAACTATGCTTTGACTGTACAAAAAATGTGGCGAAATTTGAGGCACGTTCCATGGGAATTCAAACAGCTTATGATATGAAGATAAGGAAGCTCTGAGTGTACGGAGATTCATTATTGGTGATACAACAACTAAATAGGGAATGAGAAGCTAGAGACTCCAAGCTGATACCTTACAACAAACATGTAACTAAGTTAAGCCGAACTTTTAAAGTGATCTCATTTGACCATATACCCAGAGAGAATAATCAAATCGCAGATGACAACTCTAGCGTCCATGTTTGTCGTTGACTTTAAGGAAGAAGTGCAACCCACAAAAATTGAGAAGCGAGATTTTCCTACTCACTGTATGAGCATTAAAGAAGAGCCACATACAAGACCATTGTATTATGACATCAAGCAGTATATAAAGAATGGGAAATATCCATTCTTTATATACTCTATAAATGCACTATTAGAAGATTGTCCATGGATTTTTTCTTGGATGGTAACATACTCTATAAAAGAAATCATGATATGATGCTTTTATGATGTGTTGATGCAAGGGAAGCAAATCAAATCATAGAGGAAGCTCACGAAGGAATTGTGGTGTTCATGCTAATGGACATATGGTGGCCAAACAAATCTTGAGAGTAGGATATTATTGGTTAACTCTAGAATCTGACTACATGAAGTACGTCAAGAAATGTCATAAATGTCAAATTTATGTAGATAAAATTCACGTGTCTGCATCCCCTTTACATGCCATGGCCGCACCTTGGCCATTCTCTATGTGGGGTATGGACGTCATTGGTCCCATCATACCAAAAACCTCAAACGAGTATCGTTTCATTTTTTGGTCTCTATAAATTATTTTACCAAATGGGTGGAGGCGAGTTTTTATTTGAGTGTAACAAAAAAGGTGGTTGTTAAGTTCATTAAAAATGATAAATTGTCGATATGGTCTATCAGAAAGGATCATCTTAGATAATGGAACAAATTTAAATAACAAGATGATGAAGGAATTATATGAGCAGTTCAAAATTAAGCATCATAATTCATCTCCTTATCATACAAAGATGAACGAAGCAGTGGAAGAAGCCAATAAGAACATAAAAACGATCTTAGAGAAGATGACGGACGTTTATAAGGATTGACATGAGATGCTCCCGTTTGCACTACATGGGTACCGTACATCAGTCGGAATGTCAACTAGCACAACGTCATTCTCTTTGGTATATGGCAGGGAAACGGTCCTTCCAATTGAGGTGGAAATTCCCTTCCTTAGAATCTTAATGGAGGCTAAACTAGAAGAAGCATGGTGGATACAAACACGATACGAGCAATTGAATTTCATCAAGAAAAAAGATTAACTGCATTATGTAGAGGGCAATTATATCAAAGAAAAATGATGCAAAAGTATGACAAAAAGTTACTTCCCCGATGTTTCCGAGAAGGAGATTTGGTGTTGAAAAAATACTCTCATATCAAAAAGATTATCGTGGTAAATGGACTCCAAATTATGAATGACCTTTTGTAGTCAAGAAGACCTTCTCAAGAGGAGCTCTCATTCTAACAAACATGGATGGAGATGATTTACCGCACACAGTTAATTCAGATGCACTCAAGAAGTACTTCGTTTGACCGCTCTAAGGATGGGAAAAATGAAGTTGGGAAAAAAAAAGTTTTCAAAAAGAGCTGTCTCGAATACTGGAGAAATTCTTATTCCACAATTTTTCCAAATCCTTGTTTATAAACATTGTTCATTATCAATGAAGAGCCTTTTTTAGTTGACAATACATATACTTCATCTTCTCGTTATTTTCATTATTTTTTATTCCTCTTAATTCTAAGATATCATTAATTACTCTTGAAATAATCCATAATTATAAACTTGGTTAGGTGAAAGCTAATAAAAAAAGGAAAAAAGGAAAGAATAAGAACTAAGAAAGGCGGTCTAAGTATGAGGTGAAATCTGAAAAGTTACCATGAGAAAAGTCTGTATGCACATGACGAAGGCGAAAACACGATTGGAGGATTACAATTAAAGTACAGAGAAGAAGTAAAATATGAAGAAATTATTCATTTTTTCAATCATCGACGTGAAGCCAAATACTGGGGCATAAACCAATGGATAAGGATACGTTATTTTCTTAAAAGTATGCTCAATATTTCATTGCGAGTCCATGACCCGAGGCCAAGTGATTGTTTTGAGAGGAGAAGGATATGGCTACATTAGTCAATTTTTAAAAAATCATAAAATAATTTTGTTACAAATGTTCACAATCATGCATAGCACACATGCACGTAAAATCACTACTTTACATTTATATTTAAGAATTACAATTCATAGACATGCATCATATTGATCTATTTTAATACAATTCAAGTGCATGAATCATTTCAAGATTTTTTTCCGTAATCCACACATGACTTTTCAACATTTAGAGTCTGCATTAGTCTAGCTCTGGCTACCATATGAAGTTTGTATAAATCAGATCAAATCACTTCATTTTCTTCGATTAAATCGAACCCAAATCGAATAGAGATCGAAGCCTGTGTCTATCCAGGTCTGTTTCTTTTAAAATATCTCTAGTTAAATCGAACTCGAATTGAGTCGAGGTCGAAGCTTGTGTCTATCCAGGTCCACTTCTTTTCAAATATCTCTGATTAAATCGAACCTGCATCGAATCGAGGTCGAAGCCTACATCTATCCAAGTCCGTTTCTTTTCAGATATCTTCGGTTAAATCGAACCCAAATCGAGTCGAGGTCGAAGCCAGTGTATCTAGGTCCACTTCTTTTCAACTATCTCTGGTTAAATCGAACTTGCATCGAGTCAAGGTCGAAGCCTGCGTCTATCCAGGTCCGTCTCATTTTTAAATATCTTCGGAGAGAAGTGCATAGTCAATTTTGCCCATGATCTTCAGCAATAAATATTCAAGTTGAACATTCATCAAGTCCAAACATGTTTTGAACTTGAAGCTTGTAACATGCTTTGTTATCATGTTTGCGGGTTTTTCATTTGTATAAATTTTCTTAGTTGTGATTCTTCCTTGTGAAACAATATCTCTGATAAAATACAACTTAATTTCAATGTTTCATTCTCTCATGATACTTCTGGTAAGGTGTATCATGTTTTGCTTGTCATAGTACATAATTACCTTCTCTTGCTTGACTCCTAGCTCTCCCAATGAGACCATAAAGCCACAATACTTCTTGAATAACTTCTTTGATTGTAATTTACTATGCTTGATCAGTTGTGGATAAGCCACTACAAGTTGTAAAGATACTTTTAAACTAATTGTTTATCAAAATAAGGTAAACACATATCCTGTTGCCGACTTTCCCTTACCAAGATCTCTTACAAAATTTGAGTCAACATACCTTATAAATAGAACATGTCTCTTGATATTTAAATGTGTTAGAATATTGTCCTACATGGTTAGGCCCTGGACCATTCTGTACTGGTTAAAGTACTTAGTTCCTTTCTTTAACACATATAGGTTTTAAAGAGTAGAAAGACCTTCGACTTTTGAACTTGGCATCACAGATTGGTTGGGCTTTTGTTTATGTACTTCTTAGTTCGGTTGTGTGTGTCACATAATTCGATTGTTATGTGTCTTATAGTTCGTTCTCTATTTGACATGCCCACGTAATCAATTGTCGTGTTGTGGAGTAGGAGGGTGTGACAAAATGTTATCTCACATCACTTGGATCTTCTCATTCTATGTTGATTATAAGGCTATCTTTTTAGATAATAGGTAACTTAAAATGGTATCGGATCTGGGTTAGCGTTGACATCTAAATTTTAAGGAGTGATCGGGTTGAGCTTCTTCAACTTAGTATTAAAGATTAGTTAAGAATTTGTTTGTTGTGTTGCTTAGTGCCACATAATTTGGCAATTATATTATATGCACCGTTTAGTTGAGCTTGTGGTTGGTATGCTCTCTTCGTCTCTCTTGTTCGTAACCCTACCAAAGCTGAGTCAATATTTTCACTAGTAATTTGATGTTGCGATTGTTCTTCATTCACAGGTAATTTCAAGTCTGTAGTTTTCTCTCCTCTTTGGTTACTTGTTAAAACTCAAGAGAAATATTGCCTAGTACTTGTATGTTAGTCTTTCAGTGCTTGAGATTCGTCTTTTTCACTAGATTGAATGAAAATTTTCTTCCACTCGAGTCCTTAGTTACTATTGATTATGACTGAATTTGGTTCGTTATATAAATTTTTTATTAAGAATAGGTTGTGTTTTAAAAGAATTTAGCAAGTGCTGCAGTAGAAATGTTTACTTTGCTTAGCCTCTTGTTTGTTTGCAAAGTTTTTTCATTAAAGTTGAATTCCTTGTGCTTTAACTCACTTAAATTTCAGGATTCTGTATTTATACGGAACTTCATTCGCAACCAGAAATAGATTGAGAGAAATACTATGCTTCGATTTTATGGCCGTTAGTAATTAATTAATATAATGCTATATAGTTATTT
Organism: Datisca glomerata; assembly: GCA_003255025.1. Classification (NCBI taxonomy): domain Eukaryota; kingdom Viridiplantae; phylum Streptophyta; class Magnoliopsida; order Cucurbitales; family Datiscaceae; genus Datisca; species Datisca glomerata. Next base: position 132,040 of record QANY01003673.1, read on the forward strand.
ATTTGTAAACTTGCTTTATATATGATCAATTCTATAGATTACTACAATCCTCTTAGCTAATATATTCAACAACTTTCATCTGGGAAAGTGAAAATTTTGTAGTGATTATCTCTAAGCGACTCTCCAGTCTTCCTACATTCGCTTCTTTTTCGCTTCATTCACTTTTAATCTTATGAAACTCGCATAGAAAACCAATAGCCTAAAATAGTTTTTATAAGAGTGTACATGATGGTTGACAGCTACTATGTTGACTTGCCACGATGGCACATGATTACTCCTATGAACTACTGCTAAGTGTCATCATTGACTTTTCTACATGCTTGTGTGCTCGTCGTCAGCAGCCGATTCATGTGAGTGTATCTTGTAATGTACTCTTTGATGTATTTGCTAATATTTTTGTAACCACCGAGTCAAATAACAAAAACTTAAGCGAGTCTCTTGCTTGAGACATTCTAGAGGTTGTAGTCTGCCAGTAAATTTTTAACAAGTACATTAAAAAATATGTCTTTTTCATCATTCGTCATTTAAAACAAAGCAAGGGGTAACTGTTTGCTTTTTGGATGTCCTACGCAAGTGCATGTGTCACAATCAAGTAATAAATTGATAAGAAGAGTATCGAACCCACAGGGAATAGTGAACATACAATGCTAAAATGCTAAATAGGAATGAAGTGCAAGATAATGCTATAATTGTTGGTAAAATTAAGTGAACTAGCGGTTAAATGTACACACAAATGACTAATATCTAAATTGACTGAAACTAACAACAAGAAGGTAACAAACGTGGATTTGGTATTTAATATGAAATTATGCTAGTGTGGCTAGTTTCACTTTTCAATTACTATACCTCCTTTAATTTAGTCTCACGCTAACATTTCCAAAACAATACCCTAACTCTTTTGCAATTTAAACTTTTGTTTAATAGTTTACTTATTTAGCCTACCCTTCTTCGTATCAAAGCAAGATTAAGTTAAAATAGATTCAATTAGTTCAGCCAATAGATTGCAAGGTAAGTTCATATTCCTATGTAACTCAGAAAACACCTAAATCTATATGAATCAATGCTCTTATATGCTTGATGTAGGTATTCATGCATTGGGAGAGTTTTGTCCATTAAACTAAGCTCTTCCGAAACTTAATCTAACTTGCGTTCCAAATGTAATGGCGAGATACAACTGGAATCTTAACATACAGTATACTCAGCCAAAACTATTTAAGAAATGTGCAATGTAAACTTCATTAGAAAGGTAAGTAAAATCTAAGTTATGTTACCATACTAGCCTTAAACAAGTTTATCTCTTAATGATCTCAAATGGTAGTACATAAAGTCCAGAATCCATTGAATCTTGCATAAGAAATATTTAGAAAAATATTACAAAATAAGGAGTAAGAAAGGGAAGAAAAAGGGAGAATAAACAAATGCTCAAACACCTTGTCGTCTTCCTCCTTCTGTCTTCCTCTTCTGATTTTTTCTTCTTCCTTACTCTATACTGATTCTCCTTCGTCTCTTCTTGCAGAAACTTGTCGGCTAACGTCATCTCTTCCTTCTCAAAATAAAAATCTTCCTTTTATACCACGATAGAATTTAGGGCAATTTCTTAGCACATAGGGCACGTGGCATGCTCTCCGAAAAGCTTGGGGAGCACATGATCAAGAATATGCGCCACATGGTGTAACAGACTTTGTTGTATGGAGATCCTTTATGATTTCAGCACAGCTTGCTCACGCGCTAGACAACTCACTTTCTTGCAATGAATGTGCACTTCTATGGGAACATGCTATAGCTCTAAATGATCAAGCTAGCTCACAGTCCTACACTAAAGAAACCTTAAACTGCATAAAACTGCCAAATACCTAAAAGCAGGCTAGCATTCGAGATTTAATCTATAAAACTATCCTAACTACATTCTACTAAAATAGAGTCCTAATTATGCTTAACATTCCTAAAATAAACAATAATTTAAGCTAAGAATAGATGGAATAACCCTACTTTCGCATAGTTATCACACCCCAAAACTTAAATCATTGCTCGTCCTCAAGGAATGCAAACACAACACTCTAAAAATGATGGTGCAGCTACTGAGCAATGCTGACGTTTACTAACACTAATCACATCCCCAAAATAAAATGCAAAGCAAAACAAGGAACTAGACACAATAACATGCTGGACTAAGACTTAAGTTAACTCCCTCCAAAGTGTGTATGTGCATAGGATCAGTGCTAACTACTACTACAAGCAAATGATATCATAAGCTCAAAAATATTAACTAAAAATTTTTAACTAGCCTTTACTAAGTTACCAGGCTCAATATGCATTTACAATCAATCTCTACGCAGGGGAACAATGAATCATCAATGAACTTAAACTGGAAAAATAGCTACTCAAACAAATCTTTTTTTACTGGCTAACTTTCTATTCTTTTTTTTAGGTAGATATCTCATCATGCTGTGCTCCCTTTAGACGCGAATGATGACATTGGTGATGAAGCCACTCGGTTACTCAGCAGCCAAACAAAAAGGTTGCTACTTAAATTTTACGCATTAAACTGCTATAACAAGCTCATATTTCTAACTACCTTTTGACGCGAAAGACGACATTGGTGATGAAGCCACCCAGTTACTCAGCAGCCAAAAATAGCGGAGCTCTCTACCTTATTTGGACAATTTTTCTAAGCCAAAGGATTATTTTTCTATTGAGCAGCTAGCATAAAAAAAATTTCAATAAGCATTTGATTTCCCTCCCCCAAACTTATATTTTTCCTATAGCATGCAGATTCTAGCCACAAAGTAGGCCTAGCTCAAAGCTTAAAGCCTCATTTGAACTTAAAATATACAAGACTCGCCAAAGCAGCTAACTAAGCTCCTAAGTGCAAATTATTGAGGGAATTGGCCTAAGAATCTACATTCTGCATACTAAAGTTATTGATTTTCTTCTTAATTTTAAAGCAAATATATTTTACGAAGGGGAATGCAAATTAGTGCTAGGCTAAATATCAAGCATCCTCAAAAAAATTAGCTAGCACCAACCAAAAGTTAATCAGAATCTACTAATAAAAAGGAAAATAGCTAATCTATCCCCCCCCCCCAAATTTAAATCAGGCAGTGCCATCCCTGCCAATCTTTAAAAAAATTATTCATCCAATTATAATTTAAGGAAAAGAGAGGAGAGAAAGAGTACTCCCCTTGCTACTACAGCTAGTTGCTGCAACAAAACCAAGCTTCTTAATGCTTTGAAGAGCTCATAAGGCCACCCTTCTTTTTGCAGGCCTCTCTAAGCTCGGACAACTGTTTTTCCACTGATTTGATTTACTCTAGGAGATCATTGCCTCTTTGGGCTCCTCGATTACTTTTTGTTTCTACTTGATGCTTTTTGCAGGTGCTGGCGTTACTACTTCAACTTTCTTTGCTACTTATTTCCCTTTATCCATTGTTTTAGGCTCTGTCTTTTTCTTTGATCTTGTTTTAGGGATGGGGGTGAGTATTTTTCTTTTACAGTTATCTTAGGTTTTTCAAGGTGCCTTTGATTTCTTGGTCAGGGGAATTTCTTCAATCCTTGCAACTCTTTCTCTCTCTCACTTTCTTCTATCACTGCCTCTTTTAGCGAACTCTTTTTCACTTCCTCGATTACCCTATCTAAAAATGCCTCCAAGTTCTTTGCTCTCCCAACCTCTCCTAATTCTTCTACTTTATCCTCTACCTCTCTCTCTTATCCACTTTCCACCAAAGTTTTTTCTCCCTCAGAAATAGCTTCTTCATCCTCTAATTCCACTATGTTTTCTAATTCATGAACTTATTCTTACAATTCTTTCCCAAGGTCTTTCCTAACTCTAGCTTCTTGATCCTCTTCTCTTGCATCACAGAGCTGCTGACTGCCTTCCTTCTCATCACCCTGTGTATCCTTCTATTGCTGAAATAGCAGTTTAGGGAATGTGGGAAAAGGTCTCGAGGGCTTTGAAAAGTTTCCTTGCAGAGCCTTTTTGATTGCTTCATCTCTCTCCTTAGTGTATTCCTAGAAGGTGATATTTTGAAGCTCTTGGTACTACATAAAGTTTCCAGCTTACTGCAGGAAGATTTCAGATTCCTTAGCCTTTTAGAACGAGTTGTAGAGGAGGGGCAGGATATTGTCTGGCTCCAAATTGTAAAAGTGTTCTTCCAAGGGCAAAGTAGATGTGCATCCCACCACTTCATCAATTGAGCTCTTTGCCTTCTACTCCATTGGCCTTTGGATACACAGAGCATTAATTGGGCTCATATTCACCAATCTATCTTCATTTTCAAAATAATGAACATTATTAGCTAAACACAAAGTAGTTATAAGACATGGGAAAAATAGAGAACCAGCTTTCTTTGCTACAACAGCTTGAATTTAAGACAACAAAATTCTACCAACATTTATTGATTTCTCAAACATGATGCAATGCAACAAAATAAGCCTATTTCGTGTAACCGTGAGACTGTGTGTTGCGGGCGTCAATGAATGTCTAATAAAGTGAAACTCTCACAACAGGAATCAAAGCTGTATGTAGAATAGTTTTTGATTTTTCAGTTGAAGTATGGTGCCATTTAGTACCTGGCATGGTTAAATCCCTAAGCATGCTCTCTAACATGGGATCAGTGATGTTATGGGATATAAAAGAATAATCATCCTCAAAATCTCCTAACCTTAAAAGTCCATTAATCAATAAGGGCATAATAGAGAACTCCCTACCCCGTATGCATACCTTAGCCAACTTAGGATTATAGTTGGCATAAAATTCACTTACTATAGGGATGTGGATAAACTCGTTGTGCCTGCACAACTTCTCCCACTTACGCTGTTGCACTATATCACCCAAGCCTTTAGGAAGGCCCAAGTTTGGCATTGGCTCGATAAGGAAGCCCTTTTCCTCTTGAAATTTCTTGTTGCGAATCTCTCACTCATACTTTTGCTCCGCCTCTACACTCACGAATATTTCAACTTTGGGGAAAGTTTTAGAAAGGGGCTTGCTTTTAGATCAAGATGAGTTTGAGGAGACATTATCGCTTGCAAAGGTGCTAAAGCTTTTGATGCTCTGAGATGGAAGGCAGAGTGATGGGGCTACTGGAATGTTTTGAAATGGAGAGAGGTTATCACTTGGGGGAAGACAACAAATGAGTGTAGAGTTACACGAAACAACTTTCTATCTTATAAAGCGCTAATTTGATTTTCACATGCTTGCGAGATACAATCCCAACCGTAGGTCTGCAATAAATACAAGACGGTTCAGATTCTTTAGGGATTTTGAAAACTCCCCTTTTCCAACATTTAGGGATATTTCAATTCTTTCCCATCGTGTGTTTCCCCTTTACACACTGGAGCATGTTGACTCAGCTCTAAGTTATTTTCATATTTGCTTCAACGACTGGTCAAACCCATGGATGCTCTCCTTTTTGCGGAGTAGGATATGATGGTCCCCACTGTCTCACTCATATCCTGAAACAAAACCAAATTTTACCTTTAAAAGAAAATAATTTAAATATTTTAGGTTACCTTAAAACACTCTAACCCTAAGCAAAAGCATGCAAGTATTAAAGTAAGCTTAACCCTAAGATAACTTGCAATTCTAATTCTAAATAAAACAATTCAAATATTTACGACAAAGCAATAATGAAAATTTACAACTATATTCTTTTAAGCTAGACTAATATTACTCTGCAAAAGAATTTAAATTATTCTTGAGGTGCCTCCCAAAACCGCTTGAGTTATAGTCGTAAGCTTGACTTAACCACTTTTTTATGGCTTTCTTAAGTCGATAGAGACTTTCTTCAAGCCTCCATCATTTTCCTAGTACAATTTCACTCTCTGTCCATTAACTTTAAACTCTTTGCCTGGTTTCTCCTCTTGCAAGTCTACTGCACCATGAGGGTAGATCTTGAGTAACTTATTGGCCCTGACCACCTAGATTTAAACTTTCCAGATAAAAGCTTTAATCTAGACTTAAAAAATAATACTCTATCTCCAAGCCTTAATTTGCTATGGACTATCCTTCTGTCATGCCATTTTTCGGTTTTCTTCTTGTACAGTTTAGCATTCTCACATGAAAATAGCCTTAATTCTTCCAATTCATTCAACTGCGGAGCCCTCTTCTTTCTAGCGTCAATTAACTCCATATTCAAGTTCTTTATTACCCAAAATGTTTTATGATCCAATTCTAGGGGAAGATGACAAGATTTTTCAAAAATCAACCCATAAGAAGACATCCCTAATGGCGTTTTACAAGCAGTTCTGTAGGCCCACAAGGCATCATCAACCTAACAGACCAGTCCTTTCTAGAGGGATTTATCACTTTCTCTAAAATCCTCTTGATTTTCCTATTTGACACCTCCACTTGACGACTTGTTTGATGGTGGTAAGTTGTAGCAATTCTATGTTTAACTCCATACTTCGCCAGTAATCCCTCAAATATTTTGTTACAAAAATGTGTTCCCTCATCACTGATAATAGCTCTAGGAGTCCAAAATCTTGTAAAGATGTTCTTCTGGAGGAACTTCAGCACTACTTTAGCATCATTGGCCATTAATGCTACATCTTCCACCCATTTGGAAAAATAATCCACTGCCACCAAGATGTAAAGGTTCCCAAATGAAGTGGGAAAAGGTCCCATGAAATCTATCCCTCATACATAAAAAAGATTGACTTCCAAGATGTTGGTTAAGGGCATTTCATTCCTCTTTGAAATGTTTCCAGAACTTTGACACTATCACATGCTTTTACCACTTCATAGGCTTCCCTAAACAAGGTAGGCCAGTAGTATCCAGAATGCAACACTTTGGCAGCAGTCATTGACCCTCCAAAGTGTACACCATAAGGAGAAGAATGAAACTGATTTAAAATTCATTGTACTTATTTTTCTAGTACACACCTCCTAAACAATTCATGTGATCCTTGTTTATATAGAAATGGATCATCCCAAAAGTAAGGTTTAACCTATTGAAGAAACTTTTTTTTCTCCTGGGCATTGAAATCTGGGGGAATCATACTGGTAGCTAAGAAATTCACTATGCCAGCAAATCATGGAGCATTCACCATTGACACTGTAAGGAGCTGCTCATCCGGGGAAACCTCTCTTATATCAATATCTGCTTTAGATTGAGCTTCTGTCTTTAACCTGGATAAATGATCAACAACCTGATTCTCAATTCCTTTTTTATCCTTTATCTCTAGATCAAATTCTTGTAGAAGTTGAATCCATCTGATCAAACGTGGCTTAGCATCCTTCTTTGCAATTAAGTACTTGATAATTGAATGGTCTGTGAAAAATGTCAAGCATAGGATTGAAATTACTTCATTTCATCAGCTTGAAGATGAATCAATATACGAAGCTTGGGAGAGATTTAAGGATCCCCATCATGGTATACCACATTGTATTCAATTGGAGACACTCTATAATGGACTGAATTCTGCTACAAGATTGATGGTTGATGCCTCAGCCAATGGAGCTACTCTGTCTCAGTCATATGATGAAGCAATTTTAGAGAGAATTGTCGGCAACAATTATCAATGGCCTACAACTAGAGTAGCTTCATCCACATCAACCAAGAAGGTAGTAGGAATTCATGAGTAAATCCTAAGACTATTTTGACATCCTTGTCATTCATGAAAAATATGATCAAAAGTATAAATATGAGGCTCCCAACAAAACCAACTCAAGGACAGCAAGCACCACCATTATTTCAAGAAGTAAATCAAGTAATGACAACATGATGTCTTTTGTGAAGGAGAACACTTGTTTGATCAATGCCCTGGAAATCCAACTTCTGTGAACTATGTGGGGAATTTTAATAGAAACAGCCAAGGCAATCAGAATTACAAGCCATACTCTAACACCTATAATCCAGGGAGGAGGCAGCATCCAATCTTTTCATGGACCAACCATAATCAAAATGCAACAACATCACAACAGAAGCAAAACTTTCCTGCTGGATTTGCACCTCATCAAGCTCAATTTTAGAAACTTGTTTCGAAACAACCTAGCAATTTGGAAAGCCTTTTGAATGAGTACATGGTGAAAAATAATTATGTGATACAAAATCAATTAGCACTAATTCAGAGCCAAGCAGTTACACTAAGAAACTTTGAAAATCAAATGGGACATTTAGCTAGTGCATTAAATTCAAGACCACATGGATCTTTGCCAGGTAATACTGAAAATCTAAGAAGGGAAGATAAGGAACATTGCAAAGCCATTCAGTTAAGGAGTGGAAAAGTTTCATCAGAGCCTGATAAGCCTAAAAGCACTGAAAATGGAGAATCCGGCTCAAGTAAAAAACACAACTAAACCAGTTGTCAAAACACCTCAAGATTCAGTGCTAAATGTTCAAGGGGAGCTGGTTGTTGAAATTGAAAGACTTGCACCACCATTTCCTCAAAGACATCAAAAGAAAAAGAACTAAAATCTAAGTTATGTTACCATACTAGCCTTAAACTAGTTTAGCTCATAATGATCTCAAATGGCAGTACATAAAGTCCAAAATCCATTGAATCTTTATACCACGCAAGAATTTAGGACAACTTCTTAGTACAAATGGCACGTCGCATGCTCTCCAAAAATTTTGGGCACCACAAGATCAAGAATATGTGCCACCTAGTGTAACGGACTCTACTGTACAGAGATCCTTTATGATTTCAGCACCAACTTGCTCACGCGCCATACAATTCACTTCCTTCCGATGAACGCGCACTACTATGGGAACATGTTATGGCCCTAAATGATCAAGCAACCTCGTAGTCCTGCACCAAAGAAACCCTAAACTGCATAAAACTGCCCAATACCTAAAAGCAGGCTAGCATTCAAGATTTAAGCTATACATTCATAAAACAAATAATAATTTAAGCTAAGAATCGATGAAATAACCCTACTTTCGTAGAGTTATCAGTAACTAAGTGAAGACTTCTATTTTGAGCAAGAAGAGCGAGCGTTAGCCGATAAGTTTCTGTAATAAGAGACAAAGGAGAATCAATATAGAGGGAGGAAGAAGAAGAAATAAGAAGAAGAAGACAGAAAGAGGAAGACGAAAAGGAGTTTCAGCATTTGTCTATTCTCCATTTTTCTTCCCTTTCCTACTCTTTCTTCTGTGATATTTTTCTAAATCTTTCTTGCCTGAAATCGTTGGATGAAGTTGAGTCACTATACCCATATGTTGAAGGTCAAGGCGGGCCTTATAATTATCTTTACTCTTCTGTGGATCGTCAAGAATTGTCCCTAGTATGTTATCACATACATTTTTTAATGTCCATTACATCATTATTATGTCGTATAAGATTAAATTTCCAATATGGTAGTTGAAAAAATATGACTTTCTTCTTCCAATATTGCACACTATCATCACCAGATCTTCATTTTCGTTCAGATTCTTTATTTTTTCCAAAAGTGACATTAAGGCCTTGGACTTGTTGTTAAAGATCTAATCTTGTAGGAGAAATATGGGCAAGTATATTCTCAATTGTGCCATTAAAATTTATACTATCAGGATAAAATATATGGCCAGACTCTAAAAACATCTGATGGCCCATGAAAGAAAACTATTTACTATATTTTAAACGTTGATAATCTATTGCATATATACAATGAGGGCAAGTAAAATATGAATGTGTACTCCACCCAAACAAATTGTCTAACCTTGGAAAGCCACTAAAGGTCCACAACAATGCCACACGTATTTTAAAAACTTCCTTCGTTGATGCATCATATGTATTGTTTCAGCCCAGAAACTGCCACAATAGTTTTCTTCATGCATCCTCCTCTCGGAGTGATGCTCCTCGGAACTTGTTGATGTCGAAGTCTTTTAACGGTGGTTCCTCTAGTGATCTTCCCTCTTAGAGTAGCATTTCGTTCCTTCTCAATATGTAAGACAAAGACAAAGAACCTAGAGGGACCAGCGGGTCCCCGGCCTAAGGGCCTGTGATGCCTAAGTTAGTAGATGGTCGACACCTTGGCATAGTTTCTGTAAGGGAGAATAGGCATACCTTTTTTTCGATCAGTGTAGTCTTTATACCCGAGTTCCTGTAGGGGAGAATACATGTCGAAGTGGTGTCTTAAACGGTTGGAGAAAGTGTGTCGAATACGTCTTGGGGCGTGATGCTTGCCTGGTGATTGGACATGAGGGAGGCATTTCTTGACGTAAAGCTGGCGGTCATTAAGTGTGGATGTGTCATTGAAGTTACTAGTCGAGGGTCGATTTGATATCCTACAGTAGCGATTAGACCTGAGGGGCCTTACTTTCGGTGGGCAATGATGAGTATGTGCTCGTGGTTGCCTGAGCTCTGTTCATAATCTTTATCCTTTTCACATGTGCTTGGGTCTTTGTGACCCAAGCTTCCTTAAGGCCGACCGCAGGAGGTTGGTTCTTCTTAGAAACTCTCCAAAGTCAAGAGTTCTTTAGTGTAGCATCACACACGTCGCTGCATCATTGGTGGTTAGAAAAATACTCATAACAGTTGCCCCCAATCGAGGGCTTGGGTGGTTTTACAAACCCGGGTTCGAGCTACTTCTTTATACTAAAGAAGGTTGTACCAAATGGGATCAATGACTCAACTATTTCCGCTTTTGTGTGAGTTGTTCCACCTTCCCCATGTTTTAAGATAGTCATTCTCTTGGGAGTGGGGCACTAAAAGAAGGCGTGGATGAACATAAAGAGGGGGCCAGACATCTGAATGTGTCTCGTCACTTTGTCTCTATAGTCAATTGGATGTCATTAGACCTTCCAAGACTCTTGCTGATTAGTTAAATGGTTTCTTAGCAATCATAGGATAGACCTAACGTTCATCATTACGGCTGATTTGAATGCTTCATTAAATGAGCGGTTCCCTTCTCTTGAGGTCTATAAATAGTCATCCTTCCTTTTTATTTCGTCTATCCTTCCTCTTGAATTGAAGCCTCCATTTTCATCTATGCTCTCCTTCCTTTGTGAAAACAGTGACTTTTCTCACTTTGGGGGCCTCCTTCATTCTTTGGAGGGGGCTTTCTCCTGGCTTCCCTTTCCCAAGCCTTCATCTCCCTCTTTGTTATTCTTCAAATGTTGCACCTTAGAGTTGCTAAGGTACCATACATGGAAATTTTCTTATCATAGATAAACTTGTCTGGTAGGTTTTTTATCCTGATAACCATTAGGTTTAAGTTGCAAAGCCCCTTCTGCCGAGAGAAATTGCATTCAATGGAGATTCGTAGCCTATTTGGAGGCCTCATCATGCAACCTATCTTCTTCCTCATCACAGATTCCTATCTTCTTCCACCTTTGGTTCTTTCGGACCACCAGCTACTTGTGGCAGCATTCCATCAAAGCAGGTACATCTCTTGCGATCACTCTTTTCGAGAACGCCTCGAATCTGATGATATCTATTCCCTTCTTTTCTCTTTCTAAGAGGAAGACATTGAGGCCTTCTTCGTCCTCAACAGAGAAGTTGGCTACTGCCCCTGGTTTGAGCAGAGAAACCGGAGGCCCCAAGACTATAACAGAGCTTAAGAAAGCCATGGAGATCCTATGGCCCTTAGTCCAAGGGTTCCTTCGGTTTAGTTAGCCAAGGAAAGACTATCCCTCTCATTCAAGGAGATTTTTGTTCCTTCGCTTGTTCTTATAACCCTTTGTTTATTACTGAGAATAAACCTTTTTTATTTATGGATATTTTACTCAGCTCTGCTTTTGTTTTATTTTCCTTGTCATAAGTTTCATGACCCGAGTGAAGATTCTTACTTTATCCGAGCTCTGAGTTGGACTGTGCATGGTCTTCATCTTACTTAGCTGAGGAGTGTCACACCTTTTCTTTTGCTGATTTGAGCTACAAGATCGCTAAGATCCTGAGCTTGAGTGGGTTTGAAAATGACCCTAATCCCTTTCAGTGAGTTACCCCCATTGAGAATTATTCCTTTTTGAGGGTCCAGGTCAGACATATTGCTACTCGGGAGCATCCTTCTTCTTGTTTGAGGTGAAATATTTTTCCCTTGATGATTAGTCAAAGGATTTTCCTTTGGCGAGTTGGAGTGCTCTACTTCTGGTGCTCGGAAGACATCTCCTATGCTAATATCTGGCCAAGCTTTGATTAGGCTTGGCTAGATCCCGTTTGTGAGCTAAGGTGCTTGGTAGATATCTCCTCTCTCGATATCTAGCCAGGCTTTGATTGGGCCTGGGTAGATCTCATTTATGAGCTGAGGTGCTCGACAGACATCTCCTCTATCGATATCTGGCCAGGATTTGATTTGGCTTGGGTAGATCACATCTGATAGTTGAGGTGCTCCTTATGTCGATGTCTGACCAGGCTTTGATTGGGCCTAGGTAGATCCTGTTTGCGAGCTGAGGTGCTCGGCAGACATCTCTTTTGTCGATATCTAGCCAGGTTTTGATTGGGCCTACGTAGATCTCATTTGCGAGCTAAGGTGCTCGGTAGACATCTCCTCTATTGATATCTAACCATACCTTGATTGGGCTTAGGTAGATCCCGTCTGTGAGATGAGGTGCCCGATAGACATCTCCTCTGTCGATCAATCCTAGGGGTCAGGGACTTCACCAGTCGTCAGCTGTCGAATCCCAATTAGTCCGCTCAGGTGCTTTTATCAGTCATCACTCTTTGTTTATCTCGACTGTCGTGCTAGAATGCATGCCAATCATCAGTTTTTTTTACCTTGACTGGCGAGCTAGAGTGTTCGCCAATCATCACTATTTGTTTATCCCGACTGTCGAGCTATAGTGCTCGCCAGTAATCACTTTTTTCCTATCCATCGTCGCATGTGGTAGAAGCGTTGATCCTTGGAGATTTGTAGGATAGCGAGAAGATCACAAGCAAACAATTATGCCACGCATTTTATTTTTTCAAGATTGTAGATGTGCTAGAAAATGGACGACATATAACTACCCTTAAATAAGAGGGAGAGGAAATTTCTTATCTAGCAAGTGTTGATAGGTGCATAGTCCTTTGTGTTTCAGCATCAGTCGCTTCTTCTGCTCTGAATTACGAAGTTGTAGGGAGTTTCTGATCTTGGCGGCTCCGGTGAGATGGGAGTATCTAGGAGCTCTATTTGGCTTCATGGTCAGGCCCTTCACTCCCTGAGTTGTCACCCTTCCTCCAATATTTATACATTCTCCTTCCTTGTTGAGACCCATCATGTTCTTCCTTCTCGAGTCACGACCTAATATCAATGGTAAGCCCCTATGAGCTCCGCATCCTGCTCGGTGGCTAGCAGTGGCTTGTCATGATCTTTCCTCTCTAATAATCCGATGGAATTTGGCCAACCATTCCGGCCTTTCAAGTTCCCTTCTGGGGCTAACCGTCAGACAGGGCGCTGGTTACGGGCTCCTCTATCATTATGGTGCTGTTTACTTCACCCGAAAGTGCCAGGGTGGGAAAAGACTACGTCGGTGCACCTCTATCCGAAGAGCCTGGTTCTCTTAAAGGCTGGCATAAAACGTCTTGACCATCCCCATTTCCTTTACAGGGGCCAAGTTAAATTCGGCTAGGGGGATTCATAATCCTTTCATTTGTCTCGAGATGTGACGTGAGGGTTGGGGGCTGGAAAACCCAAGCGTGTATGCCAACCGTGATGGAAAGGTGACGCACTCCCCCACGTTCTAGCTGAGGATAGTTCTAGGCCTATCTAACTGCATGGTGTGGCTTCCTCCTGGTGGCCAAAGGGACACCAAAGGTTCCTATGGGGGTGGCCCGCCGATGCCTCCTCAGCTACTTGTATATTTCCCTTAAGGGTTCTGCAGGGGTTCCTTCGTTCTGTTCTCATTCTTCATATTCCAAGGACGATCCAACCAGAATCTTAAGAAAGATGAACTTGGCCTTCTGGAAAAAGGATATGGTATGTCCCCGTCTATTACCAATGGTTGCGTATACACGTCAATATTATTTCCTAGAATTTTAAGCCCATGAATAAGATAGAAAGCATTAATGATGTATGTTTCATGCACATCCAAGGAGGCAAACTATATGGAATCAAAAGAACAGGCCACATGTTATAACTGATACTCATTGCTTCAAATGGGTTGAAACCATCACTAGCTAAACAAAGTCTGGCATTATGTGGTACATATGAGAATTCTGTATGTGTTGAGTCAAATGATTTCAAAGTAGCCGAATCAGGAGGATGCCTTAAAACATCATCTTTAGTGCGCTTTACATGGTGCCACCTCAAATTGTCAACAGTTTTAGAAGACATGTATAATCTTTGTAACCATCCTTTTAAAGGAAAGTAACGCATCACTTAAGCAGGTTTTGACTTCTTCTTCCTTTTTCCTTGAGATTATGATGTACTATCATCCTCCTTGGTTATCCACCTTGAAGTACCACAAGGGGTACATGATTGATCTTGTTCTTTGTCTTTCCAAATTAACACGCAGTCATTTGAACAAGCATATATCTTTTCATACCTAAGACCCAAATGTTTTATAATCTTCGTAACCTCATAAAATATTTTTGGCAACACACATCTAGCATTGTGCAATAACTCAAGCAACCCTGATAGTGCCTCATTACTCAATCTATGAAGACACTTGAGGTTGTTAAGATGCACAATAAATGAAAGTTTTGAAAAAAAAATTGCATCCCTGACACAAAGTTTCATTATTATCTCTAACTAAGTCAGAGAAATCATTCACCTTTATTCTATTTGAAAATCATATATTTATCTCTCATTAACGACAACTCTGAATACATCATGCAACAAGTCATGCATATTATCATCACAAGCTTGATGGACAGATGTATAGTTCACATGTCTTTCGTTAAGCTCATCTCCATTTGAATTTTGCACTATAGGTTCACATGGAAAAATAAACGTGTATAACCATTGTTAAACATATTACACACCAAATTCTCTTACATACTCTCCCTATTCATTCTCAGCATATTTACACAATGTTTACATAAACATAAAATCCTACCCTCTAGGTTCTCTTGTCTCACTCGAATTTTTCAATCTAACTTTTATCCATGATAAAATAAATATGAACACATTATAATAAATAGTTCAAATTTAAGTACCAGTCATCAACAAATTGAAGGGTTAAAACAATCATGATTTTCAAATTTTAAGTGCCAAACTAATTAAAGATTAATATAGTCACCAATAATAATTTTCAAATTTGAAGTGCCAAACTAAAGATTGATATACTCAAAAAATTTCAAAATCAGTTAAGATTGAACAACCACTTGTAAACTTGTTATTTGGTAACATTTTTAAATGTATATAGCATTTTTCAATAAAAAGAACTCCCATACGTATTGATATATATACTTGTTATGTATAAATATGATAAATAAGATATAGCAAAACCATGGAAGTGCTTCCAAGAATGAAAGCCCAAGAGCATATTTCATAGGGTTGATTCCACAGAGATCCACAACAAGAAAAATTGTTTACCCCAAAATTTTTCTTAGTCTATGGTAGCGGTTTTAACCGCTGCTGAAATTTTTTTTAGTGGTTGCAAAATTGCCGTTAAATCCACCGCCTTAAAAGTTTTTTGCGACGGTTTTTTTCTCTTTGCCGGCGATTTCTAACTGCCGGCAAAGTGTATATAGTGGCGATTCAAACCACCGCCAAATGTCAAAAAATTGAAAAAAATAAATCTTTCATGACGGTTTTAAAACCACCTCTATAGGCTCTAAAACCGTCGCTATAAATTAAAATTTTGCAAGAATTTATTCTATTTTTTAAACATCACATAATTTTTAGATATACATGTTTCAGAAAATATTCTATATTATAGATTTCAAAATCTATCAGTACAAAAATTCTAACAATTCAGAGCCCACAATTCAAATATTCACAAATTATTGCATTTTGAACATTCACAAATTCAAACATTCGTAAATTTTAAAGATTCAGAATCCATCAATGGAAACATTCACAAATTCTAAAGACAAACATTCACAAATTCTAAAGACAAACTTAAGCAAATATAGTATTTTCCATCGTTATTGAACTTTATGCGATCATGAAGTTGAGGGAGAATCTTCATAATCTTATAAACACATAAAAATGAACAAAATTAGTATTAGTATTGGAATAAATATAATTTATAATTATGTAAAGTATATAGTCTTTAGAAATCTTACATGATCACCGTCAGGGAATGAGAACGAATGATTTTGTGCATCATTTTCATGAGGTGCGCCACTTGGGATTGAAGTTGAACATGGCCGCTTGAAGTTCATGGACATGTGACTTAACTCTCTTATAATCTGCACATTGATCGAACGCCTTTTCAGAAAACTAACCGCTGCTCTCAATCCAAATACACTGGTGGGAGTTGGACCTAGTCCTATTCCACGTACTCGTCCAGAATACTCTAGACCCATAACTTGAGAAAATGTTCAACTTGGCTTGCAGTTTTTGATATTCGATGAGCAGACGTCTTCTTCAGTACCTACAAATGTGGTACAGAAGGTTTCTGTAAACCACTGCCCAAAATCATTTGATAAATATATATATATTTTTAATTTTTGCAAACATTCTGTGGCGGTTTACAAGAACTACCGCATATGTTGATCTATGACGGCGGTTTTTAAAAACCACCATCAAAAGTTTGACCGATTTATTTTCTCAGCGGTTGGAATAATAGCCAGGAAAAACTATTTTTCTTGTAGCGATTCCTTTAACTTAGGTCATTTTTAACTAGACATCTTCAACTTTAACATCTTCATTAAAGACCCTTCAACTTTCATGATCTATAAAAAATATCCCCTCCGTCTAACAATCCAATTTATCAATGTTAAATTAGTCATGTTCCTTGTATGTGACTTTTAATAACCATTTTATGAAAAAATTGTCCTTCATAGCAATAACCGGACAAAAGCCCCTTTACCCAAATGATCTTCTTCATAATAGATTAAGGCACAAGTTTCGAAATTGAGTTTGCATTTCCATTTAGCGCTTTGATTTTACTTACTTCAAAAGATTTAAAATTACTTCGATTTTGTTGGATCATTAATTTAACGTTAAAATTATATGTGAATAATTATATTTGACTGTCAAATAAGTATAAACCCAATTCAAAGTGATCAACTAAGGTTTTGGATAATTGAGATTTTAATGTATCTGATAGGTTGTGGGCCCTTAAATGTGTAGAGACTTTGAAATAATTTTTATTTTTATGATGGGCTAAAATAGAAATACCAAAAGATAAATTATCTATAAGTGGTTATGGTCTTAAAGTCACACGATTAAGGAAAATCATTCTATTCTCTCTAATATCCCATCGTTAGAGAGAAAATTGAAAGACTTGATCATAGGGTATACTCAGATAGAGGATCGTGTTGATCTGAAAAGAAAACCGCTCTACTCTAAACAATAATCTATCATCATGGATTCGGGTATGCTTCCGCTCTATTATTGATTTGATTTTTGGTGTACGGTTTTATACGATACAGTTTACACCGAAAAAGATTTTGTATCTAACAAGTGGTGTCAAAGCTATTCATGTTGAATCATTGAGAATCGATATATGAATCTAGATATATGATTATAGGTATTTTTGTGTTTACGTTACGGTATTCTTGAATTTAATAATTGTATGACGATTTATTAGATTTGAGAAGAACTTTTTATGGTATTTTTCAGTATTTTTGTTTGGTTTTGGAATCACCGGTTGACGGTCTCACCGTCGCCAGTGATAAGGTGACCAGCAAGGCGACGCCACGCTGGCATGTCAAAGCCGTGACTTGGCCGCGGTGATTCAGAGAAAGTCACCACTTGGTCGCAACGTTTCAGAGAAAGCCACTGTTGACTGACAGAGCCACAACCTTGGCCGTAGTGGCAAGGCTGGTGAACCCAACCCTCACATTTAATTATTTTTTCAATTAAATTTTTTAATTGTTTTAATAAATTAATTTTGAATTAACTTTATGGATCAATTACTTTTAAATTAATTTTAGGGATCGTAAAATTAATTTTTAATTTCAAAATTTTCAAATAATTTTTTTTATTATTTTCAGTTTTTGTTAAAATAATTTCAAACAATTTTTAAGGATTATCAAATAAATTATTTTGATTTTTTACGAATTTTTAGTTCAAAATAATTTCAAAAAAAATTTTAAGGATTGTGAAATTAATAATTTATCAATTAATTTAAGGTTTAAATTCGGTACAATTTTAAATTTGAACATTAGTATGTTATATATTTTAAGATGAATTAGTTGAAGCAACATGTCGCCAAAGTGACATCTCTTATGAAAATTAATTTATCTTGAAATATAAAAGGTTATGTGTGCGTCTAACTTATGTGAATACTTATCGGCCTAAAGGAAGATAATTATTCGGTTTTATATGTGAACAATAAATCGGCCAGAAGGAAGGTTTTTTGTTCAGTATGTTCTTTATCATCAATATTTGATTACTACACCAAGCTATCACTTACAAGTTAATAATTTTGGCGAAATTCAAAATATTAATAGAGTGTCGGTGCTTTGAGATGGGGTTTACTTTTGTTTGAATTTATTATTCTTATTTGGAATTTATGTGAGCATGTAGGTTGGTTAATTGTTCTCTGTTAAGTTATTACTCAAGTTAATATTAATATCAAGTAAATAAAGTATTAAATGGCTCAAACTTCAAGTCCTAGAATAACCTATTGATAGTTCTTAGAGTTATGGATCTTGATCGCATTAAGTATTGCTTCTCCTTTACCTCTTACGGATAAGAGTACCTTTGATAAAAGGAGGGATATGGAAAGGTGGGAGAAATCAAATCGCATGTGTATGCTGATCATAAAAAAAGTCATTCCAGAATATTCAGGGGCACTATATCTGAAAGGATTACTAAGATTAAGGATTTCCTTGCAAATATTGAAAAGAGGTTTGTCATGAACGAAAAGGGCGAAAAGGTACGCTCTTGGCAGATCTAATTTCGATGAAGTATAAGGATAAAGGCAACATTAGGGAGTACATCATAAAAATGTCTCATCTTGTTTCAATGTTGAAAGCACTTAGGCTTGAACTTTCTGAGGACTTGCTTATGCATTTGGTTCTGAAATCCCTTCCAGCACAGTTCACTCAGTTTAAGGTGAGTTTTAATTGTCAGAAAGAGACTTGGTCTCTTAATGTGCTCACCTCACACTGTGTTCAGGAAGAGGAAAGAATGAAATATGAAAAGACAGAGAGTGCTTAGCTGGTCTCTACTTCTAAGGATAAGGGCAAGGGAAAGAAAAGGAAGAAGGATAAGGTAGCTGTGGATACAACACCGCATAGAACCAATAAAAGAAACTGGTAAACCCAGAAGGTAATGGATGTTTCTTCTGTGGAGCTGAAGGGCGTAGGAAGAAGCAATACAGCTATTATCACGCTTGGCATGCTAAGAAATGTATGCTTCTTAATTTGGTTTGTTCTGAGGTTAATTTAAGTTCGGTTGCTAGACACACTTGGTAGATAGATTCTGGTGCAACAACTTACATTAATGTGTCTATATAGGGTTGCTTCACTTGTTGAAGGTTAAGTGATGTTGAAAGATACATCTATGTAGGTAATGGCAAGACGGTTGAAATTGAGGCAATAAGGAAATTAAGAATATTATTGAAGACTGGATTTTATGTGAATCATAATGAAACATGTATTGTACCGTATTTTAGACAGAATTTGATTTTTGTCTCTGTTTTTTACAAAGTTCATTATATTTGTTCATTTAGAGATGGAAACTATGGTTTATTTCATCATTTAAATTTGGTTGGTTCCAGTTATTTGTCAGGTTACGATAATCTTTATTTACTTGATACAATTATTTCAATTAAGGAATCCTTGCAAGTAAGTACATGAAGTACTAAAATAAAATTAAACTGTGAGACTTTAGTTGTGTTATAGCACAAGAGACTAGGTCATATCTCCGATCAGAGAATATGGAGACTTGAGTCAGAAGAAATTTTCGGTCCCTTAGATTTCACAGACTTTGACGTTTATGTTAATTGTTTAAAGGATAAACAAATCGATAATAGGAGATTTGAAGCCAACGAGACTCAGGATGTCTTCGAATTTATACATACTGATATTTGTGGGACATTCCCTTCAGTTGCTTGGAATGATCAATAATAATTTATAAAGTTAAGAGACGAATTTTCTAGATATGGCTACATATATCTCATTTATGAAAAGTCACAGTCATTGGACATGTTCAAAAATTTTAAGGCTGAAGTTGAGATCAACTCAACAAAAGGATTAAAAGCTTCAGATCTGACCATGGTGGTGAGTACTATGGCAGATATGACAGTTTAGGTGAACAACGTCCATGATCGTTTGCTAAATTCTTAGAGGAATGCGGTATCGTACCACAGTTTTCTATGTTGAGTTCGCCTATTATGAATAGTGTTGCTGAGAGGTGAAACAAAATGCTTAAGGACATGGTGAGGATTATGATTAGTTATTCTACCTTACCAGAATCACTTTAGAGTGAAGCAATTAAGGCTATAACATATATCATTAATAGAGTTCCAACTAAAGAGACTGCCAAGACCCTATATGAACTTTGGACTAGCAAGAAACCTAGTCTAAAGCATTTGCACGTTTAGGGATGTCCAACTGAGGCAAGGCCTTATAGGCCTAATGAAAAGAAACTAGACTTCAGGACAGTGAGTTACTATTTTGTTGAATATTCTGAAAGGTCCATGGGGTACAAGTTTTATGATCCCACAACTAAGTCATTTTTTGAGATAGAAAATGCCCTGTTATTTGAAGATGCTGAGTTTGCGAGGAGAGATACTGTTAGAGATTTTATTTTTCAGGAGGATGTTGATATTCCCACAGTTGTTATTAACATTGACCAGGACTACATTCGTGACATTGCCCATGACACAGCACATCAAGACAATATCAGAAATCCTCTCATTCAAGAAATTGTTCCGGAAGAACAAATTCTAGCACCTTAAGAACTTACGTCATTAAGAAGATCCATTAGAGAGAGGAGAAGTGAAGTGCAAGATAATTATCTTATATTTCTCCAAGAGCAGAAGGTAAACATTGGAGTGATGGTAGATGACCCGTTCAACTTTCATCAAGCCATGGAAAGTTCTAACTCTCAAAAGTGGATTATTGTCATGAATGAGGAAATTAAGTCCATGAAGGACAATGTCGTGTGGGATCTTGTCCCATTACCAAAAGGTACGACATTGGTTGCAGATGGTTTTTTAAGACCAAGAAGGATTCAAAAGGTAATGTGAAAAAATACAAGGCTCGTCTAGTCGCAAATGGCTTTACACAGAAAGAAGGCATCGACTATAAATAGATTTTCTCTCCGGTTTCTACGAAAGACTCTTTCAGAATTATAATGGCATTGGTGGCGCATTTCAATCTTGAGCTGCATCAAATGGATGTAAAGACGAAATTTCTCAATTGTGACATTGATACGATATCATGTTGTAATCGTGCACATGCAAATACATCATGATTATATTTGATAAACTATTATAGTTCCGTCACTTAAAAAACATAACAAAGATACATGTTTATGAAATACTCAATCATATTATTCATAAATATTGTCATCATCACTATTGTGATCATATGTCATGCCTTCAAAAGTTAAAGCATCAACATCTACTCGAACTAAGTTCACATCTTCTAGATTTTATTCAATGAGAATTTTGTTATTATGATGAATTCTTGTATCACTTTCCAGGTCTAATACTTCTATGTCATACAAATCACCAGGTTTTGTATAGAGAACTACATGCAAGTCTTTATCCTTTGGTTCCTCAACAAAAAATGTTGAGTGTGCTTTCATTTCAAAGACAAATGGTCCATACTTCAAATGCCCTATGGTGTGAGTCAAACGATAAAAATTAACAAGTTACTTATATCAGTCGATCCTTATCCTATCACCATTGGTAGGGTTGTATCACATTTGAATAACATCATTTTGAATTTCTCATAATAATTCATCTCAATGATATCTTTAAGAATCACATAGTAAGTCATCTCTCTCTCTTTCTCCTACATTCTTCTTATAGTGTTGGGATTCGTTTGGTATGTGTAATCTTAGGCCGCAATCCTCATAGTAATTGAATTTCCTGATTATTTTGGGGTAATCATTAAAGTAGAAAGCAATTAATTTGATTTAAAAAGTATTAATCCAGATTACCAAGGCAAACCAATCTTGATGAGGTAATTGAATTACTTCTATAGTTATTTTTCATTGATTTACCATGAACTTGTATAATACCAAAAATATCGATCATAAATTACAGTCAAGTATACTGTAGATTACATGCATAACTAAATTTATCAATTATAACTTACCCCAATTTAATAGTTACCAATCTGATTGACACAAATGTAATTGTCGCTAATTTTAGATTTCACATACTAAACAGTCCCTCTACACATTGTTTTGAAATTTAGAATTAGTATCACTTTGAATTTTAAGCATGACTAGTATTTTATGATGAAATCACCCAATTATCTTTAAATGTCCTACAATACACAGTTTTGGATAAATAACATAAGTTGGATGACTTAACCAACACTCTTGTTCAACTCTAGAAAAGTGAAACATAAGAGGTTCATGTTCAAAGTGCCATCCATTACAAAAATGGACGGGTCATATTTGCCTTAACAAAGGGAAAACCCAAAAATAAAAAACCAAAAGCGTTGTTTGGGCAGAGAAGCTCCTAACTGTCTATGTTGGGCATAGACGGCTAGGATTTAGGGAACATGTAACTTTCAGTTGGGATCCCCAATAGGAGAGTATCTTAATCCCATCATTCCTCAATCCCGATACAAAAATGAAAAACCCCAGATGCACTAGAACATAGCCCCAGATGGTACAGATAGAGAATTCGTATGTTGTGGAACTAAAAATCATGATGGCCAATGTAAACTGATACATGTAGTGTCTTCCTATTCGAGCACCTAACACACTGAATACAAGTTGACTAATGACGGTGTCTAGTAAAGGAACAACAAGCATAGAAAGCTTTAACGACAATCAAAAGTTTGTAGAGTTTACCATCACACTCAGTGTCGTAGTAACAATACTGTTACTTTCCTTCGGATTTGGATTATCTGTAATTGGATCTCAATTGCAGACACTGAAGTTTGACAAATCTGGACCGTCCGATCTAATATGGACGGTTCAGATCAGATGAACCTTTAATTGGGAGAAAAGTAAAAAATAGAATTTTTTTTTTAATTTTTAACATTTAATCTCAATCATCTAATTTTTTTAGACGGTTGAGATCCAACTTCCCCTCTACAGTTGTTACCCATCCCTTTCCTTCATATTAGAATAAAGAAAAAAGACTACAAAAATGTTAGTCTCTGGAGGTGAGAGCTGCGTGTCTCTCGAGGTGAGAGCCAAAACTTTTTCTCCATAGTAGAAAAATTGGGAGCCTATTTTGAGGATAGGTCTTTCTCAAGGAGGATAATGTAAGACTTGTTCACCCTATACAAATATTAATTAATTAATATAATTAATATGATTTATTAGAAATAATTAAATTAAATCTTATTGGTTGGTTATGTGATATGTGTTTATTTTTAAGTAAGTAATAACCATCTAATGGGAGAAATTGGTCATCTCTCAACCCTAATTAAGACTCATTTACATCATCACTAAATGTGCTTGAAAATCTAGAGGGAGAAATGAATTCTATATCAAATGATTCAATAAGAAGTATAGAGGTTCTACAATGGCTAATGGTATATGCTCTATAACTATGAAATGTGAATGTGAAAATCATGAAGTTCTAAAGATCTAAATAATATATTTTACACGTAATTGATTAATTGCATGATAAATGATTGAAATTTACATGTAGTATAAAAGCCTTACTTTTAAGATCTCATGATTTTCTATTAAAGTATTGTTTCTCTTCTTCAATTATTAAACCATAAGTTTATGATTCGAAAATTACATATTTGTTTATGAAATTTTCGCATGAAAGATGTGTAATTTTCAAACCATTTCTGTTGTTAATTAACGTTATGGAGCCGAATTATGTTTTCTTGTTTGTACCGATTAACGTAAATTGGCAAATGTTAAAGAAATGTGTTTTTGAGTGGGATATTGAACGAATAAATAAATAACGGTGTTGCTTAGTTTTTTAGATTCTGCCCATTAATGCATTAGTTAATGTGTTGCTTAGTTTTTGGATTATGCCTATTGTTATGGTGTTGGTTATTATTCCACTTATCCTTACGATTTTTTTTCCACCATTGAGTATTTGTTAAGAAATCGTGTAAATAGGCTAACGTGCATTGCCCACTAACACAGCCTATATAATTTTTTCTTTCCTTTTGGCTTTCTATAATTGCCGAATTTATGAAATCATGCATGCTCATGACTAATGTATAAGTTGCTTACATGTTCTTTTATGTTCAAAATTCATGACTAACGTACAAGATTCTGTTCCATAATATATATGTCTATCTAATGGATATGATTAATTTATTTATCATAAAAATTTTATAACAGATAATTTTTTTATAGTAATTATTTAAAATCATTAAATAATATGTATTTTATGTGTTTATATGAGAATTTATATGATCTGAAATTTTATATTATGTTTAATTTATTTGTCATCAAAGTGGCTAAACTGTAAGGATTATAAAGTTTTGTATTGTATAATTAATATTTAATTACCCATGAATGTTGATACTTATAAATGACATAATGTTATATAACATATATTTTATGGGTAGATTTAAGTTCATTATTATAAGACATTTAAGAATCACACCCAAATGTTGATTAGTTATTCTTATAATTAATGAACATAATTGTTGGTAACTAGTTTGCTCTGTTAGTCGTATTACTTATCCAATGATAGCATATATATCTAAGTGGTGCATATATGGTTGTCAAATTATTGAAAATTCTTATTAGCATCATTATGTTTTATAATTGTATGTCATTGTATTACCCAAAGGAAAACATTGATATGCATTTATTGTTTACCTGAATTATGTGTTTGAATCTATATAATATGGTTAAGTTTACAACTCAAAGTATTAATATATGAGCATAATGTTATTCTTATAGTATATGTTCTCGTTTCTCTCCATTCGTATGGCTCGTCTGTACCAATGTTTAATGGGCTTAATTTTCCTGATTGGTGTGAACAAGTCTAATTTCACTTAGATGTTTTGGATATGAATGTGTCACTTCAATTTGACAAACCTGGTACTACTACTGATGTTAGTAACAATGAGGATAAGACTTTCTATGATTCTTGGGAAAGGTCTAACAGACTAAGCCTAATGTTTATGCGAATAAGTGTAGCAAACAACATCAAGTCCACTCTTCCCAATATTGAAAATGCTAAGGAATTCATGAAATTTGTGGTAAAGCATTCTCAAACTGTTGATAAGTCACTTGTTGGGACATTAATGGCTACATTGACTACCATGGAATATGATGGCACTCGTAGCATGCGTGAACAAGTCATTGAAATGATGAATATTGCAACAATACTTAAGTCCTTGGGATGAATGTGGATGAGAGTTTGCTTATACAGTTTATCATAAACTCACTGCTTACATAGTATGATCTTTTTGAAATGAATTATAACACCATGAAAGATAAATGGAATGTGAATGAACTTCACAAAAGGAAATGAGACTTAAGAATCATGGAACTAACTACATTCATCTTGTAAGTAAATAAGGAGCTGGAAAGAAAGCCAAAAGAAAGCATGGAAAAGGAAAGCGTGGACCACTTAAGATTAATAAGTGCTATTCCCAAATCAGCAAGAAGGAACACAAGAATGATAAGTGCCCTTTCTGTGAGAAACCTGGACACTTTCAGAAAGATTGCCTGAAACATAAGGCGTGCTTAAAAAAAAAGGTAAGCCTAGTGTTTTTGTATGTTCGAATCAAATTTAGTTGAAGTTTCTTATAATACTTGGTGGATTGATTCTGGCTGTACCACTCATGTTTCAAATACGATGCAGAGATTCCTTACGACCCAAACCACAAATCCAAATAAAGTGTTTGTTTATATGGGGAATCGAGTCAAAGTTCCAGTTGAAGCTATTGGAACTTATCGATTGATTTTAGATATTGGATATCATTTAGATTTATTTCAAACTTTTTATGTACCTTCTGTTTCTCTTAATTTAATTTCTTTGTCTAAACTTGATTTAGCTGGATACTCTTTTAAAATTGAAAATGGATGCATCAATTGGTTAAAGAAAAATCAGTTCATTGGTTCTGGTATTTTTTTGTGATAGTTTATTCAAAATGAAACTTGATAATCTTTTTGCTGACACTCTTTTGACCTTGCATCATAAAGTTGGAACTAAACATGGTTTAGAAAATAAACGTTCTGCTTACATGTGGCATAAACGTTTGGGCACATTTCCAAAGAAAAATTGAAAAAATTAATAAAGAATTAAATCCTTCTAGACTTGGATTTTATAGATCTAGGTATTTGTGTGGATTGTATTAAAGAAAAATAGACAAAAGACACAAGAGAAAGGAGCCGCAAGAAGCACACAACTTCTTGAAATAATACACACTGATATATGTGGGCCTTTTGATGTTCCATCTTTTGGTGGAGAAAAGTATTTTATCACATTTATTGATGATTTTTCACGTTATAGTCATGTCTACTTGTTGTATGAAAAATCTCAATCAGTCAATGCCTTAGAGGTGTTTATTAATGAGGTTGAACGACATTTAGACAGAAAGGTGAAAATTATTAGGTCTGACATAAGTGATAAATATTATGAAAAATATAATGAAGGTGAACAATGTCCAGGTCCATTCACTAAATTCTTTGAAAAGCGTGGTATATGTGCTCAATATACTATGTCAGATACACCACAACAAAAATGACGTAGCAGAAAGACATAATCATTCCTTAATGGATATGGTTAGAAATAGGTTAAGTAACTTATCTTTATCCGTATCATTGTGGATACATGCCTTGAAAACTACTATGTATTTGTTAAACATGGTTCCCAGTAAGACAATTCTTAAGACTCCTTTTGAACTGATAGAAAACTCAGTTTAAGGCACCTGCATATTTGAAGAAGGATCTATAATCCACAAGAAAAAAATAGATTCAAGAACAATCAGTGGTTATTTAATTGATTATCTAGAGAAATCTAAAGGGTATAGATTTTATTGCATAGCTATAGTACAAGAGTTGTCAAAACTGAAATTGCCAGATTGATTGAGAATGGTGAAGCCAGTGGGAGTCAAGAACAACAAAATGTGATGATTTAAGAAGTTAGGGTACAAGTTCATTTACCTTTAGCTTCTTCCAAAGTTTTTGTTCCTCCAATTGTTGAACAGTTAAACAATCGGTAAGAACAATAAGTTAGTGAACAAACAACCCACGATGAGAATAATGTTGATGAACCTAGAGCATGTGAACCACAAGAAATAACATTAAAGAGGTCTCAAAGATAAAGAAGGTCTGCTATTTGTGTTGATTATGTGGTATATCTACAAGAGTCAGAATTTGGCTTAGGAATCGAAGAAGATCCAGTTTCATTTTCACATGTTGTTGAAAGTGTTAGTTCTATTAAATGGTTAGATGCCATGAAAGATGATCTTAATTCATGAAGCATAATGAAATTTAGGACCTTGTTGAATTGCCTTAAGGTCGTAAAAAGGGTCAGGTGTAAATGGGTCTTCGAGACCAAACGTGACTCTAATGGCAATATCAAACGACACAAGGCCAGACTGGTTGCTAAGAGTTTTATTCAGAAAGATGATATTGACTACAATGAGACATTTTCGCCCGTCTCTATGAAAGAATCCTTTAGAAGTATCATGGCTTTGGTAGCTCATTATGACTTGAAGTTACATCAGATGGATGTGAAAATTACCTTTCTAAATGGGAATGTAGATGAAGAGATTTATATGGATAAGCCTGAGGGTTAATTCCATTGAAGGAAATGAACACATGGTGTGTAAATTGAAGAAATCAATATATGGACTTAAACAAATTTCCTACTAGTGGTATCTTAAGTTCAATGATATCATTACTTATTTTGGATCTAAGTAAAACACTGTTGACTGGTGTATATATGTATATCAGTGGGAGCAAGTTTATATTTCTTATTCTATATATTGATGATATATTGCTTGCAACTAATGATCTTGGCTTATTCCATGATACCAACAAATTTCTCTCTAGTAACTTTGAAATGAAAGATATAGGAGGCAACTTATGTGATTGAAATAGAAATATTTCGAAAAAGATGGTTAGAGTTGTCTCAAAATTCATATATTAATAAAGTTCTAGAGAAATTTAAAATGGAAAAGTGCTCATCAAGTGTTGTTCTAATTCAGAAATGAGATAAATTTAGCCTTATGCAATGCCTAAAAAATGATTTGGAACGTTAAAAAATGGAAGAGATTCATTATGCATCTATTGTTGGAAGCTTTATCAAACTTGCATCAGGCCAGACATTAGCTTTGATGTTGGAATGTTTGGCCATTATCAAAGTAATCGAGGATTGGTCACTGAAAAGCTGTGAATAAAGTTTTGAGATACTTGCAAGGAATGAAAGATCACATGCTCACTTATAGGAGATCTGATGATCTTGAGGTGATTGGATATTCAGATTCAAAAATTGTTCGATGTATTGATACAAGAAAGTCTATATTTGGCTATATGTTCCTTTTAGCTGGAGGAGCAATCTCATGGAAAAACGTGAAACAGTCTGTCATTGCTGCATCCACTATGGAGGCTGAGTTTGTGGCATATTTTGAAGCCACAATTCAAGGAAATTAGCTATGAAATTTTATTTCAGGAGTTAGAATTGTTGATAGTATTGCCAAGCCGCTGAAAATTTATTATGATAATGTCATAGCTGTCTTCTTTGCGAAAAATGACAAGTATTCAAAATGTGTTAAACATATGAAATTGTAATACTTTACCGTCAAAGAAGAGGTTCAGAAACAAAAATTGTCAACTGAACATATTATCATAAACCTTATGATTGCAGATCCTTCAACAAAATGATTGTCACCTAAGACATTTATTTGTCATGTTGACAGGATGGACATTATTGGACATAATTATTGATGTTATGTAATGAATTTTATGATGTTTATGTATTTGACACTTTGAGCTCAATTATATGTTTTGTTTCTGATATTGTTTATATCATGTGATATGTACATGAATGAATGAAGAATGCTAACATGATTTGTCTTTGACAGGGACAATAATGTTGGACCATTATGTGATTCTCACTTATAGATCATGTTAGGTGAATGTTGATGTTGTGGTGTGTGGAAGAGACTATGTCGATTAATGATGTACAACCATAATAACTCTCATTAGTTTTTACTTAGTGATGATATTATGTTATCACCATTGAATTGAGATTTTAGTTTTATACTATATGTATTATGTTCTTCTATTAAATCATGAAATAAATATCGTATGGGTCAAATGGGAGAATATAAGACTTATTTGACCATATATGAATATTAATGAATTAATATGGTTTAATATAAATAATTAAACTAAATCCTATTGGTTGATTATGTGAGAGGTGATTATTTTGAAATAAGTAACCACCATCTAATGGGAGAAAACGACCACATTGATGGAAGGTGATATAAATACAATTCCTTTAGAAATTTGTCATCTCTCAACTCTAATTAAGACTCATTTACACCATCACTAAATGCGCTTAAAGATCTAAATGGTAAAGAGAAAAAATCAATTCAACATCAAATGATTCAACAAGAAGTATAGGAATTCTATAGTGGCTAACGGTATGTTCTCTATAACTATGAATGTGAAAAGTTTTAAATATCTAAATAATGTATTTTATGCATCATTGATTTGTTGCATTAGGGGTGTTTAAAATGGTCTAGAAAATTTTAACAATTCGTTTCCAATTTCCTATGTTATGAAGAAAACAAAAGCTAAATCAAATGTTATGTTCCAAGCAACAGGTAACAAGGAACGATCCCGTTGTAAGCCATGGTTACTTTAAGTTGGAGTGCGTGGGGATTGGGGAAGCCTCGATCATTTAAAGCTTTGCATTAATTGGTGCAAAGCAAAAATTGAGCTTTGGTACTTCTATCGGAAACAAAGTTATCATCACTTGGGGTGGAGGATATCAGAAGGAAATTGGGTTTGGAAAATGGAATTTCTCTAGGCAGAGTAGGACTCTTGGAGGGGTGGCTCTATTTTAGAGTTTGGAGATTACGGTCACCATTGGATCCTTTTCTAAAGACCATATCGATGCTTTTGTGATTAAGGAGGGAGGGGCGGGTTGGAGATTTATTGGCTTCTATGGTAATCTGCGGCATAATAGAGAATCTGGAGAAGGATGAGGACATTCCAAGACCAGAGAGTCAAGTGGAGGTGTTTCCGAAGGCATTTGAGGCATGTGGTTTGTCTGGCATTGGCATTGTAGCGCCTAAATTCACTTGGAAAATAATAGGGAGGGGTAGCTTCATTAAATAGGGACTGAATGAGGCATGGGGTCACGGATGAGTGAAGGAAGCAATTCTAGTGGGCCTGGCTTGAAGTGATGGGCTTTTTACCATCAGATCAAGAGTAATGCTAACTCATATAATTGACCATCTGCCTCGGGCTCAATCGAGTAGAAGGAAGGGCAGATTCCATTTCAAAGCAAATTAGGCCAGAAAAGAGGGTTGTGCAAATGTGATAAATCGAATCTGGATGGGTAATGAGACGAGCAAAGCATCGGAGATAGTCCCTCTAAAGCTTGCTCAGTGTTCCCAATCTCTTTGACAATGGGCACTGAGAGTTTGGAGCTATTCCGAGAAAGCTAAATTGTGAAAGAGAAAGATTAGGTTTTCTGGAGGAAAATGTTCAGTCTAGGGTGGAATGAGGGAAAGCCCATAATCTCCGTGTGGAGATTCTTAGCCTTGAGAACCAAGAAGAATTATTCTGGAAGCAGGGATGGCGTATGGAGTGGCTTAAAATGAGGGACAAAAATACAAAAAAACTCATAGGATGAGAGACGTAGGAAGAAACCGTCAAGGGGATTTTTGTTAGCAACGACTCTAGGTAGGATTCTTAAGAGAACATTGTTTCAGTGATTAATGATTATTTTGAAATCCTATTCTCTTCTTTTCGGTCATCCATGAGGATATGAACAAGGTACTAGAGGTGATTCAGGTGAAAGTGACAGATGACATGAACAGATTTTTAGACAGGTGATTCAGGTTTTTGATGCCTTAACGGGGATGCATCCTCTCAAAAGCCCGGGTCCAAGTGGTTTTCCAGCTCTTTCCTTCCAGAGGTATTGACATATTGTGTGCAAATACGTGACACAACTCCCTTCGAGTGTCTAATGGCCGAACATGAATGGATTTAATTAATAGAACTATAATTGCCCTTATTCTTAAAGTCACAAATCCTAATTATGTGGCTGATTTTGGACCGATTAACTTATTTAATGTCATATATAAAGTGATCATAAAATCTATAGCCAATCGTTTGGAGTTGAATTCGCCTAATATTATTTCAGAATCTCAAAGCGCATTTCTTAAGGGGCACCGAATTACTGATAATATTGTGTTGGTATTTATGATGATTTTGCTCTTATAAAAAGGAGAAGTGAGAAAACCGGTTTTTAGACTCTTATACTGGATATGAGCTAAGCGTATGATAGATTTGAATGGTGTTTTTCACGGGGATAATGAAAAACATTAGGCTTTAATAAGCACTGGATAAATCTGATTCTCAATTGTACCTCTTTAGTGTCTTTTGCCTTTTTGGTAAAGGGGGTGTGGTAGGGACGTGATGCAGGCTGAGACATGGCAATCCCTCTCTCCCTATTTATTTTTACTAATGGCAGAAGTTCTCTTAATGATGATTCAGGATGCTCAGAGTAAAGGGGAAATCATTTTCCCGAGTATCTATAGGAGAGAGAGGTCTCCAATTATCACACTTAATTTTCAAAATAAAAAATTACATTAAGCTTGCGGAATGATGTGTCTGCCAAAATATGAGGGAGGTTTGGGGTTCTGATCCTTTGAGACTTTTAATAAAGTTCTTTTAGCAAAGCAATTATGGGGTCTAATCTCGAATTCGAACTCTTTGGTTGCTTGAGTTTTAAAGATGAGATATTTCCCCCAATTTTCGTTATTGGAGTGTGAGGACACAAAGGAATGTTCATTTCTTTGGAGAAGTCTTATGTGAGGTAGGGAGTTGATTTGGAAAGGGGTTTGATGGCGGATAGGAAATGGGCAATTTGTTTGAGTTTTTAGAGATTCGAAGATTAAAAAATCAACGACCTTTCGTCCGACAACACCAGCTATGGGAAACTCAAGTTTGAGAGTAGCTGATTTAATTGTTAATGGGGATTGGGAGCTCAATATTATCAGCAAAGTTCTGAATCCGTGTGATAGGGATTGTATACTTTCAATCCCTTTCCGGCAGGATGAGGCCGAAGATAAACTATTTTGGCATTATGACAAACAAATGCACTTACTCACTCAACTTGGCTCGACCAAAAGTACGGGTTGATAGTTTTTGTTTCTCTGAATACTTGATATTCTTAGTTTGAGAAAAAAACTAAAGTAACATAATTACAGTTTTCCAAAGTTAAAACATAAAAATAATTATATTTATGATATCCTAACATTTACACTCTTAGCATGTGGGATGATGGGATTAAATCATCATTCCACCACATTCAAACTATATCAAAATACCATCGTCAAGTAATTAGATGATAATGTTTTTTTTATAGTAATTACACCAAATAGACAGATTTTGAGACTCACTTTAAAAATAACAGCTCAGTTTTTTTTTCAATTTTAGAGAAATAAATAATTTTTTGCCACGTTATTAATATTTGATTGATTAGGATTTGAAGAAACGATGTTGCACATGATTTTATAGATTTTCAAATATGATTTTATTTTATATTAATTATATCAACATTTAATTAAGGTGTTAATTTTTCCTTGTTTTAACTAATACAGATTATAGAAGATATTAACTAATAAATTTTATCAGTTAATCATTTTCTTCTTTATAGCTAAATATATATTGCCCGAGAATATTTTTTTGGCACCGTTTTTTTATTTATGCGACTTTTATGGGAATCAATCTTCATGTCCTTCTCCAAGAAAATCTTTGAATCTCCATTGTGCATTCTAAAAATTCTTCATTAGAGATTTAGGAATGGAAAGTTTGTTCTTTTTCCGCCATTAGAGAGCTATCATAGTTATCTTCATCTTTCTTCTTCCTTGATGCATATATGTTGCTGTAGTGATTTTCAGACTTTTTGCATGATTCGTTCTATCTATTGTTCATTCATCAATTTTTGCAGAGATCTTCTTCATTGTTTTGCTTCTCTTTTTCTTTTTTTTTTTCCTGGATGTTTATGTGTTCTTCCCCTGTTTCAATATAGTTTCAGTTTTTAATGTATTTTTTCATTATGTTTCTAGGTTTTTTGTTATAACTTTAGTTGCATAGTTGTAGTTATTTGGGATATGTGAATCTAGTATCATAATTATGTTCTTGGTTTCATAAATGTTGATTGAAATTTATATATTTAGGTGATTTTGTTGTGTGTTTGTAATGGCAGTGATATTGGTTTTGGCAAATCAACATTTATGAATTACAGTAACTATTTGATTTACCACTATAGTAAATATCTAGTTTGAACAATAATTATCAATCACTAGTTGAAAAGAAGATAGTTAATGACTTGTAGTGAATACATTATTGATAACTTGATAGTATATGAACGATTGAGATAATAGTAGTTATCAAATATTGAGGTAATAGTAGTAAATCAAAGAGTTACTATTGTAGAATAAATATATAGTAGAGTTTGTTTTCATTTAATTTTCATAATCATATAATTTCAAGTAATCTAAAGATTCCAACTATTATTTTATATGATGGAAGATGGGACGATGTAAAGTGTTATGTTGATTTTCGTTCTAAATCATTATTGATGGATGGTAATATGATGCTTGTTGAGTTAGTAGATGTTATCAAGATGATTTTGGAGGTTGTTAATGGACGAGATCAGTTTGAAATTGTAGTCAACTTACAATTTGACAATGCTTCATGTACTACTATTGAATTTAAAAATGACCAAGATATTCAATGGTACGTTTCTTTGGTAAGGAGTGAGAATAGTCTTAGTTGTCCACTTATTGTTCATGGTGGTAAATTCATTAAAATCATTGCTTTGAGTTGGAAAACTACATATTGGATGAGATTAGTCAATCTTCATCAATTAGTTGCGACGATGTTTAAGATGATGACATGTTCATCACGTTGGTTGACTTGGGAAATATTCCTAGTAGTTTTGGCATTAAACAATCTTTATTTAGGAATAAATATGAGCTAAAAAAGGCGTTGTACATTATTGCATTAAAAGAGAATTTTGAATTTAAGATTGAAAGGTATAATCATGAAAGAATGAATGTGCGGTTTGTTAATAATAATTGTAAATGGTTTGTTCGAACTTCTTCATATAGAGGTGGTGACCTTTGGATGGTACGGGAATATATCAAAGAACACAGCTATCCATTATACATCATATAAAGTGATCATCGTCAACCAACAACTGATAGTGTTAGTCAATGCATTAAAGGTAGATATATAAATGATATACGGGATGGGACCGCTCCCAAAGATATAATTGATCATATATGTTTGAAGCATTGGGTTACTATTAGTTATTATAAGGTTTGGCAAGCGAAGCAAAATGCTTTGGATTT
This sequence comes from Datisca glomerata, assembly GCA_003255025.1. NCBI lineage: Eukaryota > Viridiplantae > Streptophyta > Magnoliopsida > Cucurbitales > Datiscaceae > Datisca > Datisca glomerata. Next base: position 166,672 of record QANY01003673.1, read on the forward strand.
GCTTCGTGGGACACCAAAAGAAACGTATGCAAAATCACCATCATATTGTTATGCATTTTAAGAAAAAAACTCAAGTATATCATCTTTTAGTATTTCAATGATTGACCTCAGAAAATGGTTTTTAATTGTATTGGACTTGTGTTGTAATTTTCATTTTGAATCCTTATTATATAAGTACTGTGACCATAATTCAGAATGATGATAATGACACATTCAAGTATTTGTTTATGTGTTTGGGAGCTACCTTGAAATGTTGGCATCATTGTAGGTCGATTAGTTCAGCTGATGGAACATTTTTTAGGAACAAGTATCTTGGTACGCTATATCAAAATACCATCGTCAAGTAATTAGATGATAATGTTTTTTTTTATAGTAATTACACTAAATAGACAGATTTTGAAACTCACTTTAAAAATAACAGCTCAGTTTTTTTTTTCAATTTTAGAGAAATAGATAATTTTTTGCCACGTTATTAATATTTGATTGATTGGGATTTGAAGAAACGATGTTGCCCATGATTTTATATATTTTCAAATATGATTTTATTTTATTTTATATTAATTATATCAACATTTAATTAAGGTGTTAATTTTTCCTTGTTTTAACTAATACAGATTATAGAAGATATTAACTAATAAATTTTATCAGTTAATCACTTTCTTCTTTATAGCTAAATATATATTGCCCGAGAATATTTTTTTGGCACCGTTTTTTATTTATGCGACTTTTATGGGAATCAATCTTCATGTCCTTCTCCAAGAAAATCTTTGAATCTCCATTGTGCATTCTAAAAATTCTTCATTAGAGATTTAGGAATGGAAAGTTTGTTCTTTTTCCGCCATTAGAGAGCTATCATAGTTATCTTCATCTTTCTTCTTCCTTGATGCATATATGTTGCTGTAGTGATTTTCAGACTTTTTGCATGATCCGTTCTATCTATTGTTCATTCATCAATTTTTGCAGAGATCTTCTTCATCGTTTTGCTTCTCTTTTTCTTTTTTTTTGTCTGGATGTTTATGTTTTCTTCCCCTATTTCAATATAGTTTCAGTTTTTAATGTATTTTTTCATTATGTTTCTAGGTTTTTTGTTATAACTTTAGTTGCATAGTTGTAGTTATTTGGGATATGTGAATCTAGTATCATAATTATGTTCTTGGTTTCATAAATGTTGATTGAAATTTATATATTTAGGTGATTTTGTTGTGTGTTTGTAATGGCAGTGATATTGGTTTTGGCAAATCAACATTTATGAATTACAGTAACTATTTGATTTACCACTATAGTAAATATCTAGTTTGAACAATAATTATCAATCACTAGTTGAAAAGAAGATAGTTAATGACTTGTAGTGAATACATTATTGATAACTTGATAGTATATGAACGATTGAGATAATAGTAGTTATCAAATATTGAGGTAATAGTAGTAAATCAAAGAGTTACTATTGTAGAATAAATATATAGTAGAGTTTGTTTTCATTTAATTTTCATAATCATATAATTTCAAGTAATCTAAAGATTCCAACTATTATTTTATATGATGGAAGATGGGACGATGTAAAGTGTTATGTTGATTTTCGTTCTAAATCATTATTGATGGATGGTAATATGATGCTTGTTGAGTTAGTAGATGTTATCAAGATGATTTTGGAGGTTGTTAATGGACGAGATCAGTTTGAAATTGTAGTCAACTTACAATTTGACAATGCTTCATGTACTACTATTGAATTAAAAATGACCAAGATATTCAATGGTACGTTTCTTTGGTAAGGAGTGAGAATAGTCTTAGTTGTCCACTTATTGTTCATGGTGGTAAATTCATTAAAATCATTGCTTTGAGTTGGAAAACTACATATTGGATGAGATTAGTCAATCTTCATCAATTAGTTGCGACGATGTTTAAGATGATGACATGTTCATCACGTTGGTTGACTTGGGAAATATTCCTAGTAGTTTTGGCATTAAACAATCTTTATTTAGGAATAAATATGAGCTAAAAAAGGCGTTGTACATTATTGCATTAAAAGAGAATTTTGAATTTAAGATTGAAAGGTATAATCATGAAAGAATGAATGTGCGGTTTGTTAATAATAATTGTAAGTGGTTTGTTCGAACGTCTTCATATAGAGGTGGTGACCTTTGGATGGTACGGGAATATATCAAAGAACACAGCTATCCATTATACATCATACAAAGTGATCATCATCAAGCAACAACTGATAGTGTTAGTCAATGCATTAAAGGTAGATATATAAATGATATACGAGATGGGACCGCTCCCAAAGATATAATTGATCATATATGTTTGAAGCATTGGGTTACTATTAGTTATTATAAGGTTTGGCAAGCGAAGCAAAATGCTTTGGATTTGCTTCGTGGGACACCAAAAGAAACGTATGCAAAATCACCATCATATTGTTATGCATTTTAAGAAAAAACTCAAGTATATCATCTTTTAGTATTTCAATGATTGAGCTCAGAAAATGGTTTTTAATTGTATTGGACTTGTGTTGTAATTTTCATTTTGAATCCTTATTATATAGGTACTGTGACCATAATTCAGAATGATGATAATGACACATTCAAGTATTTGTTTATGTGTTTGGGAGCTGCCTTGAAATGTTGGCATCATTGTAGGTCGCTTAGTTCAGTTGATGGAACATTTTTTAGGAAAAAGTATCTTGGTACGCTATATCAAAATACCATCGTCAAGTAATTAGATGATAATGTTTTTTTTATAGTAATTACACCAAATAGACAGATTTTGAAACTCACTTTAAAAATAACAGCTCAGTTTTTTTTTTCAATTTTAGAGAAATAGATAATTTTTTGCCACGTTATTAATATTTGATTGATTGGGATTTAAAGAAACGATGTTGCCCATGATTTTATAGATTTTCAAATATGATTTTATTTTATTTTATATTAATTATATCAACATTTAATTAAGGTGTTAATTTTTCCTTGTTTTAACTAATACAGATTATAGAAGATATTAACTAATAAATTTTATCAGTTAATCATTTTCTTCTTTATAGCTAAATATATATTGCCCGAGAATATTTTTTTGGCACCGTTTTTTTATTTATGCGACTTTTATGGGAATCAATCTTCATGTCCTTCTCCAAGAAAATCTTTGAATCTCCATTGTGCATTCTAAAAATTCTTCATTAGAGATTTAGGAATGGAAAGTTTGTTCTTTTTCCGCCATTAGAGAGCTATCATAGTTATCTTCATCTTTCTTCTTCCTTGATGCATATATGTTGCTGTAGTGATTTTCAGACTTTTTGCATGATTCGTTCTATCTATTGTTCATTCATCAATTTTTGCAGAGATCTTCTTCATTGTTTTGCTTCTCTTTTTCTTTTTTTTTTNGATAGTATATGAACGATTGAGATAATAGTAGTTATCAAATATTGAGGTAATAGTAGTAAATCAAAGAGTTACTATTGTAGAATAAATATATAGTAGAGTTTGTTTTCATTTAATTTTCATAATCATATAATTTCAAGTAATCTAAAGATTCCAACTATTATTTTATATGATGGAAGATGGGACGATGTAAAGTGTTATGTTGATTTTCGTTCTAAATCGTTATTGATTGATGGTAATATGATGCTTGTTGAGTTAGTAGATGTTATCAAGATGGTTTTGGAGGTTGTTAATGGACGAGATCAGTTTGAAATTGTAGTCAACTTACAATTTGACAATGCTTCATGTACTACTATTGAAATTAAAAATGACCAAGATATTCAATGGTACGTTTCTTTGGTAAGGAGTGAGAATAGTCTTAGTTGTCCACTTATTGTTCATGGTGGTAAATTCATTAAAATCATTGCTTTGAGTTGGAAAACTACATATTGGATGAGATTAGTCAATCTTCATCAATTAGTTGCGACGATGTTTAAGATGATGACATGTTCATCACGTTGGTTGACTTGGGAAATATTCCTAGTAGTTTTGGCATTAAACAATCTTTGTTTAGGAATAAATATGAGCTAAAAAAGGCGTTGTACATGATTGCATTGAAAGAGAATTTTGAATTTAAGATTGAAAGGTATAATCATGAAAGAATGAATGTGCGGTTTGTTAATAATAATTGTAAGTGGTTTGTTCGAACTTCTTCATATAGAGGTGGTGACCTTTGGATGGTACGGGAATATATCAAAGAACACCGCTCCCAAAGATATAATTGATCATATATGTTTGAAGCATTGGGTTACTATTAGTTATTATAAGGTTTGGCAAGCGAAGCAAAATGCTTTGGATTTGCTTCGTGGGACACCAAAAGAAACGTATGTAAAATCACCATCATATTGTTATGCATTTTAAGAAAAAAAACTCAAGTATCATCTTTTAGTATTTCAATGATTGACCTCAGAAAATGGTTTTTAATTGTATTGGACTTGTGTTGTAATTTTCATTTTGAATCCTTATTATATAGGTACTGTGACCATAATTCAGAATGATGATAATGACACATTCAAGTATTTGTTTATGTGTTTGGGAGCTGCCTTGAAATGTTGGCATCATTGTAGGTCGCTTAGTTCAGTTGATGGAACATTTTTTGGGAACAAGTATCTTGATATGCTATTAACAGCATCATTGTTGATTGATAATAATCATATTTTTCCTTTGGCATTTGCTATTATAGATTCTGAAAATAATTTGTCTTAGGGATGGTTGTGTGTAAAAGTCAAGGAAATAATTGGTGATAGGGAAAATTTAGTATTATTTTCGATAGGCACGACAATATTCCCAAGGCGATTTATAAATGGTTCCCCAATGCTGTGCATGGTTTATGTATGCAACATATATTGCTTAATGTCAAGTCTAAATATAAAAACTAAGTGATTGATGTCATTTTTTATAGGTGTGCGAAAGCATAAAATTTTGAAGATTTTGAGATCAATATGCGTGCGTGAGAATCTATATATCCATCAATTCATTCTTATCTCAAGGGTATTGGATATGAGAAACTGGTTCGTTCACTTTGGTTTCATGAGCGTAACTAGTTGCATGATAAAGTCATTAACTCAGTGGGCAGAAAAACGTCCGTGCAAGTAAATGGTTCTTTTTAGGTCAATGATTGTAAGTGTATTGTATTATATCTTATATTGAAATTTCTCTTCCAACTATTACTTTTATTTTATTATATAATGTTATTTTATGGGTAGGTTACGCTATTGACACACATGAATTTCAAGTTATTGACCATGATTTACCAATTATTATACATCTACCTAATAAGTCTTGTACTTGTGGAAGATGGGATATGGACACAATCCCTTGTGCTCATGCTTTAGTTGTACTAGCTAACAAACATTTGAACCCATAAATGATCCTCATATTATTTCAAAAGTGAGTTAGATGTAACATATGAGGAATTAGTCCATCCACTTGAAAATAATAGTCAATTGAATGTTTCAGAAGATGTTCAAGTTTATCATATTTTACCCCTAAGATAAGACGTGATGCTGGTAGATTGAAGAAACAAAAGATTCCATCGATTGGTGAATTTAACAAAGTTAAACGTGGAAGGTGTCAAATGTTTGGTCATAATCGAAAAAAATGTAAGAACCTTGTAGCTTCAACAAGTGATCAATCAAAGAAAAAAAAAGTAAAGATTAGATTTTGATGATGTTATTTTTTCATATTGCATTTATAGTTTCATGTCTTGTTTTATTTCATTAATATGAAGGATGATATTTTCATAGTTGAATCATTTTAATGATTATATTAATTAAGTTGAAACATTTATAGCATTATAGTTTTGTTATCATTATAGTATATTTTATTGTTGGGATATTACATTTGTGATATGTAAGTAATTTTGATATATATTGGGTTCTTTTCAATTTACTAAACGTATAACTTATATTGACCATGTAGATGGACAAAACAAATATTATATCAGTAATATACCAGATGATAATCATTGATATGCTGATTATCAATAAAATTATCGATGATATAGCTATATATATTTCAATAAATGATTGTCTTTATGACAAACGGATACTTAATATAACAGTGAATGACTATAAAAGATCAATCATAGATCAACTAATTCGTAGGTGACTTTTTCTATCAAAACAAATATATTAGCTAATATTAGTTGACGTTCCACACTTGGGGGTTGATAATGCATAACAATATTGTGAAACATACAATCAAACCACATAAACCATAGGTTTATCAAAAGTTTCGCAGATATCTATTTTTCAAAAACTAAAATCCAACAAACTAATAGAGTTAAACTGTCAAGTATCAATCTAAGAAGTTTTACAGTCATATTCTTAAGTCAAATTAAGACACTAAACTAAGTACTAATCAAAAGGAACTATATATTCATCATCCGCTTGATTTTGAGTGTATATATGAAATGTTGGTGGTGTGAAAACATTTGTTCTAGGATGTGATATGATTTTCATATTGTCTTCAGATGGTTGCTTCTTTCGTCTTCTGCCATAGAGTTTTGGCATATCAAGCCCCTTAGCCTTGCATCAGACTTGTTTAAATTTTCCTAAGATCCATCAATGGCTTCCTTCTAATCGGAGACTTGTTTAAATTTTCCTAAGATCCATCGATGGATTTCATGCAAATGAATCACATCAATGATATAGTCATGGTCTAAAATTGTCTACTTGTTTAAATTTTCCTTTTTTTTTACCTCTATGTCATCCAAACTTAGGTTTGGCAGTTCGCTAAAAGGCTCCACATGTGTGTCTTTCTCAGCTTTGGTTGGCGTTTCATCTTTCTCTCCATCTCCCAAAACTTTCTCTACAGCAGCCTCATTTCGTTCATAGCTTTGTGGAGCTTTCTCCATATATGGTGTTATCCTGAAATGAGATTGAAAAATAATACTTAAAGTGAGTAACCATATAAAAAATTGATTACAGTCTTACATTGATTTACAAAGCAGAATATACATATACACCATGGATTAAAGAAGTCAATCACATATTTACTATCATATATCTAGAAAAGTTTTATAAAGGATATATATTTTCACAAATACACAATGTATATAATAGGCAATAAATTATTTACATATCTATGATTTTGTCAGGTTCAATAGTTCTACCAACATGGAGTTGATCTTTTCAAACTGTTGATACTTGTCCTCTAAAAATTCTAATTTAGCTTCTATTGAAAATTATTTTCCATTTTTTCTTGTTTCTAAGCTGTTAGAACTGGTATGCTCTCCTAAAATTTAGGTTGACTGTGCACATTCTACCACATCCTTACTTTTGATGACCTGGATTTTTTTTCAAGATGGACACTCTTCAGTTCCTCCGATGTTGGCTCCAATTTCCTAATCTCAAATTGCAATCATTAAAGATGCATAACACAAAATAAATAGAGATTTATAAATAAAGATCACATAACAAAATTACATGTCTACTTACGTTTTCATGTCTAAATACTATGTCCGTCAACTCTTTCTTATCTGGTTGATCAGTGATTGTCCAATTATTGATCATTGGAATACCACATCCGACTTTTTTTGCAAACGACAAGGGTGGTGTTGTCAACAATGATACTGTCTCAAGAGCCCAAACGATTAATACATGTGGAAAGCCATAAAAAGCATGAGCATTGCTATCAAGAAAGTTAATGATTTTCTTCATACTTGCAACAGTAAGCTCAAATGTCAACTTCCTCCACGGGTGTATATCAAACAGTTCATCGTTGTCAACCAATAGTATATGAAACTGGTCAAGCAAAATGTGCTTATGTTTTGGAATCAACAAATTTTCTAGACAATATAGTTTTACAAACTTAACTATCTCCCTGTTATCATCATTTCTTGCAATGATCCAGTGTGAAATGCATAATTCAACATTTTCCCTAACACTGTTTTGTTGCTCTTAAAGTACTTACCTTTCACTTTTCCTTCTCCAAAACAGCTTATATCATTGTGTACCTACCTGTGTTGCATCTTAAGCCACTAATGATTGCAAAGTCTCTCATAATGAATCGAGCCACATGTCCATTGAAATTGAAGTAAATAGCATCACTCATACCATGGTGGTATTGTTTTCTTATTGAATGCAACAACAACTATGCTGGAAACTTCTTAATTTGAAAATCTAAAAAATGACCAAAACACCCACTCCCGAAGACATCTATTTGTTTTTCAGTCAAACACAAATTTACATGATCCATGACATTAGGCTTAGAGAAGAGGTTCAACTTTTGATTCTTGTTTCAATATGATTCAGGAAGAACCAAGTTTAGTCCCTAACATAGTATAATATGTTGTTTAGCAAAACCTAATCAATAGAATATAATTATTAGATTATAAACTGGTCATTTACCTCATATTGTTTTTCTTCATTGTTCTTGAAGCGCAACTTACACTTTCCAGTTGTCATGTCTATAGCCTTTTTTTGTTGAGCGAGATGATTCACCTTCTATTCCTTTCTCTGTTTCCTTACTAGTTTTGTTCATGATATTCGTCTTATCATGCATCTCTGTCAACAAAGAACAATATAAATGAAATATTATTTTAGATTCAATCAATTGTTAACCAATTAGAGAGTAATCACATAATGAAGTTATTATTGACAGAGTGGAAAAATTTCACGTTAAAATACTATTTATCGTTGAGTAAATCAATCACTGATTACTTGATACAACCAACATAAATCATAATTTAATGTTCAATTGATTAACCAATAAGAAAATAATCACATATAGATGTAGATTTTCTCACAAAGCTAGAAACTTTCAACTGAATATACCATTAACCGTAGCCCAAATCAATCATTCTTTGATGATTACAAAAGAAAAACATTATATTTTCAGATCGATCAAAATATTACAATTTGCATGCTTCTTTTTGTTTTGTTACTTATGAAATAAATGTAATAAATCTATTCAATAAATGTATTACCTGAGCTATTAGGCATGTTGTCACTGTCAGTTTCCAAAGAGTTTGTCAAAAGTTGATCAAATACAGGTATAAATACCATCAATCATATTTTATCATCAATTTTATAAATAAAAAAATTCCATAACAAGTTCCGTGTGATTAACAAATTATTGAAGAAATTTTGAGTGATAAGTGTTTTGGTTTTCATGAAGATTTTTTCAGAATGTTATGGGGAAACTTAAATCTTCAACAGAAACTAAAATATATACTAAATATTGCAAAAAAAAAAGTTCAGATATACTCCATAGAACATACATGCAAGTACTAAGAATGTCTGGAGAAGATGTTATTGTATAGATTTTGCAGTTTACTCATAAACAAAACATAAAACTTACATTTTCTTAGGAACAAGAAAGAAATCTCTTGCTTCAAGGGTATTGCAAGAAGTCTGGTTGAAGGCTTTGATCTCTCATTTTCTCCTTGGAGTGCTTAAGGATCGTGTGTAATGGTTGATGTTAGGGTTCTACCTGAAAATCTAGTTAGGTTTTTGAATGGTTGATTGATGGATGTTTTAATTTAAGAAGATTTGATTAGAGACATGGGCGGTTTACTTTTTGAGTTTTTATTGAAAATAGTTTATAGGCGGTTTCCAACATCTTTTTGAGTGGAATTGGTCACGGATATTAAAATATCGGTTTTATTTGAGCGGTCAGTGATATTTTTATCTTTTAAATTTTAAAAATTATTCTGAATATTAATTATTTTTTAAATTTAAACAATTTATATATTGATATATCAATTATATAGTATCGATTTATCTGAAAATCTTTTAAAAATATCATAATTTATAGTCATTTTGATTTATATTTATTTACAGTTATAAAACCTGCTATTTACTTAAAAATTTTGAAAAATTTACATTTCTTAAAACATGGGTAAAGTTGTCTATTCTTTAAAAAAATCCTCTTTTTTATGAATATCGTGAGAATTATATTGTCTCCATGATCTAAAACATAATAATTTGACGTTATAGTAATTTAATGCATATGAAAATTATACTGAAAAGATGAAGAAAAAATATTAATCATATGTCAGTGTTTTATGAATATCTTGTTATGAATGATAAAAAATAAATAAGATACATATTCATTGAAAACTTTTATTCTTGAGACTTATGTAACTCATGTTTTTATTCTTTATAAAGTTTTTAATTTTGTCATTTTCGACAATGGTCTACTATTTATCGCAAGTACATCAAATCTAATTGTTTCCGTTTTCTAATTTGATTTTGAAATATGAAAAATATTGTAATATTCCTACTATAATGTTATAGAATTTAACCTTTAAATATTTCAGTTATTCTAAAATAGACAGGTTTTAAAACTCATAATTGTATTAAATAAATATGTTTTAAAACTCACTTAAAAAAATAACATGTTTTTCAACTTTAGAGAGATAAATAAGTTTTTATGTCACCTCATTAATCATTTATTTATTAAAAATGGAAGAGTATCACCCCTGATTTTATAGATTTTCAAATTAGATTTTATTTTCTTTTTTATTAATCCTATCATCATTTAATTAAAAAATTTAAGTGTTCCCTAAATTATAACTAGTGGCATTAGTAGGATATCTTCACTAATCAAATTTTTTAGCTAATTCTTTCCTTTATTATAGCTAATTTAATATTTATTTTTAATGTTAAATTTCTAGTAGCCGATAGTATAGCCATTTGCACTGTTTTTAGGAAAGTTGAATTTTATGAATTACTTTACTAGTCAATCATTGATTGGTTATCATTGATTTACCAGAAATTTGTTAAGGTTTCAATTGTTAAGTTAGGGTTTTGATCATTGTCATTCTATGATATATCATTGATTTATCCTAAATTAAGTTAAGGTTTCGAGTGTGTTTAGATGGTTGTCATTGATTGGTTAGGGTTTTGATCAATGGTCAATCAATGATATAACATTGATTTACCCGATATTAAACTTGGGTTTTGAATATATTTATATAGTTGTCATTGATTGTTGTTGTTTTTTAGAAAATTTGATAAGATTCTATCCATGGATAATCATTTCATTTTTATTGGAATTTATTTTTTGAATAAATGTCTCATATGGTTGATATTAGAATTTTAGAATATGGTTAAGTTATCGACATTGATGGTTGATTGATGATTGATTGATGGGCGTGGTGATTTGTGAAGATATGGGTGGTTTACTTTTGATTTTTCTATTAAGAATATTTATTTCAATTTATTGTTAATAGGTGGTTTCTAATTATTTGTTTAGCGGGTTACCAATTTTTATCAGAATAGTTGTTGCGATTTATTGTTAATATGCGGTTTCTAATTATATTTTAGCAGGGTTGTCAGTTTATTTCAAATTTTTGTTTTGTTTTGAGTAATGAGTGGATAATTTTAACATTCAAAAATTTTAAATTATTTGGAGCATTAATTACTTCCTAAATTTAAGCATCTTGAATATTGGGTAAATCAACGATACTATTAATTTACCCGAAAATCTTTCAAACACACAATAATTAAATTGGGTGTTTTGATCGACAATTATTGACAATTATGAAAAATTATTATTTACATAAAACTTTTTAAAACCTTAAATTTGTTAAAACATCATCCCTAAAGTTATATATTCACTTAAATTCCTCTTATCTAAAAGTATTTTATTACTTGTGGTGGTTGAGCTTCTATGGGTTAAATTTTCTTACCTTATTGTCAACTTTGGATTGAATATCACAAATACTCTTAATCCAATTTCGTTTAAAATACAATATAGATTTGAGATTTTATAGCTCTTTATTTTTAAAACAAAAACTTAATTTTTTTCTTTTTTTCCTTAACAAAAATTTAATTGTAGTAGCTTAACTTATAAATTCTAATCGATTGAATTCTACCAAGTCTTATATATATATATATATATAGTAGAAGATGTAGAAATGCGTATAATTTAAGTAACTAAAGACTGTGTATTAGAAGTAATAATTCAATATAACAATTATCAAGGACTCCAACATACAACAATAGTCACAATTACTTTCCAAAGTCAAATTTATTGTTTCTTGTTGTTTAAATTCTTGCTTCTAATACCTAGTCTTTAATTAGTTAAATTATATGCAATTTCACTTCTTGGTATCAGAGCCATGCCTGGTAGGGTATTTACTATTCTTAATTAATCTGCTTAATTATTATTCTTCACCGCTCAAGTGGCTCGTATATTGTTACTATTGTTGCTTAATTGCTTCTTAGAATAATTATTTTTATTTAATGTGACTCTCCGCCCAAGTGGATGGTTATTTTTATAGTTGATTATTTCTCTAAAATATTTATTTTTCTAGTCTGTGAATCTGACATATCAGCTTCTATTTAGTTTACTTCAGGCACCCCAATATGACCTCTTAGATACATAGATCCTGAGAGTAGTGTAGTTGTAAAGGTAAATGGGAGAAGAGTCAACTTCATAGGAGGTTGTAGAAGTCATAGTAGGTTTGAGAATCAAAACACATGATAAAATTTTTAATCATAAGAATAATTTAGTTATTTTGAGCAATGAAAATATTTATTTAGAAGTAATTCTTCTAATAGCAATAAATACAATACCGGAAATAATTAATGAAGAACATTCTGAATACTTAGCAGATGATCAAGTAGATCATAAGATATGGAATATGCCTAAAATCCCTGGTAAAAAAATTTATAAATCAGCATGGTCTGTTGTTTCCTTCAAGCATCAGCATCATGTAAAAATAATTAAAAAAATATGTGCTCTTGGATAAGAGCATGGAACTTGTCAATTATTTTCTCATAATGCAATTAAACATCACGTTGAAGAAGGATATAATTTCCCTCACTTTGGTTTAGACCAGATTTAAGTTAAACCACTCACAAGGAGAGACTTAAATACTTATGTCTTGTTAACCTTGTAAGAAGTAAGATTTACAAATTTTAATAATAGTATTTTAGGATTAATTTAATCTTCACTTTGTAATGGTCCAATCCATTTTAATTGTTTTTCAGATTTGTCAGTTAGTTTAACAGACTCTCATATTCTTAAATCTTTAACTTTAGATATCAAAACTAGTAGTTACCAAATCCTTAAAGGCGCTCAACTCTTAACTTTGATTTTTAGAATACATTACAAAGTAACCAAGACCAATATGAATTTTTAAGCCATCAATAGGAGTCCAAAAAACCAAATCATGTTAATTCAATCTAGCCAAAGTAATGCTAATATTAGAGTCCCTAAAACCATTAGGTTGTCTGTATTACTTTGCCTACAAATTAACTTTTAACCGATGAAAGCCAACTCACTCCAATTCAATGCCCAATTAAAGATAGAATATATCCAACAATAGATGAATGGTACTGTTAAAATTAATTTCCAATCTTCTAGTTCTAATCCTCAAAATATGGAGTTCTGTCAGTCTAGCACTCCTAAGAATTTCTTTTCTGAATCCACTACCAATAATGATCAAGATCTTAGAATTCAACAATCAAAATAAGGAGATAAAAAAACTAACAATAAAAAATTTTAGACCTAAAGGTATGAATGACCCAGTCAATCTCAATTGGGAAAGTCTAACCCAACACATGAATGACCCAGCCAATCTCAATAGACGCAATATGTTCAAATAGACATATAATATGGATCAAAGAAAAATCATCATTGCCTGAATGGAAGCTGTTCATGCAAGAATTTAAAGTTGATATGTTTTTCAAGAATTTAGAGATTCATCATTGATGAATCTCAATAGACGCAATAGGTTCAGATAGACATATAATATAGATCAAAGAAAAATCATCATTGCTGAATATAAGTTGTTCATGCAAGAATTTAGAGTTGATATGTTTTTCAAGATATTAAAATTTCAGGATATTTATGAAAAAATATTAAAGTAATTTCCAAGATAAAATGGATCAAGCAAGACTCCGGTGTGGTGTCTGTTAGCCATCCCCCACCTGAGAATATTAAAATTAATCGTAAAAAATCTCTAATTACTGCTTCTCCTTTTAATATTTCAAAGGAAGAAGAACTCATTTTAAAAAGTTGTTGAACAACTTAATTACACTTAAAGTTTAATATTAATTAGAAAATAATTAATTTAGAATAAGGTTGATGATCTTTATAAGCCTAAACCTAATGAATCTCTAGAAGAAACTCTTTTAATAAATCTTTTAGATAAACTGCTTTTTATATTGTTCCCATCAATAAAAAGATTGATAAAATGCTTCAATAATTGAAGAATAAATCTGCTGAGTCATCCTATTCTTTTAAGGTAATTAACCAAGATAATAGTTCTGATTCAGAAAGTCATGGGTCTGATTCCACCTATGAGTCATCCATAATTAATGAATCTTCAACCATACATAATATTGAAGAAAAATTTAAAAATTTAGAAATTAATAAATTGGAAATGAAATGGCATAAAAAGTGTATTCCTCCATACATTCAAATTACTGAATATTCTTTAGTTAATCAATTTTCTGCTTCTACAAAAAAATATGAAAGGAATATTGATGGTCTTTCGGAACAGAAAATCCTCAATAAATTACAGCACATGGCTATGGTAGCCAATAGTTATATTACCACACACAGTCTGACTCACAATGGGGTAATAAAACTTTTAGTTACAAGATTCACAGGAATGCTTCATTCCGGGTGGGAAAATCATTTCACTGAAGAATCTAAAAATGTTATTCTTTCAGCAATAGAGATTGATGCTGAAAGAACCCCAATTATTGGAGAAGATCAAGAAACAATGTCTGATGCCATCAATACACTTTTTCACTAAATAAAAATGAAGAACAAGAAATTTTTTTATTAGATTTAATTAGCAAAATTGAAAATCATGAATAAAAACAAAAATATCCGAGTTGTTAGATCTGTTTTTGGACAACTTAGATCTGCTTACATGTAAAACAATATTGTTACAACTAATAGAGAGAAAATATATTTTTTAGTAGAGTATATCTAGACTCAGGGGCGTAGCCAACTTAGAGTCAGCGGGTCATATGACCTTACTGGCTTTTTTTTTTAATTTTAACATAGTAATTTTTAGATTTTTAAACTATTTTTATTAGTGATCTCACTAAAATTTAAAGGCTAAAATGTAAAATATATCTATGCAGTTTGACAAAAATACAAACTATACCCATAATTTGTTTTACGTATTTTTAAACCCATGTATTTTGAGAAACTACAAAGGACGCCCTTCTGTGATGAGTTTTCATTAAAATTGATGAAAAATTAACTATATTTTTATCCTTCTTCTTCCCTCACAAGAGAGAGAAGATCTCCATTATTTCCCTTCATTTACTCTACTTTCTTTCGTTTTTAGACATAAGTTTTCTTATTTAAATAACTTCATTCATTCGACTTCCATTCTCCTTTTCACTATTGGACAATTGAACAACTCTTTTTTATCTCCCAGGAGTCAAATTGAAAAGAATCATCAATAAATTAAAAGACAAAATCAAGACAAAATAAACTAAAAAAAACATGAGTTGCACAAAGAGAATTATCAATAATTTTTTGGGAAATTTAGCGATTTGAATCTCTAATGTCAAACTGTAAGTTTTGCCCCTCCCCCTTTCATCCCTTTTGCTTCTCTCATGACTGGTCTCTCTCTCACTGCCAATGAGATGAAAGTAATTGTAGAAAAGTTTAAAAAAAAACTATAACAGTTATACTTAAGTATCTACCACTAACGACGCTAACTTCTGTTAACGGAAGTTAGTTACGTGCTACTCACTTACGTTTTAGTGTCATCTTTAACGAAAAATCATAACGGATAGGTGTATTTTACAGTTTCTTTAACTATAGGGGTATAAAAATGTGAAAAAAATTTAAGGGCATAGTTTGCATTTTGGTCATACTGCAGGAATATATTTTGCATTTTAGCCAAATTAATATTGTGCTCATATTGATATTTTTGAAATTTACTTGCTTGTTAACATACCCTAGTTTTAAAATTTCATTTATTTCCCTTTTTTAATCTATTTGTTTTATAAACTTACACAATTTTTATCTCCAAATACTGCGAACCCCTCTCTCTCATTCTCCGTGTGTATATCCAACACCTCCAATCTGATTCTTTTAATATAAATTGAGTAATCTGATTAATTTCTATCAGTATGTGTCATTTTGATTTGTTGTTTGTAATTTTTTTAATTAATTGCATGTTAGAATAGATAATAGTTAGAAAATAATCATATTAATGAGTTCACAACCATTTCTATTTACAAGTAAAGTCATGTTGAGCTCGACAAAAAAATATACCATTAAAAACTTAAATTTATAAAAAATATATATATATCATGAAAAAACGTGAACATATACATTGCAAAATATATAATAAAAAATATAATATAAAGTAAAAGAAAGTGACCCTGAACAAAATTTTTGACTTCGGTTCTGTCTAGACCATCTAAATTTGAACCTAACGGTTAGACTTTAAATACCCTTCCGTTTTTCTATGGAGAATGGCCGAGTATCCACGTAACTCTCTTATGTTTATATTTTAAAATAATTATCTTTGAAACGAATAACCTGATGAGTCGGAATAATTTAATCACTTTTTTATTTTATTAAATCCATAAAAAAATTTAAATCATTTTATAATATCATCAATCCGGAACGAATAATAATTAGTCCAATAAATCTAGCAAAAAAAGTGAAATTTAACAGATAAATCATAATTATGAACGCCTCTACTTTGTCAAAAATATAATAATTCAGCATAAAATGGGCATGGCAGATAAAATAATTTGGACAAAAATTGAAACTACTTGGAGGCCTTTGCAATCCTTTCTAGGAAATTCACTATAGGGAGAAGAAGTAGACAAAGAAATCACGTGTAACTCATAGTACATAGATAATGGTTAAATAGTAATTTGAATTTATAATTAGTAACCTATCTAATGATAAACCATAGACGTGTCAGAAAGTTATGCCAGCAAGTTTGACTTATATTCTCTAGGCCATGCTTGTTCGGTATTAATTCTTGTCTCATTAGTGGGAAGAAATTGTAACATCTACTTTATAATCTTGTCAAATCATTCTATTTACCAACCTAAAATTTTGAATTTATTAACTCTTGAATTATTGAATTAGAAAAGGACATCTAGGTATTTAAAATAGGACAGGTGATGTTTGCAATAGGCGATTTAAGATTGTTAAACAACAATGTGTAAGGGAAATTATAATTAAAGAAGTATTAATTCATGTTTGTTTCGATTAAGGAGATAAAACAAGAGCTATTAGTCATTGTAATGATCACATAAAGATGTAAGTTTTCCTTCTCCTCATCATTAAGATTAATTCTATGCCAAGAAAATATTTGATTAAATGTTATGTGATTAATTGATGTGTCAATCATTTATAAGTTAGTGGTTTCACACTCATTAAAATATTTTAAAACAACAACTCGTAAATGAATGGCTCAAACATTTTCACTTCAAACTCGATCAATTACTTGATTAATTTAAAATTATTATTGAATTATTGTACAAAATGAGTTTTAATCTTAAAGTTCATCTCTTAAGCTGATCTTTGTATTCAAATTTTATAAAATTATAACAAATATGGTACCCTCAATTTATATGGTCATTCATACCCACGAGGACTTTTTTATGTTGCTATTCAACTATTGTGCTATAATCCAATCTATCATTAGAGAAATTCTTAGAAATGACAGTCACAATATGGTTGATTATGTTTTGTACATCAAAATACCGATAATTTGATATACAGTCAGGGGAAGAGAGAGTGTTAATGACTTTTAAAGAGTCAGATTCAATCACAAGGTTACCTCTTGGCCTTAACAAGCATTAAACGTTCTAAAAGAGCCAGCGCCTTACTGCTAGAAAAAAGGGCCATCAAAACGTTTGGCAAAAGCCCCAATAACCTCACCTGTTTGGTCTCTAAAGAGGCCCCCACTCCTAAACTCGACCTTGTTGCACCATCTATGTTCAATTCGATAAAACCCTCCTCAGGCTTGTTCTATAAGACAAAACTTTGGGGGGAACCTCGAAAGGAAAGCTTGACGGTTTCCATTTTGAACTCATCTAGATAATTATCCACCCAATATGATAAGTTAAAGGACAAAGATGGCGACTTGCAAAAGAACTGGATTCTCCAACAAACAAACACAATTCTACAAAGAGCAGACCAATTCAGGAAAGTTGAATCAAAGAAGGAGTTGAAAATGCCCAACGAATTTTTTTACTAAATTCTATTGCTTACTAAAAACTTACATAATAATGAACAATACAAGCTTATATACTGGACTACAAAGAATAAAAAGAAAAAGAAACAATATGCTTCGGTTACACTAAAAATAAAATAATGAAATCAATTAGCTAAGCACATGATGCATGAGAATCTTGTACACATCATGTGCTTGGCTAAACACTAAAGGCCAATGATCGACGATAATTAGTAGCCAATCAAAGAAAGCAAAGTGGTAGTTGTTGTAACCAATTTCTTCAATGATTGAAGACCAATAAAATGGAATCACGTGTGAGGAGATGACAAAGTGACATTGGAGCAGTGATGTGGCTTACTGATATCCTTATTGGCAACCACATCAGTGTTTGACTCGCTGAGATGTCAGGCTTAGTCAATACCCCCCTCAAGCGAGATGGAGAGGAGATGACACTAAACTTGGAGCAAATGTTGGTGAATTGTGTAGGAGGCAAAGGATTGGTAAGTATATATGCAATCTGAGATGAGGAAGCGATGTATCTTACTTCAATACATTTAGATGAAATCTTTTCCCTAATGAAGTGTAAATCAATTTCTATGTGTTTGGTTTTTTAATGGAAGTCTGGTTTAAAGGCTAGTGCATATGCACTTTAATTGTCATATCAAGGGAGAGGGATGCCTGAAATTGGAATTTAAATCTCTTTAAGAAGTGACTGAACCCACATAATTTCGTTGGCTGCATAGCCTAAGGCTTTGTACTCTGATTTAGCACTGGACCTAGCCACTACACTTTGTTTTTCTGAACATGCAATCAAGTTAGGTTCTAAGCATAAGTAGTGGCTTGAGGTGGACTTCATGTCATCTAGGAAGCTTGCCCAATCTGCATCAGAAAAATATTGAAGAGAGAGAGATTTTACAGCAGAGAAGAAGAGACCAAAGTGGGATGTACCCTTAATGTATCTGAGCAACCTTTTTAATGCTTTCTAGTGATCCATGGTTATAGGGGAGAGAAAATGCTTGAGCTTGTTCACTGCAAAGGTAATATCTGGTTTACTTAAGGTCAGATAATGTAATCTCCAATAAGGCTTCTGTAAAGAGTGGGAAGAGAGAAAGGAGTCTCAGATGTGAGTTTGTAAGAGGGACACATTACCATGTGGCTTGGTTTAGCATTGTCCATGTTGGCCTTTTCCAAAGGGTCATGTGCATACTTTGTCTAAGTGAGATAAAGACCCTTGTTATTTCTGAAAACCTCAAACCCCAAAAAGTAATTAACAGAGCCAAGTGTTTTCAATGCAAACTGTTGTTGTAGAAGCTTAGTGACGTACGCAAATGGATTAATATCAATAGGAAATGTATATATAAGTAGGTGATGGAGAGAAAGAAATGTTTCATGAAGTGGGAGAGATTGGAACTTGAGTTTGTGAAGTGCAAGACCTTGGAGTAGCATCACCTGCAGAGGACAATAATGGTATCATATTAGGAAATGTGTGAGTCACTGGTAGAGGTAAGACCAGAAGGTTAAGAGATGGACTGTGTGAGGCATCGTTGGACTGTTTTGAGGTAAGTTGTTCATAGGGAAATTCTTGTTCATTGAATAAGACACTTGGGGAGATGTAAATCCTGCCTAAAAGTGGTTCAAAGCATAGGTAGCCTTTGTGAGAGAAGTTATATCCTATAAACACATACATGACACTGTGAAAACTGAATTTTTATGTCGATTAAAGGGTCAAATGAAAGGGAAACAAGTACATCTAAACACTTTTAGAAGTGTGTAGTCTTCTAGTTTAGAATAGAGTTTATGAAATGGAGACAAATTTTGAAGAGTGTGGGCGGGAAGCTTGTTTATAAGATGAACAGTAGTGGCAAAAGCTTCCCACCAGAATTTGAGGGTAGATTGGCTTGGGTAAGGAGAGTTAAGCCTTTCTCTACAATGTTCCTATATTTCCTTTCTACTCTACAATTTTGTTGGTGAGTATGAGGACATGGGTGTCTAAAAACAATGCCAAGTTGGTTTAGCAATGGGAGGAGGTTTCTGAACTCCCCCCAATCTGTTTGAAGGTATTTTAATTTAGTTTCAAAGAATCTATCAATGTATGCATTAAAATGAATGAAGGTAGTTTTGGCATCTGATTTAAATTTTAAGGGCAGAGCCATGCGAATCTACTATAATCATCTACAAAACTAAGGTAATATTTATAGCTAGATAAAGATTGAATAGGGGCAGGACCCCAAACAACAACATGCACAATTTTAAAATGTTTAGATATACTTGAGTGAGATGAAGAAAAATGAGCCTTCCTAAGAACACAAGAATCAAGGAAGTTAAAAAGACTTGTATTAATGCTCAAGGGTTGTACAAGCTTAGTTACTTGACATTGAATAGAAGGGGAAAGGTGTCCTAGTCATCTATGCCATAATCAAGTATTATTTATATCAGACAAAGCCATAAAAAGTGAGCATTAGTACTGATCTTGGGAAGGAAAGATGTTGCTGATGTAGGTGAATGAGTGGCTGACTTGGGAAAGTAATAGAGATCATTCTTAAGGACACCCTGCAGAAGAAGCTCCCACGTAGTCTTGTCCTTCACAAAGAACAAATTAGAGTCAAATTCAATGATAATAGGATTATCCATAGTGAGTTGAGATTGACCTTGCAGTTTCTTAGTAGCAGAAGGCACATAGAGTATTTGGTCTAAAGTAAGAGTGATAAAACTATTGATTGTAGGTAAGAAGGATTTTCCAGTGTGTGGAATAGGCAATAACTCACCATTACCAACCATAAGTTTGGATTTACCCTTATATTCATTCTTAAGTAGTATTGATAAATCAGGAGTGATGTGGTTGCTGGCAGCACTGTCAATGTACCAGTGAGGATACTCCATGGGTCTAATGGATGATAAGTAGGCTGCATAGGATCTTTGTTACAGCATGGAATGAGCCTCTTGAAGTGATAATGAGTCTCCTCTTGAGGTTAGGTGGACCACCACTAGGTCATATTTAGAACCAAGACCTCCAAGAATGTAGAGTAGAATGTCCTCATATGTGATAAGCTGACATGTTATAGAAAGGCTATCTGTTATACCTTTACTTTGACAGTTTGTAGCTGTAATCTAATTTACAGTGTCCTTGCTTTGGACTAAGATGTAAATAGTTGCTCCAGTGCTCTCCAAACTTCGTGGGAGCTCAAACAATTGACTACATAGCCAAACATAGCTTCAGTGGTGGAGGAGAGGAGCCAACTTATGAGAAGTTGGTCAGTCCTCCTCCAACTAATGAATTGAGGATTTAAAACAAAGGGGGGCTGAGTTGTAGGAGCAAGAAGAATGGACTGAACATTGGTTAAAGAAGGAAGAAGAGGTATTTTGAAAATTCCTCAGGCATAAAAGCTGTTCCAACGAGATATGCCTCGAAGTCATAGGATGTAACAATGGATAGGATCTGAGACCTCCAAAAAATATAATTATTCCTGTCTAGCCGAATGGATATGGTAATCATGTTTTTAGGTAAAATATTTGGTAGAGATGGTAATGGATTGGCTAGAAATAAGCCATTGTTGGTGCGAAGAAGTTCTCTGACAGGGATGCGATGGGGGGTTGTGTTTATCACAGTAGTGGGAGGAGACACTATGACGTTGGGAGCAACTCAATTTTCAGAGGACATAGGGTTGGCAGAAGAAGATGGATTTGTGGAAAAATGAGGGTTGACATAAGCCATTTTTGTAGGAATCAATGGAGAAGAAAGAGATGCAGAGGGATCCTAGTGTTCTGTTACCAAGTTGATTTAAAGAAGAAGTTGAAAATGCCAATAAATTCTAGTGCTCACTAAAAACTTACATAATAAAGAATAATAGAAGTTTGGCATTTTTCCAGTTTTCATACTATGATTCATACCCAGTATTTGTCAAAATTTAAAATTCTCCGATCCGACAATAGTGGAGAATATGTCAAATCATGAATTTCAAGAATTTTTCTAGACTCATGGCATTATCCGTGGGACTTCTTGTTCACGCACATCACAACAGAACAGTGTAGCAGAACAGAAAAGCATGCATTATAGAGACTACCAGGGCACTCCTTATCGTTGCTCATGTACCTTGTTGACACTAAGATGATGTTATTGTCACAACACAATATTTGTTAAACTATATGCCATCCAAAATGTTGAACTTTCAGACCCCACTTTAGGTTCTTTCTCACCACACATCTTTTCCCTCTATTTTGCTACTCCCTCCTTAGATTTTTGGGTGTGTTGCTTTTGTCCATATTCATAAGAATCAATGCACTAAACTTGATATGTGTGCTCTTCGATGTATTTTCTTGGGGTATGATACACATAAGAAGGGATATTGATGCTACCATCCTCCCACCGATGCGCTTATGTAACCATTGTCACATTCATAAAATATGAAACTTTTCCCCCCACTCTAGGTGTCTACTTATATTCTTCAGGGGCAGATATAAAGTGAAGTGCAGAATTGGATACATCTTCTCCACCCAAAAACTCCATTTGAGATCATTGACCCAAAAAATCTCCTGACTGCTTAAGTTGATAATGGATAAGGATCTTTACAAGT
>QANY01003681.1:0-92981 GCA_003255025.1 Datisca glomerata
CCTTAAACCCCAAACCCTAAAAACCGGAAACCCTAAAAACCCTAAACCCTAAAAACCCTAAACCCTTAAAACCATAAACCCAAAAACCTTAAACCCCCAAACCCTACAACCTAAAACTCCAACCCCCAAACCCTAAAACTTGAGACCCTAAAACCCAAAACACTACACCCAAAACTCTAAACCATAAACCCTAAATATTAAACTTGGTACCCAAACCCCTATAGACCATAAACCTTACACCCTATTTCCTAAACTCCTGACCATAAATTTATAGAAGAAAGATTTATTCCATAAACCCTAAACCCTTAACCCCTAAAACCAAAAATCCTAAAACCTAAAACCCTACACCCTCAAACCCAGAACCCCAAACCCTAAAACCCTAAACCATAAACCCAAAAACCTTAAACCCCAAACCCTAAAAACCGTAAACCCTAAACCCTAAAAACCCTAAACCCAAAGACCCTAAACCCTAAATGCTAAAACACTAAACCCAAATTTATAAACACAAAACCATAAGCCCTAAACTTTAAAATACCTAACCCTAAAACGCTTAACCCTAAACCCTAAACCCTTAACCCTAAACCCTAATCCCTAAACCTTAAAAAATCTAAACCCTAAATCATAAATGCTAAAACGCCAAACCCCAAACCCTAAATCCTAAACACTATAACTCGAAAACTTAAAAACCCTATACCCTAAAATCCTAAACCGTAAAACCCTAAACCCCAAACCCTAAACCCTAAAACTGTAACCCCCAAACCCTAAAACTTGAGACCCTAAAACCCAAAACATTACACCCAAAACTCTAAACCACCCTAAATACTAAACTTGATACCCAAACCCCTATAAACCATAAACCTTACACCCTATTTCCTAAACTCCTGACCATAAGTTTATAGAAGAAAGATTTATTCTATAAACCGTAAACCCTTAACCCCTAAAACCAAAAATCCTAAAACCTAAAACCCTATACCCTCAAACCCAAAACCCCAAACCCTAAAACCCTAAACCATAAACCCAAAAACTTTAAACCCCAAACCCTAAAAACCGTAAACTCTAAAAACCCTAAACCCTAAAAACCATTAATACATACCCTAAAACCTAAACACTGAAATCCTAAACCCTAAACCCTAAAACCAAGAAACCTAAACCTGAATAGGGCAAAAATCCTAAACACTAAATCGTAAATCCTAAACCCTGAAACCCTAAATCCTGAAACCCGAAACCCTAAACCCGAAACCCTAAACCCTATAAACATAAACCCAAAACCATAAACCAAAAACCCTTAACCCTAATCTTTAAAATACTAAACCCGAAAAACCTAAACCTAAAAACCCTAAACCCAAAACCCTAAAACCTAAACCCTACACTCTAAACCCTAAAAATTCTAAACCCTAAACAATAAATGCTAAAACCTTAAACCCCAAACCCTAAACCCACAAACACTAAACCCTAAACACTAAAACCCTATAACACGAAACCCAAAAACCTAAAAAACTAAACCCAATACCCTAAACCCTAAACAATAAACGCTAATTGCTAAACCCTAATGACTGATAGGTAAATCTCTAAACAAGCTCTGATTTTATTTCTTAGGAGCCACGGGATTCCACCCGAGTCAAAAGTTAAACCCTCCGGAAGTTGACAAGCGCGTGGAACAATCATTCTGTTCTAGAAATTCTAAAGTTGCACCGTCCGTTCAAATCCTAAACCCTAAACACAAAGAACTAAAAACCCTAAAACATGAAACCATAAATCTGAAATTGTAAACCCTAAAACCCGTAAACCCTAAACCGTAAACCCTAAAACCCTAAACACTAAACCTGAAATCCTAAACCCAAAAACCCTAAATCCTAAACCCTAAAACCCTAAACCCAAAACCCAAAACTGTAAACTTTAAAACACAAAACCATAAAACCATAAACTCTAAACCATAAGACCGAAAACCAAAACCCTAAACCGTACACAATCGTGAACCCTAAATCCAAAAACCCTAAACCCTAAAACCATAAACCCTAAAACACTAAACACTAAACCCTAAATCCTAAACCCCAAAACTATAAACCTAAATACTAAAACCCTAAACCAAAAACCCTAAATGTAGAACCCTAAACCACAAACCTTGAAACACTAAACCCTAAAAGTGAAAACTCTAAAACCCTAAACCCTAAACCCTAAATCCTAAAACCTAAACCCTAAATCTTAAACAACCTTAAAATCCTAAACCCTAAACCCTAAAACCCTAACACCTTAAACCCTAAACCCCCAAACCCTAAGCCATAAAAACCCAAACCCCAAACCCTAAAACTCAAAACCTTAAAACCCAAAATACTAAACCCTAAACCCTAAGCCCTAAACCCTAAACCCTAAACCTTAAACCCTAAACCTAGACCCATCCTAAACCATCAACTAAACCCTAAACCCTAAACCCTAAACCCTAAACCCTAAACCCTGAAACCCTAAACACTTAACACTAAACCCTAAAAGGGTAAATACCTTAAACACTAAACCCTAAATCCTAAACCCTAAAACCCTAAAATCAAAATCCTAAAACCTAAACCATAAACCCTAAACCTAAACCCCAAACCCTAAACCCAAAACCATAAATCCTAAAAACATAAACCTTAAACATTAAAACCCAAAACCCTAAGACCCTAAAATCTTAAACCCAGAACACTAAAGCCTAAAGCCTAAAAAGCTTAAACACTAAACTTTAAATCCTAAACCCTAAAGCCCTAAACCGTAAACCCTAAAACCAAAACCCAAAACCATAAACCCTAAACCCTAAATCTCTAAACCCTAAAATCTAAACTGTGACACTTAAATCTTAAATCCTAAACTAACCTAAACCAAAAAACCTAAAAACACTCAACACTAAAGCCAAAACCCTAAATAAGCTATTAATAAGCTTTGATTTGATATCTTATGGGCCACATGGTTAAACCCGAGTCAAAAGTTATGCCCTCTTGAAGTTGACTTGTGCGACCACGATCCATATATTCTAGAAATTCTAAAGATGCACGTCCGCATCAAACCTTAAACCCAAAATCCTAAATCCTAAATTCTTAAACCCCTAACTCATGAACCCTAAACCCTAAACCCTATACCCTAAAAATTGTAAAACCTTAAAACCCAAAACCCAAAATCCTAAATCCTACATTCTTAAACCCCTAACTCACGAACCCTAAACCCTAAAACCCTAAACCCTAAAACCTAAAAACCCTAAACACTAAACCCTAAAATCATAAACCCTAAAACCCTTAAACCTTAACCCTAAAACCCCAAACCCCAAATCCTAAACCAAAATTCCTAAACTCTAATCTTTAAAACACTAAACCCTACAATTATAAACCTTAAAATCCTAAGCCTTAAACCATCGTAAACCCTAAACCACCCTAAACCCTAAAATCCTAAACCCCAAAACCCTAAATCCAAAAACACTAAATCCTAAACCCCCAAATGCTAAACCCCAAACCCTAAACCCTAAAACTAAACTTAAACCCTAAAATCCTAAACCTTCCAAAATCCTAAAGCCTTAAACCCCTAAACCCTGAACCCTAAAACCCTAAACTCTGAAACCTTAAAAACCCTAAACACTAATCCCTAAAATCCAAAACCCTAAAACCCTAAACCCTTAACCCTAAAACCCTAAACCAAAATTCCTAAACTCTAATCTTTAAAACAGTAAACCCTATAATTATAAACCCTAAACCCTAAACAATCATAAACCCTAAACCCTAAACCACCCTAAACCCTAAAATCCTAAACCCCAAAACCCTAAATCCTAAAACACTAAATCCTATACCCCCAAACCACCGAAACCCTCAAACCTGAACGACTAAATCCTAAACCCTAAACCAAAACTTAAAAGCCTAAAACATTAAACCCTAACCCTAAATCCTAAACCCCTAAACACTAAGTTCAAAGAAGAAAGATCCATTCTTAGGGGGTGTTGTATGTTTTGTGAATATGCTAGTGCACGTATCATTAAACCCTAAACCCAAAACCCAAAACCTTAAACTTTAAAACACTAAAACCTCAACCCTAAATAACCCTAAACCTTAAAACCCTAAATTTAAGATCAGAAACCCTAAAACCTAAACCTGAAACCCTAAACAACCCAAAACCTTAAACCCTAAAAATCCTAAACCCAAAAAACACTAAAACCTTAAAACATGAAACCCCAAACCCAAAAACCCCTAAACCATGAAACCCTAAACCCTAAAAAACCAAAACTTTAAAAACCCTAAATACATAAACCTAAACCCCAAACACCAATACCCTAAACCATAAACCCTAAGCACTAAACTTTAAAAACATAAAACCCTAAAACCCTAAATCCTAAATCCCTAAAACCCAAAATGATAAATCCTAAACCACAAAACCCCAAAAACCCTAAACCATAAAATGATAAATCCTAAAACCCTAAAACCCAAAATGATAAATCCTAAACCACAAAACCCCCAAAACCCTAAACCATAAAATGATAAATCCTAAACCATAAACCCAAAAACACTAAAACCCGAAACCCTTAAACCCTAAATCCTAAAACCCTAAAACCTGAACCCCTAAAACCCAAAACAAAAAACCATAAATCCTAAACCCCTCACCCTAAGTTCAAATAAGAAAGATCTATTTTATAAACATTAAATTCTAAAACCCGTAAAACCTAAAATCCTAAAACCTAAAACCTTAAACCCTAATATCCTAAAACCCTAAACCCCAAAACCTAAACCTTAAACACTGAAATCCTAAAACCCAAAACACAAAACCCTAAACCCTAAACCCTACACCTAAACCCAAAACTCTAAAATCGTAAACCCTAAACCCCCAAACCCTAAGTTCAAAGAAGAACAATCTAATCTTAAGTGGTGTTGAATGATTTGGGTATACACTAGTGCACGTATCGTTAAACCCAATACGCATAACTCTGAGCCCTAAACTTTAAAACACTAAACCCCCAACCCAAAACGACCCTAAACAACCGTAAAACCATAATAACCCTAAACCCTAAAAACCTTAAAACCATAAAACACTAAATCTTGAACCCTAAAACCCAAAATCCTTAACCCTAAACCCTAAAAGCCTAAAAACCCTAAAACCATAAACCATAAACCCAAAAACCATTAACCCCAAAACCTCAAACACTAAACCCTAAACCCTAAGGCCAAAACCCAAACACTAAACCCTAAACTATAAGTTTACGCATGTATATCTCTGAATATGCTTTCATTCAATATTTTATGGGACACTTGGTTCCACCCTAAAAACCCCAAACCCTAAAAACCCTAAACCCTAAAAACCATTAATACTTAAGCCCAAAACCTAAACACTGAAATCTGAGACCCAAAACCCTACAACCCTAAACCCTAAAACCCTAAAATCCTAAAACCCTAAACCCTCAAACCCAAAACCACTACCCTCAAACCCAAAACCATAAACCCCAAACCCTAAAAACCCTAAACCCTTAAAACCATTAATACTTAACCCTAAAACCTAAACACTGAAATCCTAGACATTACAACCCTAAACCCTAAACCCTAAACCCAAAATCCTAAACACTAAACTTTAAAACACTAAACCCTAAAATGATGAACCCTAAATAACTAAATTATAAAACCTAAACCCTAAACACTAAACCCCAAAAACCCTAAATTATAAAACCCCAAAAACCCTAAACGCTAAACCCTAAAACCCTAAATTCTAAAACCATAAACCCTAAAATACTAAAATCTTAAAACCCTAAACCCCAAACCATAAATCTTAAAACCCTTAATCCCCAAACCCGAAATCTCAAAACCCTGAACCCCAAACCCTAAAACACAAACCCCTAAAACCCAAAACACAAAACAATAAACCCTAAACCCTAAACCATCAGACCTAATCCCTAAACCCAAAGTTAGAACACGTAGATTACTAAATAGGCTTCGATTTGATATCTTATGGGCCGCGAAATCCCACCCGAGTCAAAAGTTATGCCATCTGAAAGTTCACCTAGCACGCCACGATCCATCTATTTCAAAAATTTTGAAGCTGCACCATCCTCATCAAACCCTAAACCCTAAAATCCTAAACCGTAAAACCTTAAACCCCAAACCCTAAAACTGTAACCCCCAAACCCTATAACTTGAGACCCTAAAACCCAAAACATTACACCTAACACTCTAACCCCTAAACCCTAAATACTAAACTTGATACCCAAAACCCTAGAAACCATAAACCTTACATCCTAATTCCAAAACTCCTCACCATAAGTTAATAGAGGAAAGATCTATTCCATAAATCCTAAACCCTTAAACCCCTAAAACCTAAAATCCTAAAACCTAAACACTAACCCCTAAAATCCTAAAGCCCTAAGCCCCAAAACCTAAACCTTAAAACCTGAAATCCTAAAACCCAAAACCCTAAACCCTAAACCCTACACCCAAAAACCTAAACCCTACACCTAAACCCAAAACCCTAAAATCGTAAACCCTAAACCATAAACCATAAACCCTAAACCCTAAAAACCTTAAACCCTAACAACACCAAAACAATAAAACCCTCAACCCTAAACCCCAAATCATAAACCCCTGAACCCTAAGTTGAAAGAAGAAAGATATTTTCTTAGGAGGTGTTTTATGATTTGTGTATACACTAGTGCTCGTATCGTTAAACCCTAAGCTTTAAAACACTAAACCCATAACCCTAAACCCCCATAAACCCTAAAAACCTTAAACCCTAACAACCCTAAAACCCTAAAACCCAATATCTTGAACCCTAAAACTCAAAATCCTAAACTCTAAAAGCCTAAAAACCCTAAACATTAAACCACAAATCTAAAAAATTAAAATCCTAAATCCAAAACCCTAAACAACCCTAAACCCTAAACCCTAAAACCCTAAACCCTATACCATAAACACTAAACAATAAAATACTAAACCCTAAAACCCTAAAACCTCAAACCCAAAACTCCAAACCCTAAAACCCTAAACCAGAAACCCAAAAACCATAAACCCCAAACCCCAAACCCTAAAAACCCCAAACCCTAAAAACCATTAATACTTAACCCTAAAATCTAAACCCTAAAAAGCATTAATACTTAACCCTAAAACCTAAACACTGAAATCCTAATCCCAAAACCCAACAACCCAAAACCCAAAACCCTAAACCCAAAACCCTAAACACAAAACTTTAAAACACTAAACCCTAAAATGATGAACCCTAAAACCCTAATTTTAAAACTTAAACCCTAAACGCTAAGCCCCCAAAACCCTAAACCATAAAACATAAATCCTAAAACCATAAACCCTAAAACACTAAAATCTTAAAACCCTAAACCCCAAGCCATAAATCTTAAAACCCTAAATCCTCAAACCCTAAACCCCAAACCATAAAACACAAACCCCTAAAACCCAAAACACAAAACCATAAACCCTAAATCCTAAACCCAAACACCCTAAACCCTAAACGCTAAAACACTAAACCCAAAAGTATAAACCCAAAAGCATAAGCCCTAAACTTAAAAATACCTAACCCTAAAACCCATAACCCTAAACCCTGAACACTAAACCCTAAATGATAAACAATCTAAACCCTAAACCATAAATTCTAAAACACAAAACCCCAAACCCTAAACCCTAAATCCTAAATCCTATAACTCGAAACCCTAAGAACCCTAAACCGTAAAACGTAAAATCCTAAACCCTAAAATCCTAAACCGTAAAACCCTAAACCTTAAACCCCCAAACCCGACAACCTAAAACTCCAACCCCCAAACCCTACAACTTGAGACCCTAAAACCCAAAACATTACACCCAAAACTCTAAACCCTAAACCCTAAATACTAAACTTGATACCCAAACCCCTATAAACCATAAACCTTACACCCTATTTCCTAAACTCCTGACCATAAGTTTATAGAAGAAAGATTTATTCCATAAACCCTAAACCCTTAACCCCTAAAACCAAAAATCCTAAAACCTAAAACCCTAAACCCTCAAACCCAAAACCCCAAACCCTAAAACCCTAAACCATAAACCCAAAAATCTTAAACCTCAAACCCTAAAAACCCTAAACCCTAAAAACCATTAATACATACCCTAAAAACGAAACACTGAAATCCTAAACCCTAAACCCTAAACTCTAAACCCTAAACCCAAAACCCTAAAATGATGAACCCTAAAACCCTAATTTTAAAACCTAAACCTTAAAAGCTAAACCCCCAAAACCCTAAACCATAAAACTTAAATCCTAAAACCATAAACCCTAAAATCTAAAATCTTAAAACCCAAAACACCAAACCATAAATCCTAAAACCCTAAATCCCCAAACCCTAAATCTCCAAACCCTGAACCCCAAACCCTAAAACACAAACCCCTAAAACCCAATACACAAAACCATAAACCCTAAATCCTAAATCCTAAACCCAAACACCCTAAACCCTAAACGCTAAAACACAAAACCCAAAACTATAAACCCAAAACCATAAGCCTGAAACTTTAAAATACCTAACCATAAAACCCATAACCCTAAACCCTAAACCCTAAACCAAAAAAAATCTAAACCCTAAACCCTATAACTCAAAAACATAAGAACCTTAAACCCTAAAATCCTAAACCGTAAAACCCTAAACCTTAAAACCCTAAACCCTACAACCTAAAACTCTTACCCCCAAACCCTAAAACTTAGAACCCTAAAACCCAAAACATTACACCCAAAACTCTAAACCTAAACCCTAAATACTAAACTTGATACCCAAAACCCTAAAAACCATAAACCTTACACAATACCATAAACCCTAAACACTAAAGTATAAAAGCTAATCCCAAAACCCTGAGTTAGAACATGTAGATTACAAAATAGGCTTCGATTTCTTATCCTACGGGACGTGAAATCCAACCCGAGTCAAAAGTTATGCCATCTGAAAGTTCACCTACGCACGCCACGATCCATCTATTTTAGAAATTTTGAAGCTACACCATCCATATCAAACCCTAAACCCAAAACCCTAAATCCTAAACTCTAAAAACCCTAAACCACGGAACCCTAAATCCTAAACCCAAACCCTAAAATTCCTAAACACAAAATCCTAAACCATAAAATCTTAAACCCCATACACTAAAACCCTAAACCCTCAAATCCTAAACCCTAAACCCTAAAACCTTAAACTCCAAACCGTATAACGTGAAATTCTAAATACCAAAACACTAAATCTGAAACCCTAAATCCAAATCCTTAAACCCTAAAAAACCCTAAAACCTTAAAGCTCAAAACCCTAAATCCTAAACCCTAAGCCCTAAAACCCCTAAACCTTGAACCCTAAACCATCAAAATCCCAAAAATGCTAAACACCAAACCCGAATCCTTAAATCCTAAAACCCTAAATAAAAACCCAAAACCACAAAATTTAAAAGACTAATCCGTAAAAACCATAAACCTTACACCCTATTTCCGAAACTCCTGACCATAAGTTTATAGAAGAAAGATTTATTCCATAAACCATAAACCCTTAATCCCTAAAACCAATAATCCTAAAACCTATAACACTAACCCCTAAAATCCTAAAAACCCTAAGCCCCAAAACCCAAACCCCTAAACCTGAAATCCTAAAACCCAAAACCCAAACCCTTGAACCCTACAACCAAAACCCTAATCCCTACACCTAAACCCAAAACCCTAAAACAGTAAACCCTTAACGCTAAATACTAAACCCCTGAACCCTAAGTTTAAAGAAGAAAGATCTTTTCTTAGGAGGTGTTGTATGCCTTGTGTGTACACTAGTGCCCGTATCGTTAAACCCCATACCCAAAACCCAAAACCCTAAGCTTTAAAACACTAAACACACAACCCTAAACCCTAAAAACCTTAAACAATAACCACCCTAAATCCCTATAACAATAAATCTTGAACCCTAAAACTCAAAATCATGAACCCTAAACCCTAATAGCCTAAAAACCCTAAACACTAAACTGGAAATCCCAAACCTTAAAATCCAAAACCCAAAACCATAAAAAACCCTAAACCCTAAACCCTAAAGCCATAAACCCTATACCTTAAACCCTAAACTATAAAATACTAAACCCGAAAACCCTAAACCCTCAAAACCAAAACCCCAAACTCTAAAACCCAAAACCATAAACCCAAAAACCTTACACCCCAAACCCTAAACCCTAAAAATCATTAACACTTAACACTAAAACCTAAACACTAAAATCCAAAACCCAAAACCCTAAAACCCTAAACCCAAAACCATAAACCCAAAACCTTAAACACTAAACTTTAAGAAACTAAACCCTAAAACCCATAATATAAAAACTAAACCCTAAACGCTAAACCCCAAAAATCCTAAACCATAAAATCATAAATCTTAAAACCATAAACCCTAAAACACTAAAATCTCAAAACCCTAAACCCCAAGCCATAAATCATAAAACCCTAAACCCCCAAACCCAAAATCTTAAAACCCTAAACCCCAAACCCTAAAACCCAAAACACAAAACCATAAACCCTAAACCCTAAAGCATGAAACCTAATCCCTAAACCCTAAGTTAGAACATGTAGATTACAAAATAGGCTTCGATTTGATATCGTACGGGCCGTGAAATCCCACCTGAGTCAAAAGTTATGCCATCGGAAACTTCGACTACACGCCACGATCCATCTATTTCAGAAATTTTAAGGCTGCACCATCCGCATCAAACCCTAAACCCTAAACCCCAAATCCTAAACTCTAAAAACCCTAAACCCCAGAACCCTAAATCCTAAACCCCAAAACCCTATACACAAAAAGTTAAACCCTAAACCTTAAAATTCCTAAACATTAAATCATAAACCCTAAAACCTTAAACCCCATACACTAAATCCCTAAACCCTCAAATCCTAAACCCTAAACCCTAAAAGACTAAACACCAAACCGTATAACATGAAACTTTAAATACCAAAACACTAAATCCTAAACCCTAAATCCAAATCCCTAAACCCCGAAAACCCTAAAACCATAAAGCTCAAAACCATAATCCTAAACCCTAAGCCCTAAAACCCCTAAACCTTGAACCCTAAACTCTACAATCCCAAAAACCCTAAACACTAAACCTAAAACCCAAAATCCAAAACGCAAAACCCCATAATTTAAAAGACTAAACCGTAAAACCATAAACCCTAAGACCCTAAGCCATAAACCCTAAATTCTTAAACCTAATCCCTAAACCCTAAACATCCCTAAACCCTAAAAATCCTAATCCCTAAAACCGTAAACCATAAAACCATAAAACCCTAAAACCATAAAAACCAAAACCCCAAACCCTCAAACCCAAAACCCTAAAACCCAGAACACTAAACCCTAAACCCTAAACTTACACACAAAAACATAAAACTAAAAACTTTCAACCCTAAATATTAAACCCCTAAACACTAAGTCCAAAGAAGATCCTAAACCGTAAAACCTAAAACCCAAAACCATAAACGCTAAACTTTAAAACACTAAACCTACAACCTTTAACAACCCAAAACCCTAAACCTTAAAAAATCTAAAACCTAAAATCATAAAACCTAAAAACCTAAACCCTAAACCCTCAAAGCCTAAAACCCTAAAGACTAAATCCTAAATCCTAAACTCAAAGACCCTAAACCCTAAACGCTAGAGAACTAAACCCAAAAGTATAAACCCAAAACCATAAGCCCTAAACTTTAAAATACCTAAGCCTAAAACCCATAACCCTAACCCGAAACACTAAACCCTAAACCTAAACCATAAAAAATCTAAACCCTAAACCATAAATGCTAAAACGCAAAACCCCAAACCCTAAACCCCAAACCTTATAACTCAAAACCCTAAACCCTAAAATCCTAAACCGTAAAACCCTAAACCTTAAACCCCCAAACCCTACAACCTAAAACTCTAATTCCAAAATCGTAAAACATGAGACCCTAAAACCCAAAACATTACACCCAAAACTCTAAACCCTAAACCCTAAATACTAAACTTGATACCCAAAACCCTAAAAACCATAAACCTTACACACTAATTCCAAAACTCCTGACCATCAGTTCATAGAAGAAAGATCTATTCCATAAACCCTAAACCCTTAAACCCCTAAAACCAAAAATCCTAAATCCTAAAACACTAACCCCTAAAATCCTTAAACCCTAATCCACAAAACCGAAACCTTAAAACCAGAAATCCTAAAACCCAAAACCCAAAACCCTATACCTTAAAACCTTGAACCCTAAAACTCAAAATCGTGTACCCTAAACCCTAAAAGCCTAAAAACCCTAAACACTAAACCGGAAATCCCAAACCCTAAAATCCAAAACCCAAAACCCTAAACAACCCTAAACCATAAAGCCCTAAACCCTATACATTAAACCCTAAACTTTAAAATACTAAACCCTAAAACCCTAACCCCTCAAACCCAAAACCCCAAACACTAAAACCCAAAACCATAAACCCAAACACCTTAAACCCAATACCCCAAACCCTAAAAACCCTAAAACGACGTAAACACATAACCCTATAACCTAAACACTAAAATCCAAAACCCAAAACCCTAAAACCCTAAACCCAAAACCCTTAACACTAAACTTTAAGACACTAAACACTAAAACGACAAACCCTAAAATCCTAAATTATAAACCCTAAACCCTAAACCCGAAATGCTAAACCCAAAAAATCGTAAACCATAAAATCACAAATCCTAATACCATAAACCCTAAAACACTAAAATCTTTAAATCCTAAACCCCAGCCGTAAAT
This sequence comes from Datisca glomerata, assembly GCA_003255025.1. NCBI lineage: Eukaryota > Viridiplantae > Streptophyta > Magnoliopsida > Cucurbitales > Datiscaceae > Datisca > Datisca glomerata. Next base: position 12,733 of record QANY01003681.1, read on the forward strand.
CGTAAAACCCTAAACCCCCAAACCCTAAATCTTAAAACCCTAAACCCCAAACCTTAAAACCCAAACCCCTAAAACCAAAAACACAATACCATAAACCCAAAACCCTAAAGTATAAAACCTAATCCCAAAACCCTGAGTTAGAACATGTAGATTACAAAATAGGCTTCGATTTGATATCGTACGGGACGCGAAATCCCACCCGAATCAAAAGTTATGCCATCCGAAAGTTCACCTACGCACGCCACGATCCATCTATTTTAGAAATTTTGAAGTTGCACCATCCGTATCAAACCCTAAACCCTAAATGTTAAACACCTAAACCCTAAACCCTAAAACCTAAACACCTAAACCCTAAAACCCTAAACCCTCAAAGCCTAAAGAATAAACCCAAAACCATAAACGCTAAAACACTAAACCCAAAAGAATAAACCCAAAACAATAAGCCATAAACTTTAAAATACCTAACCCTAAAACCCATAACCCTAAACCCTAAACCCAAAACCCTAAACCATAAAAAATCTAAACCCTAAACCATAAATGCTAAAATCCAAAACCCCAAACCCTAAACCCTACAACTCGAAACCCTAAAAACCCTAAACCCTAAAATCCTAAACCGTAAAACCCTAACCCCCCAAACCCTACAACCTAAAACTCTAACCCCCAAACCCTAATTCTTAAAACCCTGAATCCCAAACCCTAAAACCCAAAACACAAAACCATAAACCTTAAACCCTCAAGCATAAAACCTAATCCCTAAACCCTAAGTTAGTACATATAGATTACTAAATAGGCTTCGATTTGATATCGTACGGGCCGTGAAATCCCACCTGAGTCAAAAGTTATGCCATCCGAAAGTTCACCTACGCACGCCACGATCCATCTATTTTAGAAATTTTGAAGCTGCACAATCTGTATCAAACCTTAAACCCTAAACCCCAAATCCTAAACTCTAAAAACCCTAAACCACGGAACCCTAAATCCTAAACCCAAAAACCCTACCCTAAACCCTAAATTTCCTAAATCATAAACCATAAAATCTAAAACCCCATACACTAAAACCCTAAACCCTCAAATCCTAAACCCTAAACCTTAAAACCTTAAACACCAAACCGTATAACCTGAAACTCTAAATACCAAAACACTAAATCTTAAACCCTAAATACAAATCCCTAAACCCTAAAAAGCCTAAAACCTTAAAGCTCAAAACCCTAAATCCTAAACCCTAAGCCCTAAAACCCCTAAACCTTGAACCCAAAAATCTAAAATCCCCGAAACCCTAAACTCAAAACCCGAAACCCCAAACCATAAAATCCTAAATAAAAAACCCAAAACCCACAAACCCTAAACCCTAAACCTTAAATTCTAAAACCTAAACCCTAAACCCTAAACAACCCTAAACCCTATACCCTAAAAATCCTAATCCCTAAAACCGTAAACCATAAAACCTTAAAACCCTAAACCCCAAACCCTAAAATCTAAACTCTAAACCCTAAACTTACACACAAAAACATAAAACTAAAAACTTTAAACCCTAAATACTAAACCTCTAAACACTAAGTTCAAAGAAAAAAGATATACTCTTATGGGGTGTTTGTATGATTTGTGTATACGTTAGTGCACATATCGTTAAACCTAGAACCAACAACCTTTAACGCTAAACCTTAAAACACTAAATCTACAACCTTTAACAACCCTAAACCCTAAAAACCCAAAAACCTAAAATCCTAAAACCTAAACATCTAAACCCTAAAACCCTAAACCCTCAAAGCCTAAAACCCTAAAGACTAAATACTAAATCCTAAACCCAAAGCCCCTAAACCCAAAAAGCTAAAACACTAAACCCAAAAGTATAAACACTAAACATACACCCAAAACTCTAAAATTTAAAATCCTAAAACCCAACATCCAAAACGAAAAACCCCAAAATTTAAAAGACTAAACCGTAAAACCATAAACCTTAAAACCCTAAACCCTAAACCCTAAATTCTAAAACCTAAACCCTAAACCCTAAACATCACTAAACCCTAAACCCTAAAAATCCTAATCCCTAAAACCGAATGCCATAAAATCTTAAAACCCTAAAACCTTAAAACCTTAAAACCCAAACCCTCAAACCCAGAACACTAAACCCTAAACCCTAAACCCTAAACCCAGAACACTAAACCCTAAACCCTAAACTTACACACAAAAACATAAAACTAAAAACTTTAAACCCTAAATACTAAACCCCTAAACACTAAGTTCAAAGAAGAAAGATCTACTCTTAGGGGTTGTTATATGATTTGTGTATACGTTAGTGCACATATCGTTAAACCTAGAACCAAAAACCATAAATGCTAAACCTTAAAACACTAAACCTACAACCTTAAACAACCCTAAACCATAAAACCTAAAACCTAGAATTCTAAAACCTACACACCTAACCCCTAAAACCCTAAACCCTCAAAGCCTAAAACCCTAAAGACTAAACCCTAAACCCTAAACCCAAAGACCCTAAACCCTAAAAGCTAAAACACTAAACCCAAAAGTATAAACCCAAAACCATAAGCCCTAAACTTTAAAATACCTAACCCTAAAACCCATAACCCTAAACCCTAAACCATAAAAAATCTAAAACCTAAACCATAAATGCTAAAACCCCAAACCCTAAACCCTAAATACTGTAACTCGAAACCCTAAAAACCCTAAACCCTAAAATCCTAAACCGTAAAACCCTAAACCCCCAAACCCTAAACCCTAAAACTCTAACCCCCAAACCCTAAAACTTGAGATCCTAAAACCCAAAACTCTAAACCCTAAACCCTAAATACTAAACTTGATACCCAAAACACTAGAAACCATAAACTTTACACCCTAATTCCTAAACTTCTAACCATAAGTTCATAAAGTAAAGATCTATTCCATAAACCCTAAACCCTTAAACCCTTAAAATATAAAATCCTAAAACCTAAACCACTAACCCCTAAAATCCTATAACCATAAGCCCCAAAACCTAAACCTTAAAACCTGAAATCCTAAAACCCTAAACGCTACACCCAAAACCCGAAACCCTACACCTAAACCCAAAACCGTAAACCCTAAACCCTAAATCCTAAACCCCTGAACCCTAGGAGGTGTTGTATGCCTTGTGTATACACTAGTGCCCGTATCGTTAAACCGAATACCCAATACCCTAAGCTTTAAAACACTAAACCCATAACCCTAAACGCCCATGAACCCTAAAAACATTAAACCCTAAAACCCTAAAACCTTAAATCTTGAACTCTAAAACTCAAAATCCTGAACCCTAAGCCTTAAAAGCCTAAAAACCCTAAACCCTAAAAGCCTAAAAACACTAAACATTAAACCATAAATCCCAAATATTAAAATCCTTAACCCAAAACCCTAAACAACCCTAAACCCTAAACTCTAAAACCCTAAACCCTCTACCTTAAACACTAAACTTTAAAATACTAAACCCTAAACCCTCAAACCCAAAACCCCTACCCTCAATCCTAAAACCATAAACCCAAAAACCTTAAACCCCAAACACTAAACCCTAAAAACCATTAATACTTAACCCTAAAACATAAATACTGAAATCCTAGACCCAAAACCCTACAACCTAAACCCTAAACCCAAAACCCAAAATCCTAAACACTAAACTTTAAAACACTAAACCCTAAAATGATGAAACCTAAAACCCTAAATTATAAAACCTAAACCCTAAACGCTAAACCCCAAAAACCCTAAATTATAAAACCCCAAAAACCCTAAACGCTAAACCCTAAAACCCTTAATCCTAAAACCATAAACCCTAAAACACTAAAATCTTAAAACCCTAAAGCCCAAACCATAAATCTTAAAACCCTTAATCCCCAAACCCTAAATCTCAAAACCCTGAACCCCAAACCCTAAAACACAAACCACTAAAACACAAAACACAAAACCATAAACCCTAAACCCTAAAGCATCAGACCAAATCCCTAAACCCAAAGTTAGAACATGTAGATTACTAAATAGGCTTCGATTTGATATCTTACGGGCCGCAAAATCCCACCCGAGTCAAATGTTATGCCATCTGAAAGTTCACCTACGCACGCCACGATCCATCTATTTCAGAAATTTTGAAGCTGCACCATCCTTATCAAACCCTTAACCATAAACCCCAAATCCTAAACTTTAAAAACCCTAAACCACGGAACCCTAAATCCTAAACCCAATAACCCTATACACAAAAAGTTAAACCCTAAACCCTAAAATTCCTAAACACTAAACATTAAACCCTAAAACCTTAAACCCCATACACTAAAACCCTAAACCCTCAAACACTAAACCATAAAACCCTAAGCACCAAAGCCGTATAGCCTGAAACTCTAAATACCAAAACACTAAACCTAAACCCCAAATTCAAATCCCTAAACCCTAAAAACCTTAAAACCTTAAAGCTCAAAACCCTAAATCCTAAACTCTAAGCCCTAAAACCCCTAAACGTTGAACCGTAAACCCTACAATCCCGAAAACCCTAAACACTAAACCCGAAAATCTAAATCCTAAAATCCAACACCCAAAAAGCAAAACCCCAAAATTTAAAAGACTAAACCGTAAAACCATAAACCCTAAAACCCTAAACCCTAAATTCTAAAACCTAAACCCTAAACCCTAAAAATCCTAACCACTAAAACTGTATACCATAAAACCTTAAAACTATAAAACCTTAAAACCCTAAACCCCAAAAATTCTAATCCCTAAAATCGTAAACCATAAAACCATAAAACCTTAAAACCCTAAACCCCAAACCCTCAAACCTAAAACATTCAAACCCAAAACACTAAACCCAAAACACTAAACCCAAAACCCTAAACACTAAACCCTAAACCCTAAACTTACACACAAAAACATAAAACTAAAAACTTTAAAACCAAAATACAAAACCCCTAAACACTAAGTTCAAAGAAGAAAGATCTACTCTAAGGGTGTGTTGTATGATTTGTGTTTACGTTAGTGCACATATCGTTTTATCCTAAAACCCAAAACCATAAACGCGAAACTTTAAAACATTAAACCTACAACCTTTAACAACCCAAAGCCCTAAACCCTAAAAAACCTAAAACCTAAAATTCTAAAACCTAAACAACTAAACCCTAAAACCCAAAAACCTAAAACCTAAATCCTAAACCCAAAGACTCTAAACCCTAAACGCTAAAACACTAAACCCAAATTTATAAACCCAAAACCATAAGCCCTAAACTTTAAAATACCTAACCCTAAAACCCATAACCCTAAACTCTAAACCCTTAACCCTAAACCCTAATCCCTAAACCATAAAAAATCTAAACCCTAAACCATAAATGCTAAAACACAAAACCCCAAACCCTAAACCCTAAACACTATAACTCGAAAACCTAAAAACCCTAAACCCTAAAATCCTAAACCGTAAAACCCTAAACCCAAAACCCTAAACCCTAAAACTGTAACCCCCAAACCCTAAAACTTGAGACCCTAAAACCCAAAACTCTAACCCCTAAACCCTAAATACTAAACTTGATACCCAAAACCCTAGAAACCATAAACCTTAAATTCTAATTCCTAAACTCATAACCATAAGTTAATAGAGGAAAGATCTATTCCATAAACCCTAAACCCTTAAACCCCTAAAACCTAAAATCCTAAAACCTAAACACTAACCCCTAAAATCCTAAAGCCCTAAGCCTCAAAACCTAAACCTTAAAACCTAAAATCCTAAAACCCAAAACCCTAAACCCTAAACTCTACACCCAAAACCCTAAACCCTAAAAACCTTAAACCCTAACAACACCAAAACCCTAAACCGTAAACCCTAAACCCCAAATCCTAAACCCCTGAACCCTAAGTTGAAAAAAGAAAGATATTTTCTTAGGAGGTGTTGTATGCTTTGTGTATACACTAGTGCTCGTATCATTAAACCCAATACCCAAAACCCAAAACCCTAAGCTTTAAAACACTAAACCCATAACCCAAAACCCAACCCTAAAAACCTTAAACCCTAACAACCCTAAAACCCTAAATCTTGAACCTTAAAACTCAAAATCCTGAACCCTAAACACAAAAATCCTAAAAACCCTAAACTGTAAAAGCCTAAAAACCCTAAACATTAAGCCGTAAATCTAAAAAATTAAAATCCTAAACCCAAAACCCTAAACAACCCTAAACCCTAAACCCTAAACCCTATACCATAAACACTAAACAATAAAATACTAAACCCAAAAACCCTAAAACCTCAAACCGAAAACCCCAAACCCTAAATCCCTAAACCAGAACCCCAAAAACCATAAACCCCAAACCCCAAACCCTAAAAACCCTAAACCCTAAAAACCATTAATACTTAACCCTAAAAACCATTAATACTTAACCCTAAAACCTAAACACTGAAATCCTAAACACAAAACATAACAACCTAGAACCCTAAACCCTAAACACTAAACTTTAAAACACTAAACCCTAAAATGATGAACCCTAAAATGATGATTTTAAAACTTAAACCCTAAGCGCTAAACCCCCAAAACCCTAAACCATAAAACATAAATCCTAAAACCATAAACCCTAAAACACTAAAATCTTAAAACCCTAAACCCCAAACCATAAATCTTAAAACACTAAATCCCCAAACCCTAAATCTCCAAACCCTGAACCCCAAACCCTAACAAACAAACCCCTAAAAGCCAAAACACAAAACCATAAAACCTAAATCCTAAACCCAAACACCCTAAACCCTAAACGCTAAAACACTAAACCAAAAAGTAAAAACCAAAAAGCATAAGCCCTAAACTTTAAAATACCAAATTCTAAAACCCATAACCCTAAACCCTGAACCCTAAACCCTAAACGATAAAAAATCTAAACCCTAAACCATAAATGCTAAAAACCCCAAACCCTAAACCCTAAATCCTATAACTCCAAACCCTAAGAACCCTAAACCGTAAAACGCTAAAATCTTAAACCCTAAAATCCTAAACCGTAAAGCTCTAAACCTTAAACACCCAAACCCTACAACCTAAAACTCCGACCCCCAAACCCTAAAACCCAAAACATTCCACCCAAAACTCTAAACCCTAAACCCTAAATACTATACTTGAAACCCAAACCCCTATAAACCATAAACCTTACACCCCATTTCCTAAACTCCCGACCATAAGTTTATAGAAGAAAGATTTATTCCATAAACCCTAAACCCTTAACCCCTAAAACCAAAAATCCTAAAACCTAAAACTCTAAACCCTCAAACCCAAAACCCAAAACCATAAACCCAAAAACCTTAAACCCCAAACCCTAAAAACCCTAAACCCTAAACCCTAAACCCTAAACCCTAAAAACCATTAATACATACCCTAAAACCTAAACATTGAAATCCTAAACCCTAAACCTTAAACCCAAAGCCCAAAACCTTATACACTAAACATTAAAACACTAAACCCTAAAATGATGAACCCTAAAACCCTAATTTTAAAACCTAAACCTTAAACGCTAAACCCCCAAATGCCTAAACCATAAAACATAAATCCTAAAACCATGAACCCTAAAACACTAAAATCTTAACACCTAAAACCCCAAACCATAAATCTTAAAACCCCAAATCCCCAAACCCTAAATCTCCAAACCCTGAACCCCAAACCCTAAAACACAAACCCCTAAAACCCAAAACACAAAACCATAAACCCTAAATCCTAAACCCAAACACCCTAAACCCTAAACGTTAAAACACTTAACCCAAAAGTATAAACCCAAAACCATAAGCCCTAAACTTTAAAATACCTAACCATAAAACCCATAACCCTAAACCCCAAACCAAAAAAAATCTAAACCCTAAACCATAAATGCTAAAACCCAAAACCCCAAACCCTAAACCCTATAACTCAAAAACATAAGAACCTTAAACCCTAAATCCTAAACCGTAAAACCCTAAACCTTAAACCCCCAAACCCTACAACCTAAAACTCTAACCCCCAAACCCTAAAACCTGAGACCCTAAAACCCAAAACATTACACCCAAAACTCTAAACCTAACCCCTAAATACTAAACTTGATACCCAAAACCCTAAAAACCATAAACCTTACACCCTATCTCCGAAACTCCTTACCATAAGTTTATAGAAGAAAGATTTATTCCATAAACCATAAACCCTAAACCCCTAAAACCTAAAACACTAACCCCTAAAATCCTAAAACCCTAAGTCTCAAAACCTAAACCTTAAAACCTAAACCCTACAACCAAAACCCAAAACCCAAACCCCTAAACCTGAAATCCTAAAACCCAAAACCCAAACCCCTAAACCCTACAACCAAAACCCTAATCCCTACACCTAAACCCAAAACCCTAAAACAGTAAACCCTAAACCACAAATCCTAAACCCCTGAACCCTAAGTCTAAAGAAGAAAGATCTTTTCTTAGGAGGTGTTGTATGCCTTGTGTATACACTAGTGCCCGTATCGTTAAACCCATACCCAAAACCCAAAACCCTAAGCTTTAAAACACTAAACACACAACCCTAACCCTAAAAACCTTAAACACTAACCACCCTAAATCCCTATAATAATAAATCTTGAACCCTAAAACTCAAAATCCTGAACCCTAAACCCTAATAGCCTAAAAACCCTAAAGACTAAACTGGAAATCCCAAACCTTAAAATCCAAAACCCAAAACCCTAAACAACCCTAAACCCTAAACCCTAAAGCCATAAACCCTATACCTTAAACCCAAAACTAGAAAATACTAAACCTTAAAACCCCAAGCCCTGAAACCCAACATCCCAAACCCTGAAACCCAAAACCATAAACCCAAAAACCTTAAACCCCAAACCCTAAACCCTAAAAACCCTAAACCCTAAAAACCATTAACACTTAACCCTAAAACCTAAACACTAAAATCCAAAACCCTAAACCCTAAACTATGAACCCAAAACCTTAAACGCTAAACTTTAAGAAACTAAACCCTAAAACCAATAATATAAAAACTAAACCCTAAACGGTAAACCCCAAAAACCCTAAACCATAAAATCATAAATTCTAAAACCATAAACCCTAAAACACTAAAATCTCAAAACCCTAAACCCCAAGCCGTAAATCATAAAACCCTAAACCCCCAAACCCTAAATCTTAAAACCCTAAACCCCAAACCCTAAAACCCAAACCCCTAAAACCCAAAACACAAAACAATAAACCCTAAACCCTAAAGCAAGAAACCTAATCCCCAACCCCTAAGTTAGAACATGCAGATTACAAAATAGGCTTCGATTTCATATCGTATGGGCCGTGAAATCCCACCTGAGTCCAAAGTTATGCCATCCGAAAGTTCAACTACACGCCACGATCCATCTATTTCAGAAATTTTAAGGCTGCACCATCTGCATCAAACCCTAAACCCTAAACCCCAAATCCTAAACTCTAAAAACCCTAATACACAGAACCCTAAATCCTAAACCCCAAAACCCTATACACAAAAAGTTAAACCCTAAACCATAAAATTCCTAAACACTAAATCATAAACCCTAAAACCTTAAACCCCATACACTAAAACCCTAAACCCTAAAAGACTAAACACCAAACCGTGTAACCTGAAACTCTAAATACGAAAACACTAAATCCTAAACCCTAAATCCAAATCCCTAAAACCTAAAAACCCTAAAACCATAAAGCTCAAGACCCTAAATCCTAAACCCTAAGCCCTAAAACCCCAAAACCTTAATCACTAAACCTTACAAACCCCAAAACCCTAAACACTAAACCTAAAACACAAAATCCAAAACACAAAACCCCAAAATTTAAATGACTAAACCGTAAAACCATAAACCCTAAGACCCTAAACTAAATTCTTAAACCTAATCCCAAAACCCTAAACATCCCTAAACCCTACAAATCCTAATCCCTAAAACCATAAACCATAAAACCATAAAACCCTAAAACCATAAAACCCTAAACCCCAAACCCTCAAACCCGAAACCCTAAAACCTAGAACACTAAACCCCAAACCAAAAACCTTAAACACTAAACCCTAAACATACACACAAAAACATAAAACTAAAAACTTTAAACCCTAAATACTAAACTCCTAAACACTAAGTTCAAAGAAGAAAGATCTACTCTTAGTGGGTGTTGTATGATTTGTGTATACGTTAGTGCACATATCGTTGAACCTAAAACCCAAAACCATAAATGGTAAACTTTAAAACACTAAACCTACAACCTTTAACAACCTAAAACCCTAAACCCCAAAAAACTTAAAACATAATATCCTAAAACCAAATCACCTAAACCCTAAAACCCTACACCCTCAAAGCCTAAACCCCTAAAGACTAAATCCTAAATCCTAAACCCAAAGACCCTAAACCCTAAACGACAAAACACTAAACCCAAAAGAATAAACCCAAAACCATAAGCCCTAAACTTTAAAATACCTAACCCTAAAACCCATAACCCTAAACCCTAAACCCTAAACCATAAACCATAAAAAATCTAAACCCAAACCATAAATGCTAAAACCCAAAACCCCAAACCCTAAACCCTATAACTCGAAACCCTAAAAACCCTAAACTCTAAAATCCTCACACGTAAAACCCTAAACCCTAAAACCCCAAACCTTAAAACCTAAAACTCTAACCCCCAAACCCTAAACCTTGAGACCCTAAAACCCAAAACATTACACCCAAAACTCTAAACCCTAAACCCTAAATACTAAACTTGATACCGAAATCCCTAAAAACCATATACCTTACACCCTAATTCCTAAACTCCTGACCATAAGTTCATAGAAGAAATATCTATTCCATCAACCCTAAACCCTTAAACCTCTAAAACCTAAAATCCTAAAACCTAAAACACTAACCCTAAAATCCTAAAACACTAAGCTTCAAAACCTAAAAACCCTAAACCCTACAAATCATTAATTACCTAACCCTAAAACCTAAACACTGAAATCCTAAACCCAAAACCTACAACCCTAAACCCTAAACCCTAAACCTAAACACTAAACTTTAAAACACTAAACCCTAAAATGATGAACCCTAAAACCCTAAATTATAAAACCTAAACCGTAAACGCTAAACCCCCAAAACCCTAAACCATACAATCATAAATCCTAAAACCATAAACCCTAAAACACTAAAATCTTAAAACCCTGAACCCCAAACCATAAATCTTAAAACCCTAAATCCCCAAACCCTAAATCTCAAAACCCTGAACCCCAAACCCTAAAACACAAACCCCCAAAACCCAAATCACAAAACCATAAATCCTAAACCGAAAAGCACCAAACCTAATCCCTAAACCCAAAGTTAGAACACGTAGATTACTAAATAGGCTTCGATATGATATCGTACGGGCCGCGAAATCTCACCCGAGTCAAAAGTTTTTCCATCCGAAAGTTCACCTACGCACGCCACGATCCATCTATTTCAGAAATTTTGAAGCTGCACCATCCTTATCAAACCCGTAACCCTAAACCTCAAATCCTAAACTCTAAAAACCCTAAACCTCAAATCCTAAACTCTAAAAACCCTAAACCACGGAACCCTAAATCCTAAACCCAATAACCCTATACACAAAAAGTTAAACCCTAAACCCTATAATTCCTAAACACTAAATCATAAACCCTAAAACCTTAAACCCCATACACTAAAATCCTAAACCCTCAAACCCTAAACCCTAAACCCTAAGACCCTAAACACCAAAACAATAAATCCTAAACCGTCAAACCCTAAACCCTAAACCCTAGAACCCTAAAACCTTAAAGCTCAAAACCCTAAATCCAAAACCCTAAGCCCTAAAACCCCTAAACCTTGAACCCTAAACCCTACAATCCCAAAAACCCTAAACACTAAACCCTAAACCCTAAACCCTCAAAGCCTAAAACCCTAAAGACTAAATCCTAAATCCTAAACCCAAAGACCCTAAACCCTAAACGCTAAAACACTAAACCCAAAAGTATAAACCCAAAACCATAAGCCCTAAACTTTAAAATACCTAACCCTAAATCCCATAATCCTAAACCCTAAACCCTAAACACCAAACCATAGAAAATCTAAACCCTAAACCATAAATGCTTAAACCCAAAACCCCAAACCCTAAACCCTTAACCCTATAACTCAAAACCCAAAAAAACCTAAACCTTCAAATCCTAAACCGTAAAACCCTAAACCCTCAAACCCAAAACCCCATACTCTAAAACCCTAAACCATAAACACAAAAACCTTAAACCCCAAACCCCAAACCCCAAACCCTAAAAACCCTAAACATTAAAAACCATTAATACTTAACCCTAAAACCTAAACACTGAAATCCTAAACCTAAAACCTACAACCTTAAACCCTAAACACTAAACTTTAAAACACTAAACCCTAAAATGATGAACCCAAAAACCCTATATTATAAAACCTAAACCGTAAACGCTAAACCCCAAAAACCCTAAACCATACAATCATAAATCCTAAAACCATAAACCCTAAAACACTAAAACCTTAAAACCACAAACCCCAAACCATAAATCTCAAAACCCTAAATCCCCAAACCCTAAATCTCAAAACCCTGAACCCCAAACCCTAAAACAGAAACCCCTAAAACAAAAAACACAAAACAATAAACCTTAAATCCTAAACCCAAAGACCCTAAACGCTAAACGCTAACCATAAAAAATCTAAACCCTAAACCTTAAATGCCAAAACCCAAAACCCTAAAAAATAAACCCTATAACTCAAAACCCTAAAAACCCTAAACCATAAAATCCTAAACTATAAAACCCTAAACCCCCAAACCCTACAACCTAAAACTGTAACCCCCAAACCCTAAAACTTGAGACCCTAAAACCCAAAACATTACACCCAAAACTCTAAACCCTAAACCCTAAATACTAAACTTGATACCCAAAACCTTATAAACCATAAACCTTACAACCTAATTCCTAAAATCCTGACCATAAGTTCATAGAAGAAAGATCTATTCCATAAACCCTAAACCCTTAAACTCCTAAAACCTAAAATCCTAAAACCTAAAACACTAACCCCTAAAACCCTAAGCCTCACAACCTAAACCTTAAAACCTGAAATCCTAAAACCCAAAACCCTAAACCCTAAACCCTACACCCAAAACCCTAATCCATACACCTAAACCAAAAACACGAAAATAGTAAACCCTAAAACCTGAATCCTAAACCTCTGAACACTAAGTTTAAAGAAGAAACATCTTTTCTTAGGAGGTGTTGTATGCCTTGTGTATACACAAGTGCCCGTAACCTTAAACCCCAATACCCAAAACCCAAAACCCTAAGCTTTAAAACACTAAACATACAACCCTAAACAACCCTAAACCCTAAAAACCTTAAACCCTAACAACCCTAAAACCCTAAATCTTGTACCCTGAAACTCAAAATCCTTAACCCTAAACCCTAAAAGCCTAAAAACCCTAAACACTAAACCAGAAATCCCAGACCTTAAAATCCTAAACCCAAAACCCTAAACAACCCTAAACCCTAAACCCTGAAGCCCTTAATCCTATACCATAAACCCTAAACTTTAAAATACTAAACCCTAAAACCCTAAACCCTAACACCCCAAACCCTAAAACCCTAAACCATAAACCCAAAAACCTTAAACCTCAAACCCAAAAACCTTCAAACCTCAAAACCTAAAACCCAAACCCTAAAACCCAAAACCATAAACCTAAAAACCTTAAACCCCAAACCCCAAACCCCCAAAACCCTTAACCCTAAAAACCATTAACACTTAACCCTAAAACCTAAACACTAAAATCCAAAACCCAAAACCTAAACCCCTAAACCTTAAACCCTAAACCCTAAACCTTAACACTAAACTTTAAGACACTAAACCCTAAAACAATGAACCCTAAAACCCTAATTTATAAATCCTAAACCCAAATCGCTAAACCCCAAAAACCCTAAACCGTAAAATCATAAATCCTAAAACCATAAACCCAAAAACACTAAAATCTAAAAACCCTAAACCCAAAGTTGTAAATCGTAAAACCCTAAACCCCCAAACCCTAAATCTTAAAACCCTAAGCCCCAAACCCTAAAACCCAAACCCCTAAAATCCAAGACACAAAACCATAAACCCTAAATGCTAAAGCATAAAACCTTATCCCTAAACCCTAAGTTAGAACATGTAGATTACAAAATAGGCTTCGATTTGATATCGTATGGGCCGTGAAATCCCACCCGAGTCAAAAGTTATGCCATCCGAAAGTTCACCTACTCGCCACGATCCATCTATTTCATAAATTTTAAAGCTGCACCATCCGCATCAAACCCCAAACCCAAAATCCAAAATCCTAAACTCTAAAAATCCTAAACCACGGAACACTAAATCCTAAACCCAAAAACCCTATACATAAAAAGTTAAACCCTAAACCCTAAAATTCCTAAACACGAAATCATAAACCCTAAAACCTTAAACCCCATACACTAAAACCCTAAACCCTCAAACCCTAAACCCTAAAACCATAAACACCAAACCGTATAACCTCAAACTCTAAATACCAAAACACTAAATCCTAAACCCTAAATCCAAATCCCTAAATCCTAAAAATCCTAAAACCTTAAAGCTCAAAACCCTAAATCCTAAACCCTAAGCCTTAAACCCTAAGCCCTAAAACCCCTCAACCTTGAACCCTAAACCCTAAAACCTCAAACTTGAACCCTAAACCTGAAACAACCCTGAACGCTAAACCCTAAAAACCCTAAACCAGAAATCATAAAACCCTAAACCCCAAACTCTCGAACCCTAAACCCTCATATCCTAAACCCTAAACCCTAAACCTAAACTCTAAAACCCTAAACCTTAAACCCTAGATACTCGTAAACCCTAAAATTCAAAACCCTAAATCCTAAACTCCAAACCCTAAAACTCATCAACCTTTAACCCCAAACCCTAAAACTCTCAAACCCCTAAAAACAAAACCCTAAATCCAAAACCCTAAACCCCTAAAACCCAAAACAAAACACCATAAATCCTAAACCCTAAACCATAAAACCTAATCCTTAAACCCTAAATTAACACATGTTGATTTCTAAATAAGCTTCGATATGACATCTTATGGGCCACATGGTTCCACCCGAGACAAAAGTTATGCCCCTTAAAAGTCGACATGCACGTGCCACGAAATTCTAAAACTACACCATCCGCATCAAAACCTAATCCCTAAACCCAAAACAATAAACCCTAAAAACCCTAAAATTCTAAAACCCAAAACCCAAAAACCTAAACCCTAATCCTTAAAACCTTAAACCCTGGACCCTAAACCCAAAAAACCCTAAACCCTAAAAACCTTAAATACTTAACCCTAAATCCTCAACACTAAAATACTAAACCCAAAACCCTAAAACCCTACACCCAAAACCCAAAACCCTAAACAC
The DNA here is from genome assembly GCA_003255025.1 of Datisca glomerata. Lineage (NCBI taxonomy): Eukaryota > Viridiplantae > Streptophyta > Magnoliopsida > Cucurbitales > Datiscaceae > Datisca > Datisca glomerata. The sequence continues at coordinate 28,110 of QANY01003681.1, forward strand.
TAAACTTTAAAACACTAAACCCTAAAATGATGAACCCAAAAACCCTAAATTATGAAACCTAAACCCTAATCGCTAAACCCCAAAAACCCTAAACCATAAAATCATAAATCCAAAAACCATAAACCCTAAAAAAGTAAAATCTTAAAACCCTAAACCCCAAACCGTAAATCTTAAAACCCTAAACCCCCAAACGATAAACCCAAAAACCCTAAACCCTAAATTCTAAAAGCTAAATCCTAAACCCTAAACATCCCTAAACCGTAGACTCTAAAAATCCTAATCTAAAATCGTATGCCATAAAACCTTAAAACCCTAAACCCCAAACCCTCAAACCCAAAACCCTCAAACCCAGAACACTAAACCCTCAACCCTAAACCCTAAACACTAAATACTAAACCCTAAACCCTAAACTTACACACAAAAACATAAAACTACAAACTTTAAACCCTAAATACTAAACCCCTAAACACTAAGTTCAAAGAAGAAAGATCTACTCTTAGAGGGTGTTGTATGATTTGTGTATACGTGAATGCACATATCGTTAAACCTAGAACCAAAAACCATAAATGCTAAACCTTAAAACACTAAACCTACAACCTTAAACAACCCTAAACCATAAACCCTAAAAACCCTAAAACCTAAAATTCTAAAACCCAAACACCTAAACCGTAAAACCCTAAACCCTCAAAGCCTAAAACCCTAAAGTCTAAATCCTAAATCCTAAACTCAAAGACCCTAAACACTAAAAGATAAAACACTAAACCAAAAAGTATAAACCCAAAACCATAAGCCCTAAACTTTAAAATACCTAACCCTAAAACCCATAACCCTAAACCATAAATGCTAAAATACCTAAACCCTAAACCATAAATGCTAAAACCCTAAACCCCAAACCCTAAACCCTAAACCCTATAACTCGACACCCTAAAAGCCCTAAACCCTAAAATCCTAAACCATAAAACCCTAAACCCCCAAATCCTAAACCCTAGAACCCTAAAACCCTAAACCTTGAAATCCTAAAACCCTAAACCCTACACCCAAAACCCGAAACCCTACACCTAAACCCAAAACCCTAAAACCGTAAACCCTAAACCCCAAATCCTATCCCCTGAACCCTAAATTTAAAGAAGAAAGTTCTTTTCTTAGGAGGGGTTGTATGCCTTGTGTATACACCAGTGCCCGTATCATTAAACCCAATACCCAAAACCAAAAACCCTAAGCTTTAAAACACTAAACCCATAACCCTAAACCCCCATAAATCCGAAAAACCTTAAACCCTAAAACCCTAAATCTTGAACTCTAAAACTCAAAATCCTTAACCCTAAACCCTAAAAGCCTAAAAACCCTAAACCCTAAAAGCCTAAAAACACTAAACATTAAACCGCAAATCCCAAATATTAAAATCCTAAACCTAAAACCCTAAACAACCCTAAATCATAAACCCTAAAATCCTAAAGCCTCAACCTTAAACAATCCTAAAACCCTAAACCCTCAAACACAAAACCCCAAACCCTCAAACCCCAAACCATAAACCCAAAAACCTTAAACCCCAAACCCAAAACCCTAAAAATCCTAAACCCTAAAAACCATTAATACTTAACCCTAAAACCTAAACACTGAAATCCTAAACCAAAAACCCTACAACCCTAAACCCAAAACCCTAAACCCAAAATCCTAAACACTAAACATTAAAACACTAAACCCTAAAATGATGAGCCATAAAACCCTAAATTATAAAACCTAAACCCTAAACGCTAAACCCCAAAAACCCTAAACCATAAAATCATAAATCCTAAAACAATAAACCCTAAAACACTAAAATTATAAAACTTTAAGCCCCAAACCATAAATTTTAAAACCCTTAATTCCCAAACCGTAAATCTCAAAACCCTGAAATCCAAACCCTAAAACACAAACCCTTAAAACCCAAAACAAAAAACCATAAACCCTAAACCCTAAAGAATCAAACCTAATCCCTAAACCCAAAGTTAGAACACGTAGATTACTAAATAGGCTTCGATTTGATATCTTACAGGCCGCAAAATCCCACCCAAGTCAAAATTTATGCCATCTGAAAGTTCACCTACGATCCATCTATTTCAGAAATTTTGAAGCTGCACCATCCTTATCAAACCCTAAACCCTAAATACTAAACCCCTCAACACTAAGTTCAAAGAAGAAAGATCTACACTAAGGGGGTGTTGTATGATTTGTGTGTACGTTAGTGCACATATCGTTAAACCTAAAACCCAAAACCATAAACGCGAAACTTTAAAACACTAAACCTACAACCTTTAACAACCCAAAGCCCTAAACCCTAAAAAACCTAAAACCTAAAATTCTAAAACCTAAACACCTAAACCCTAAAACCCAAAACCCTCAAAGCCTAAAACCCTAAAGACTAAATCCTAAATCCAAAACCCAAAGACCCCAAACCCTAAACGCTAAAACACTAAACCCAAATTTATAAACCCAAAACCATAAGCCCTAAACTTTAAAATACCTAACCCTAAAACCCATAACCCTAAACCCTAAACCCTTAACCCTAAACCCTAATCCCTAAACCATAAAAAATCTAAACCCTAAATCATAAATGCTAAAACGCCAAACCCCAAGCCCTAAATCCTAAACACTATAACTCGAAAACCTAAAAACCCTAAACCCTAAAATCCTAAACCGTAAAACCCTAAACCCCAGACCCTAAACCCTAAAACTGTAACCCCCAAACCCTAAAACTTGAGACCCTAAAACTCAAATATTACACCTAATACTCTAACCCCTAAACCCTAAATACTAAACTTGATACCCAAAACCCTAGAAACCATAAACCTTACATCTTAATTCCTAAACTCCTAACCATAAGTTAATAGGGGAAAGATCTATTCCATAAACCCTAAACCCTTAAACCCCTAAAACCCAAAATCCTAAAACCTAAACACTAACCCCTAAAATCCTAAAGCCCTAAGCCCCAAAACCTAAACCTTAAAACCTGAAATCCTAAAACCCAAAACCCTAAACCCTAAACCCTACACCCAAAACCCTAAACCCTACACCTAAACCCAAAACCCTAAAATTGTAAACCCTAAACCGTAAACCCTAAACCCTAAAAACCTTAAATCCTAACAACACCGAAATCCTAAAACCGTAAACCCTAAACCCCAAATCCTAAACCCCTGATCCCTAAGTTGAAAGAAGAAAGGTATTTTCTTAGGAGGTGTTGTATGCTTTGTTTATACACTAGTGCTCGTATCGTTAAACCCAAAACCCAAAACCCTAAGCTTTAAAACACTAAACCCATAACCCTAAACCCCCATAAACCCTAAAAATCTTAAACCCTAACAACCCTAAAACCCTAAATCTTGAACCCTAAAACTCAAAATCATGAACCCTAAACCCAAAAAGCCTAAAAACCCTAAACTCTAAAAGCCTAAAAACCCTAAACATTAAACCGCAAATCTAAAAAATTAAAATCCTAAACCCAAAACCCTAAACCTTATCCATAAACACTAAACAATAAAATACTAAACCCTAAAACCCTAAAACCTCAAACCCAATACCCCAAACCCTAAAACCCTAAACCAGAAATCCAAAAACCATAAATCCCAAACCCCAAACCCTAAAAACCATTAATACTTAAGCCTAAAACCTAAACCCTAAAAACCGTTAATACTTAACCGTAAAACCTAAACACTGAAATCCTAAACCCAAAACCCATAACCCTAAACCCATAACGCTAAACCCAAAATCCAAAACCCAAAACCCATAACGCTAAACCCCCTAAACCTAACCCTAAAACCCATAACCTTAAACCCTAAACGATAAAAAATCTAAACCCTAAACCATAAACTCTAAAACACAAAACCTCAAACCCTAAACCCTAGTCAAAAGTTTTTCCATCCGAAAGTTCACCTACGCACGCCACGATCCATCTATTTCAGAAATTTTGAAGCTGCACCATCCTTATCAACCCCTTAACCCTAAACCCATAATCCTAAACTCTAAAAACCCTAAACCACGGAACCCTATATCCTAAACCCAATAACCCTATACACGAAAAGTTAAACCCTAAACCCTCAAATTCCTAAACACTAAATCATAAACCCTAAAACCTTAAACCCCATACACTAAAACCCTAAACCCTCAAACACTAAACCCTAAACCCTTAAACCACTAAATACCAAAGCCGTATAGCCTGAAACTCTAAATACCAAAATACTAAATCCTAAACCCTAAATTCAAATCCCTAAACCCTAAAAACCCTAAAACCTTAAAGCTCAAAACCCTAAATCCTAAACCCTAAGCCCTAAAACCCCTAAACCTTGAACCGTAAACCCTACAATCCCAAAAACCCTAAACACTAAACCCGAAACTCTAAATCCTAAAACCCAACATCCAAAACGCAAAACCCTAAAATTTAAACGACTAAACCGTAAAACCATAAACCCTAAAACCCTAAACCCTAAACCCTAAATTCTAAAACCTAAACCCTAAACCCTAAAAATGCTAATCCCTAAAACTGTAAACCATAAAACCTTAAAACCCTAAACCCTCAAACCTAAAACACTCAAACCTAAAACACTAAACCCTAAACTCTAAACCCAAAACCCTAAACACTAAACCCTAAACCCTAGACTTACACACAAAAATATAAAACTAAAAACTTTAAACCCAAAATACTAAACCCCTAAACACTAAGTTCAAATAAGAAAGATCTACTCTAAAGGGGTGTTGTATGATTTGTGTGTACGTTAGTGCACATATCGTTAAACCTAAAACCCAAAACCATAAACGCGAAACTTTAAAACACTAAACCTACAACCTTTAACAACCCAACGCCCTAAACCCTAAAAAGCCTAAAACCTAAAATTCTAAAACCTAAACACCTAAACCCTAAAACCCAAAACCCTCAAAGCCTAAAACCCTAAAGACTAAACCCAAAGACCCTAAACCCTAAATGCTAAAACACTAAACCCAAATTTATAAACCCAAAACCATAAGCCCTAAACTTTAAAATACCTAACCCTAAAACCCATAACCCTTAACCCTAAATCATAATCCCTAAACAATAAAAAATCTAAACCCTAAACCATAAATGCTAAAAAGCAAAATCCCAAACCCTAAACCCTAAACACTATAACTCGAAAACCTAGAAACCCTAAACCCTAATATCCTAAACCGTAAAACCCTAAACCCTAAAACTTGAGACCCTAAAACCCAAAACATTACACCTAAAACTCTAACCCCTAAACCCTAAACACTAAACTTGATACCCAAAACCCTAGAAACCATAAACCTTACATCCTAATTCCTAAACTCCTAACCATAAGTTAATAGAGTAAAGATCTATTCCATAAACCCTAAACCCTTAAACCCCTAAAACCTAAAATCCTAAAACCTAAACACTAACCCCTAAAATCCTAAAGCCCTAAGCCCCAAAACCTAAACCTTAAAACCTAAAATCCTAAAACCCTAAACCCTAAACCCTAAACCCTACACCCAAAACTCAAAACCCTACACCTAAACCCAAAACCCTAAAATCGTAAACCCTAAACCCTAAACCTTAAACCCTAAAAACCTTAAACCCTAACAACACCAAAACCCTAAAACCGTAAACCTTAAACCACAAATCCTAAACCCCTGAACCCTAAGTTGAAAGAATAAAGATATTTTCTTAGGAGGTGTTGTATGTTTTGTGTATACACTAGTGCTCGTATCGTTAAACCCAATACCCAAAACCCAAAACCCCCATCAACCCTAAAAACCTTAAACTCTAACAACCCTAAAACCCAAAAACCTAAATCTTGAACCCTAAAACTCAAAATCCTGAACCCTAAACCCAAAAAGCCTAAAAACCCTAAACTCTAAAAGCCTAAAAACCCTAAACATTAAACCGCAAATCTAAAAAATTAAAATACTAAACCCAAAAACCCTAAACACTAAACCCGAAACTCTAAATCCTAAAACCCAACATCCAAACCGCAAAACCCCAAAATTTTAAAGACTAAACCGTAAAACCATAAACCCTAAACCCTAAATTCTAAAACCTAAACCCTAAACCCTAAAAATCCTAATCCCTAAAACTGTAAACCATAAAACCTTAAAACCCTAAAACCTTAAAACCCTAAACCTAAAAATCCTAATCCCTAAAACCATAAATCATAAAACCTTAAAACCCTTAAACCTTAAATCTCTAAACTCCAAACCCTCAAACCTAAAACCCTCAAACCCTAAACTCTAAACCCAAAACCCTAAACACTAAACCCTAAACCCGAAACTTACACACAAAAACATAAAACTAAAAACTTTAAACCCAAAATACTAAACCCCTAAACACTAAGTTCAAAGAAGAAAGATCTACTCTAAGGGGGTGTTGTATGATTTGTGTGTACGTTAGTGCACATATCGTTAAACCTAAAACCCAAAACCATAAACGCGAAACTTTAAAACACTAAACCTACAATCTTTAACAACCCAAAGCCCTAAACCCTAAAAAACCTAAAACCTAAAATTCTAAAACCTAAACACCTAAACCCTAAAACCCAAAACCCTAAAAGCCTAAAACCCTAAAGACTAAATCCTAAATCCTAAACCCAAAGACCCTAAACCCTAAACGCTAAAACACTAAACCCAAATTTATAAACACAAAACCATAAGCCCTAAACTTTAAAATACCTAACCCTAAAACCCTTAACCCTAAACCCTAAACCCTTAACCCTAAACCCTAATCCCTAAACCATAAAAAATCTAAACCCTAAATCATAAATGCTAAAACACCAAACCCCAAACCCTAAATCCTAAACACTATAACTCAAAAACTTAAAAACCCTAAACCATAAAATCCTAAACCGTAAAACCCTAAAACTGTAACCCTCAAACCCTAAAACTTGAGACCCTAAAACCCAAAACATTACACCTAAAACTCTAACCCCAAAACCCTAAATACTAAACTTGATACCCAAAACCCTAGAAACCATGAACCTTACATCCTAATTCCTAAACTCCTAACCATAAGTAAATAGAGGAAAGATCTATTCCATAAACCCTAAATCCTTAAACCCCTAAAACCTAAAATCCTAAAACCTAAACACTAACCCCTAAAATCCTAAAGCCCTAAGCCCCAAAACATAAACCTTAAAACCTGAAATCCTAAAATCCTAAACCCAACACCCAAAACCCTAAACCCTACACCCAAAACCCTAAACCCTACACCTAAACCCAAAGCCCTAAAATCGTAAACCCTAAACCCTAAACAATAAAAACCTTAAACCCTAACAACACCAAAACCCTAAAACCGTAAATCCTAAACCACAAATCCTAAACCCCTGAACCCTAAGTTGAAAGAATAAAGATATTTTCTTAGGAGGTGTTGTATGCTTTGTGTATACACTAGTGCTCGTATCGTTAAACCCAATACCCAAAACCCAAAACCCTAAGCTTTAAAACACTAAACCCATAACCCTAAACCCTCATAAACCCTAAAAATCTTAAACCCTAACAACCCTAAAACCCTAAAACCCTAAATCTTGAACCCTAAAACTCAAAATCCTGAACTCTAAACCCAAAAAGCCTAAAAACCCTAAACTCTAAAAGCCTAAAAACCCTAAACATTAAACCGTAAATCTAAAAAATTAAAATCCTAAACCCAAAACCCTAAACCACCTTAAACCCTAAACCTTATACCATAAACACTAAACAATAAAATACTAAACCCTAAAACCCTAAAACCTCAAACCCAAAACCCAAAACCCTAAAACCCTAAACCAGAAATCCAAAAACCATAAATCCCAAACCTCAAACCCTAAAAACCCTTAACCCTAAAAACCATTAATACTTAACCCTAAAACCTGAACACTGAAATCCTAAACCCAAAACCCAAAACCCAAAACCCAAAACCCAAAACCCTAAACACTAAACTTTAAAACCCTAAACCCTAAAACACTAAATGATAAACCCAAAAAACTTAAACCCCAAACCAAAAAACCTTCAAACCTGAAACCGTAAAACCCAAACCCTGAAACCCAAAACCATAAACCCAAAAACCTTAAACCCCAAACCACAAACCCCAAAAACCCTTAACCCTAAAAACCATTAACACTTTACTCTAAAATCTAAACACTAAAATCCAAAACCCAAAACCCTAAACCCCTAAACCTTAAACCCTAAACCCAAAACCTTAAACACTAAACTTTAGGACACTAAACCTTAAAACGATGAACCCTAAAACCCTAAATTATAAATTCTAAACCCTAAACGCTAAACCCCAAAAACCCTAAGCCCTAAAATCATAAATCCTAAAACCATAAACCCAAAAACACTAAAATCTTAAAACCCTAAACCCAAAGTCGTAAATCGTAACACCCTAAACCCCCCAACCCTAAATCTTAAAACCCTAAGTCCCAAACCCTAAAACCCAAATCCCTAAAACCCAAGACACAAAACCATAAACCGTAAAAGCTAAAGCATAAAACCTTATCCCTAAACCCTAAGTTAGAACATGTAGATTACAAAATAGGCTTCGATTTGATATCGTACGGGCGGTGAAATCCCACCCGAGTCAAAAGTTATACCATCCGAAAGTTCACCTACTCGCCACGATCCATCTATTACAGAAATTTTAAAGCTGCACCATCCGCATCAAACCCCAATCCCTAAACCCGAAATCCTAAACTCTAAAAAGCCTAAACCACGGAACACTAAATCCTAAACCCCAAACCCCTATACACAAAAAGTTAAACCCTAAACCCTAAAATTCCTAAACACGAAATCATAAACCCCAAAACCTTAAACCCCATACACTAAAACCCTAAACCCTCAAACCCTAAATCCTCAACCCTAAAACCCTAAACACCAAACCGTATAATCTGAAACTCTAAATACCAAAACACTAAATCCTAAACCCTAAATCCAAATCCCTAAACCTTAAAACCCTAAAACCTGAAAGCTCAAAACCCTAAATCCTAAACCCTAAGCCCTAAAACCCCTCAACCCTGAACCCTAAACCCAAAAACCTCAAACCTGAACCTTAAAACCGAAACAACCCTGAGCGCTAGACCCTAAAAACCCTAAACCAGAAATCATAAAACCCTAAACCCCATGCACTCAAACCCTAAACCATCATATCCTAAACCTTAAACCCTAAACCTAAACTCTAAAACCCTAAACCTTAAATCCTAGATACTCGTAAACCCTAAAACCCAAAACCCTAAATCCTAAACTCCAAACCCTAAATCTCATAAACCTTTAACCCTAAACCCTAAAACTTTAAAAACCCTAAAAACAAAACCCTAAATCCAAAACCCTAAACCCCTAAAACCCAAAACAAAACACCATAAATCCTAAACCCTGAAACACAAACCCCTAAAACCCAAAACACAAAACCATAAACCCTAAATCCTAAAGCATCAAACCTAAACCCTAAACCCAAAGTTAGAACACGTAGATTACTAAATAGGCTTCGATTTGATATCTTACGGGCCGCAAAATCCCACCCGAGTCAAATGTTATGCCATCTGAAAGTTCACCTACGCACGCCACGATCCATCTATTTCAGAAATTTTGAAGCCGCACCCTAAACCCTAAACTTTAAAACACTAAACCTACAACCTTTAACAACCCAAAAACCTAAACCTTAAAAAATCTAAAACCTAAACCCTGAAACCCTAAACCATCAAAGCCTAAAACCCTAAAGACTAAATCCTAAATCCTAAACCCAAAGACCCCAAACCCTAAACGCTAAAACACTAAACCCAAATTTATAAACCCAAAACCATAAGCCCTAAACTTTAAAATACCTAACCCTAAAACCCATAACCCTAAACCCTAAACCCTTAACCCTAAACCCTAATCCCTAAACCATAAAAAATCTAAACCCTAAATCATAAATGCTAAAATGCCAAACCCCAAACCCTAAATCCTAAACACTATAACTCGAAAACCTAAAAACCCTAAACCCTAAAATCCTAAACCGTAAAACCCTAAACCCCAGACCCTAAACCCTAAAACTGTAACCCCCAAACCCTAAAACTTGAGACCCTAAAACTCAAATATTACACCTAATACTCTAACCCCTAAACCCTAAATACTAAACTTGATACCCAAAACCCTAGAAACCATAAACCTTACATCTTAATTCCTAAACTCCTAACCATAAGTTAATAGAGGAAAGATCTATTCCATAAACCCTAAACCCTTAAACCCCTAAAACCCAAAATCCTAAAACCTAAACACTAACCCCTAAAATCCTAAAGCCCTAAGCCCCAAAACCTAAACCTTAAAACCTGAAATCCTAAAACCCAAAACCCAAAACCCTAAACCCTACACCCTAAACCCTAAACCCTACACCTAAACCCAAAACCCTAAAATCGTAAACCCTAAACCGTAAACCCTAAACCCTAAAAACCTTAAATCCTAACAACACCGAAACCCTAAAACCGTAAACCCTAAACCCCAAATCCTAAACCCATGATCCCTAAGTTGAAAGAAGAAAGGTATTTTCTTAGGAGGTGTTGTATGCTTTGTTTATACACTAGTGCTCGTATCGTTAAACCCAAAACCCAAAACCCTAAGCTTTAAAACACTAAACCCATAACCCTAAACCCCCATAAACCCTAAAAATCTTAAACCCTAACAACCCTAAATCTTGAACCCTAAAACTCAAAATCATGAACCCTAAACCCAAAAAGCCTAAAAACCCTAAACTCTAAAAGCCTAAAAACCCTAAACATTAAACCGCAAATCTAAAAAATTAAAATCCTAAACCCAAAACCCTAAACCTTATCCATAAACACTAAACAATAAAATACTAAACCCTAAAACCCTAAAACCTCAAACCCAATACCCCAAACCCTAAAACCCTAAACCAGAAATCCAAAAACCATAAATCCCAAACCCCAAACCCTAAAAACCATTAATACTTAAGCCTAAAACCTAAACCCTAAAAACCGTTAATACTTAACCGTAAAACCTAAACACTGAAATCCTAAACCCAAAACCCATAACCCTAAACCCATAACGCTAAACCCAAAATCCAAAACCCAAAACCCATAACGCTAAACCCCCTAAACCTAACCCTAAAACCCATAACCTTAAACCCTAAACGATAAAAAATCTAAACCCTAAACCATAAACTCTAAAACACAAAACCTCAAACCCTAAACCCTAAATCCTATAACTCAAAATCCTAAGAACCCTAAACCGTAAAACCCTAAAATCTTAAACCCTAAAATCCTAAACCGTAAAACCCTAAACCTTAAACTCCCAAACCCAAAAACTTGAGACCCTAAAACCCAAAACATTACACCCAAAACTCTCAACCTTAAACCCTAAATACTAAACTTGATACCCAAACCCCTATAAACCATAAACCTTACACCCTATTTCCTAACTAATGACCATAAGTTTATAGAAGAAAGATTTATTCCATAAACCCTAAACCCTTAACCCCTAAAACCAAAAAACCTAAAACCTAAAACCCTAAACCCAAAACCCCAAATCCTAAAACCTTAAACCATAAACCCAAAAACTTTAAACCTCAAACCCTAAAAACCCTAAAAACCCTAAACCCTAAAAACCCTAAACCCTAGAAACCCTAAACCCTAAAAACCATTAATACATACACTAAAACCTAAACACTGAAATCCTAAACCCTAAACCCTAAACCCTAGACCCTAAACCCAAAACCCTAAACACTAAACATTAAAACACTAAACCCTAAAATGACGAACCCTAAAACCCTAATTTTAAAACCTAAACCCTAAACGCTAAACCCCCAAAACCCTAAACCATAAAACATAAATCCTAAAACCATAAACCCTAAAATACTAAAATCTTAAAACCCAAAACCCAAAACCATAAATCCTAAAACCCTAAACCCCAAACCATAAAACCCAAACCCCTAAAACCCAAAACACAAAACAATAAACCCTAAACCCTAAAGCATGAAACCTAATCCCTCAACCCTAAGTTAGAACATGTAGATTACAAAATAGGCTTCCATTTGATATCGTACGGGCCGTGAAATCCCACCTGAGTCCAAAGTTAAGCCATCCGAAAGTTCACCTACACGCCACGATCCATTTATTTCATAAATTTTAAGGTTGCACCATCCGCATCATACCCTAAACCCTAAACCCCAAATCCTATACTCTAAAAACCCTAAACCATAAACGCTAAACTCTAAAACACTAAACCTACAACCTTTAACAACCCAAAAACCTAAACCTTAAAAAATCTAAAACCTAAACCCTGAAACCCTAAACCATCAAAGCCTAAAACCCTAAAGACTAAATCCTAAATCCTAAACCCAAAGACCCTAAACCCTAAACGCTATAGAACTAAACCCAAAAGTATAAACCCAAAACCATAAGCCCTAAACTTTAAAATACCTAAGCCTAAAACCCATAACCCTAAACTCGAAACCTTAAACCCTAAACCTTAACCATAAAAAATCCAAACCCTAAACCATAAATGCTAATACACAAAACCCCAAACCCTAAACCCAAAACCGTAAAATCCTAAACCGTAAAACCCTAAACCGTAAAACCCTAAACCTTAAATCCCCAAACCCTACAACCTAAAACTCTAACCCCCAAACCGTAAAACTTGAGACCCTAAAACCCAAAACATTACACCCAAAACTCTAAACTCTAAACCCTAAATACTAAACTTGATACCCAAAACCCTAAAAACCATAAACCTTACACACTAATTCCAAAACTCCTGACCAAAAGTTCATAGAAGAAAGATCTATTCCATAAACCCTAAACCCTTAAACCCCTAAAACCAAAAATCCTAAAACCTAAAACACTAACCCCTAAAATCCTTAAACCCTAATCCACAAAACCTAAACCTTAAAACTTGAAATCCTAAAACCCAAAACCCTATACCTTAAAACCTTGAACCCTAAAACACAAAATCCTGAACCCTAAACCCTAAAAGCCTAAAAACCCTAAACACTAAATTAGAAAATCCCAAACCTTAAAATCCTAAACCCAAAACCCGAAACAACCCTAAACCCCAAAGCCCTAAACCCTATACCTTAAACCCTGAACTTTAAAATACTAAACCCTCAAACCCTACCCCTCAAACCCAAAACCCCAAACACTAAAACCCAAAACCATAAACCCAAACACCTTAAACCCCAAACCCCAAACCCTAAAAACCCTAAACCCTAAAAACCATTAACACATAACCTTATAACCTAAACACTAAAATCCAAAACCCAAAACCCTAATACCCTAAACCCAAAACCCTAAAACCCTAAACCCAAAACATTACACCCAAAACTCTAAACCCTAAACCCTAAATACTAAACTTGATACCCAAAACCCTAGAAACCATAAACCTTACACCCTAATTCCTAAACTCCTAACCATAATTTCATAGAGGAAATATATATTCCATAAACCCTAAACCCTTAAACCCTTAAAACCTAAATTCCTAAAACTTAAAACACTAACCCCTAAAATCCTAAAACCCTAAGCCTCAAAACCTAAACCTTAAAACCTGAAATCCTAAAACCCAAAACCCTAAACCCTAAACCCTACACCCAAAACCCTAAACCCTACACCTAAACCCAGAATTCTAAAATCCTAAAACCGTAAACCCTAAATCCTAAACCCATGAACCCTAAGTTTAAAGAAGAAAGATCTTTTCTTAGGAGGTGTTGTATGCTTTGTGTATACACTAGTGCCCGTACCTTAAACCAAATACCCAAAACCCTAAGCTTTCAAACACTAAACACACAACCCTAAACCACCAAAAACCCTAAAAATCTTAAACCCTAACAACCCTAAAACCGTAAATCTTGAACTCTAAAACTCAAAATCCTGAACCCTAAATCCTACAAGCCTAAAAACACTAAACATTAAACCGCAAATCCCAAACCTTAAAATCCAAAACCCAAAACCCTAAACAACCTAAACCCTAAATAATCCTAAACCCTAAACCCTAAAACCCTAAACCCTATACCTTAAACACTAAACTTTAAAATACTAAACCCTAAAACCCAAAACCCCAAATCCTAAAACCCTAAACCCTAAACCCAAAAACATTAAACCCGAAACCCCAAACCCTAAAAACCATTAGTACTTAACCCTAAAACCTAAACACTAAAAGCCAAAACCCTAAACCCTAAACCCTAAACCCTAAACCCAAAACCCTAAACACTAAACCCTAAAATAATGAACACTAAAACCTTAAATTATAAAATGTAAACCCTAAACGCTAAACACTAAAAACCCTAAACCATAAAATCATAAATCCTAAAACCATAAAACCTAAAACACTAAAATCTTAAATCCCAAAACCCCAAACTGTAAATCTTAAAACCCTAAACCCCAAAACCCTAAATCTCAAAACCCTGAACCCCAAACCCTAAAACACAAACCCCTAAAACCCCAAAACCAAAACAATAAACCCTAAACCCTAAAGCATCAAACCTAATCCTTAAACCCTAAGTCAGAACATGTAGATTACTAAATAGGCTTCGATTTGATATCGTACGGGCCGTGAAATCCCACCCGAGTCAAAAGTTATGCCATCCGAAAGTTCACCTACGCACGCCATGATCCACCTTAAGCCCTAAAACCCCTCAACATTGAACCCTAAAACCTAAAACCTCAAACCTTAACCCTAAACCCGAAACAACCCTGAACGCTAAACCCTAAAAACCCTAAACCAAAAATCATAAAGCCCTAAACCCCAAACACTCGAACCCTAAACCTTAATATCCTAAACCCTAAACCCTAAACCTAAACTCTAAAACCTTAAACCTAAAACCCTAAAACCCAAAACCCTAAATCCTAAACTCCAAACCCTAAAACTCATAAACCTTTAACGCCAAACCCTAAAACTCTAAAAACCCTAAAAACAAAACCCTAAATCCAAAACTCTAAACCCCTAAAACCCAAAACAAAACACCATAAATCCTAAACCATAAACCAAAAAACCTAATCCCTAAACCCTAAATTAGCACATGTTGATTTCTAAATAAGCTTCGATATGACATCTTATGGGCCACATGGTTCTACCCGAGTCAAAAGTTATGCCCCTTAAAATCCGACATGCATGTGCCACGATATTCTAAAACTGCACCATCCGCATCAAAACCTAATCCCCAAACCCAAAACAATAAACCCTGAAAACCCTAAAATTCTAAAACCCAAAACCCAAAAACCTAAACCCTAATCCTTAAAACCATAAACCCTGGGCCCTAAACCATAAAAACCCTAAACCCTAAAAATCCTAAACCCTAAAAAACTTAAATACTTAATTCTAAATCCTAAACAATAAAACACTGAACCCAAAACCCTAAAACCCAAAACCCAAAACCCACAACTCAAAACCCTAAACCCTAAACACTAAACCCTAAAATGATGAACCCTAAAAACATAAATTATGAAACCTAAACCCTAAACGCTAAACCCCAAATAACCTAAACCACAAAATCATAAATCCTAAAACCAAAAACCCTAAAAAACTAAAATCTTAAGACCCTAAACCCCAAACCGTAAATCATACAACCCTAAACCCCTAAACCCTAAAGCTTAAAACGCTGAACCCCAAACCCTAAAACCCAAACCCCTAAAACCCGAAACACAAAACCATAAACCCTAAACCTGCAGGCATAAAACATAATCCCTAAACCCTCAGTTAGAACATGTAGATTACAAAATAGGCTTCGATTTGATATCGTACGGGCCGCAAAATCCCACCCGAATCAAAAGTTTTGCCATCCGAAAGTTCACCTACGCACGCCACGATCCATCTATTTCAGAAATTTTGAAGTTGCACCATCCGTATCAAACCCTAAACCCTAAACCTCAAATCCTAAACTCTAAAAACCCTAAACCACGGAACCCTAAATCCTAAACCCAAAAACCCTATACACAAAAAGTTAAACCCTAAACCCTAAAATTTCAAAACACTAAATCATAAACCATAAAATCTTAAACCACATACACTAAAACCCTAAACCCTCAAACCCTAAACCCTAAACCCTAAAACCCTAAACACCAAACCGTATAACATGAAACTCTAAATACCAAAACACTAAATCCTAAACCCTAAATCAAAATCCCTAAACCCTAAAAACCCAAAAACCATAAAGCTGAAAACCCTAAGCCCTAAAACCCATAAACCTTGAACCCTAAACCCTAAAATCCCAAAAACCCTAAACACAAAACCCGAAACCCTAAATCCAAAACCCAAAACCCGAAAATTTAAAAGACTAAACCGTAAAACCATAAACCCTTACAACCCTAAACATTAAGTTCAAAGAAAAAAAATCTACTCTTAGGGGTGTTGTATGATTTGTGTATACGTTAGTGCACATATCGTTAAACCTAAAACCCAATACCATAAACGCTAAACCTTAAAACACTAAACCTACAACCTTAAACAAGCCTTAACCCTAAACCCTAAAAAACCTAAAATCTAAAATCCTAAAACATAAACACCTAAATCCTAAAACCCTAAACCCTCAAAGCCTAAAACCTTAAAGACTAAATCCTAAATCCTAAACCCCAAGACTCTAAACCCTAAACGCAAAAACACTAAAATAAAAAGTATAAACCCAAAACCTTAAGCCCTAAACATTAAAATACCTAACCCTAAAACCCATAACCCTAACCCAAAACCCTAAACCCTAAACCCTAAACCATAAAAAATAAAAAATCTAAACCCTAAACCATAAATGCTAAAACCCAAAACCCCAAACCCTAAACCCTAAACCCTATAACTCAATACCCTAGAAACCCTAAACCGTAAAATCCTAAACTGTAAAACCTTATACCCTAAACCCTAAAACTCTAACCCCCAAACCCTAAAACTTGAGACCCTAAAACCGAAAACATTGCACTTAAAACTCTAAACCCTAAACCCTAAATACTAAACTTGATACCCAAAACCATAAAAACCATAAACCTTATACCCTAATTCCTAAACTCCTAACCATAAGTTCATAGAAGAATGATCTATTCCATAAACCCTAAACCCTTAAACCCCGAAAACCTAAAATCCTAAAACCTAAAACACTTACCCCTAAAATCCTAAAACCCTAAGCCCCAAAACCTGAACCTTAAAACCTGAAATCCTCAAACCCAAAACCCAAAAGCCTACACCCAAAACCCTTATACCTACACCTAAAATCAAAACCCTAAAACCGTAAACCCTAAATCCTAAACCCATGAACCCTAAGTTTAAAGAAGAAAGATCTTTTCTTAGGAGGTGTCGTATGCTTTGTGTATACACTAGTGCCCATATCGTTAAACCCAATACCCAAAACCCAAAACCCTAAGCTTTCAAACACTTAACCCACAACCCTAAACCACCATAAACCCTAAAAACCTTAAACCCTAGCAACCCTAAAACCCTAAATCTTGATCTCTAAAACTCAAAATCCTGAACCCTAAACCCTAAAAGCCTAAAACCACTAAACATTAAACCGAAAATCTCAAACCTTAAAATCCAAAACCCAAAACCTTAAACAACCCTAAACCCTAAATAACCCTAAACTCTAAATCGCCAAACCCTAAATCTCAAAACCTGAACCCCAAACCCTAAAACCTAAAACACAAAACCATAACCCTAAACCATAAAGCATCAAACCTGATCCCTAAACCCAAAGTTAGAATACGTAAATTACTAAATAGGCTTCGATTAGATATTGTACGGGCCGCGAAATCCCACCCGAGTCAAAAGTTATGCCATCCGAAAGTTCACCTACGCACGCCACGATCCATCTATTTCAGAAATTTTGAAGCTGCACCATCCTTATCAAACCCTTAATCATAAACCCCAAATCCTAAACTCTAAAAACCCAAAACCACGGAACCCTAAATCCTAAACCTAATAACCCTATACACAAAAAGTTAAACCCTAAACCCTAAAATTCCTAAACACTAAATCATAAACCCTAAAACCTTAAACCCCATACACTAAAACCCTAAACCCTCAAACCCTAAACCCTAAACACCAAAGTTGTATAACCCGAAACTCTAAATACCGAAACACTAAATCATAAACCCTAAATTCAAATCCCTAAACCCTAAAAACCATAAAATCTTAAAGCTCAAAACCCAAAATCCTAAACCCTAAGCCCTAAAACCCCTAAACCTTTAACCTTAAACCCTACAATCCCAAAAACCCTAAACACTAAACCCAAAACTCAAAATCTTAAAACCTAACATCCAAAACGTAAAACCCCAAAATTTAAAAGACTAAACCATAAAACCTAAACCCTAAACCCTAAACATCCCTAAACCCTAAACATCCCTAAACCCTAAAAATCTTAATCCCTAAAACCGTATGCCATAAATCCTTAAAATTATAAAACCTTAAAACCCTAAACCCCAAACCCTCAAACCCAAAACCCTCAAACCCAGAACACTAAACCCTAAACCCTAAACCCTAAACACTAAACCCTAAACCCTAAACTTACACACAATTACATGAAACTAAAAACTTTAAACCCTAAATACTAAACCCCTAAACACTAAGTTCAAAGAAGAAAGATCTACTCTTAGGGGGTGTTGTATGATTTGTGTATACGTTAGTGCACGTATCGTTAAACCTAGAACCAAAAACCATAAAAGCTAAACCTTAAAACACTAAACCTACAACCTTAAACAACCCGAAACCATAAACCCTAAAAAACCTAAAACCTAAAATTCTACAACCTAAACACCTAAACCGTAAAACCCTAAACCATCAAAGCCTAAAACCCTAAAGACTAAATCCTAAATCCTAAACCCAAAGACCCTAAACCCTAAAAGCTAAAACACTAAACCCAAAAGTATAAACCCAAAACCATAATCCCTAAACTTTAAAATACCTAACCCTAAAACCCATAACCCTAAACCCTAAACCAAAAAAGTCTAAACTCTAAACCATAAAAGCTAAAACCCAAAACCCGAAACTCTATAACTTGAAACCCTAGAAACCCTAAACCCTAAAATCCAAAACCGTAAAACCCTAAACCCTAAAACTCTAACCCCCAAACCCTAAAACTTGAGTCCCTAAAACCCAAAACATTACACCCAAAACTCTAAACCCTAAACCCTAAATACTAAACTTGATACCCAAAACACTAGAAACCGTAAACTTTACACCAATTCCTAAACTCCTAACCATATGTTCATAGAGGAAAGATCTATTCCAAAACCCTAAACCCTAAAACCCCAAAAACATAAAATCCTAAAACCTTATGCCATCCGAGTCAAAAGTTATGCCATCCGAAAGTTCACCTACGCACGCCACGCTCCATCTATCTTAGAACTTTTGAAGCTGCACCATCCGTATCAAACCCTAAACCCTAAACCCTAAATCCTAAACTCTAAAAACCCTAAACCACGGAACCATAAATCCTAAACCCAAAAACCCTACCCTAAACCCTAAAATTCCTAAACATTAAATCATAAACCATAAAATCTTAAACCCCATACACTAAAACACTAATCCCTCAAATCCTAAACCCTATACCCTAAAACCCTAAACACCAAACTGTATAACGTGAAACCCTAAATACCAAAACACTAAATCCTAAACCCTAAATCCAAATCCTTAAACCCTAAAAACCCTAAAACCTTAAATCCTAAATCCTAAACCCTAAGCCCTAAAACCCCTAAACATTGAACCTTAAACCCCCGAAATCCCAAAAATGCTAAACACAAAACCCGAAACCCTAAATCCTAAAACCCTAAATAAAAAACCCAAAACCCCAAAATTTAAAAGACTAAATCGTAAAACCATAAACCCTAAAACCCTAAACCCTAAACCCTAAATTCTAAAACCTTAACCCTAAACCCTAAACATCCCTAAACCCTAAACCCTAAAAATCCTAATCCCTAAAACCGTAAACCATAAAACCTTAAAGCCCTAAACCCCAAGCCCTCAAACCCAAAACCCTCAAACCCAGAACACTAATCCCTCAACCCTAAACCAAAAACCCTAAACACTAAACCCTAAACTTACACACAAAAACATAAAACTAAAAACTTTAAACTCTAAAGGGGTGTTTATGATTTGTGTATACGTTAGTGCACATATCGTTGAACCTAAAACCCAAAACCATAAACGCTAATCTTTAAAACACTATACCTACAACCTTTAACAACCCAAAACCGTAAAAAACCTAAAACATAATATCCTAAAACCTAAACACCTAAACCCTAAAACCCTTAACCCTCAAAGCCTAAAACCCTAAAGAATAAATCCTAAATCCTAAACACAAAGACCCTAAACCCTAAACACTAAAACACTAAACCCATAAGTATAAACCCAAAACCATAAGCCCTAAACTTTAAAATACCTAACCCTAAAACCCATAACCCAAAACCCTAAACCCTAAACCATAAAAATCTAAACCCTAAACCATAAATCCTAAAACCCAAAATCCCAAACCCTAAACCCTATAACTCGAAACCCTAAAACCCTAAACCCTAAAATCCTAAACCGTAAAACCCTAAACCCTAAACCCCCAAACCCTACAACCTAAAACTTTAACCCCCAAACCCTAAAACTTGAGACCCTAAAACCCAAAACATTACTCCCAAAACTCTAAACCCTAAACCCTAAATACTATACTCGATACGCAAAACCCTAAAAACCATAAACCTTACACCCTTTTTCCTAAACTCCTGACCATAAGTTCATAGAAGAAAGATCTATTCCATAAACCCTAAACCCTTAAACCCCTAAAACCTAAAATCCTAAAACCTAAAACACTAACCCCTAAAATCCTAAAACACTAAGCCTCAAAACCTAAACCTGAAATCCTAAAACCCTAAACCCAAAACCCTAAACCCTACACCTAAAACCCTAATCCATAGACCTAAACCAAAAACCCTAAAACCGTAAACCCTAAAACCTAAATTCTAAACCCCTGAACCCTAAGTTTAAAGAAGAAACATCTTTTCTTAGGAGGTGTTGTATGCCTTGTGTATACCCAAGTGCCCCTAACGTTAAACCCAATACCTAAAACCCAAAACCCAAAACCCTAAGCTTTAAAACACTAAACATACAACCCTAAACCCTAAAAACCTTAAACCCTAACAACCCTAAACCCTAAAAACCTTAAACCCTAACAACCCTAAAACCCTAAATCTTGAACCCTAAAACTCAAAATCTTGAACCCTAAACCCTAAAAGCCTAAAAACCCTAAACACTAAACCAGAAATCTTAGACCTTAAAATCCTAAACCCAAAACCCTAAACAACCCTAACCCCTAAAGCCCTAAATCCTATACCTTAAACCCTAAACATTAAAATACTAAACCCTAAAACCCTAAACCCTAAGACCCAAAACCCCATACCCTAAAACCCTAAACCGTAAACCCAAAAACCTTAAACCCCAAACCTAAAAACCTTTAAACCTCAAACCCTAAACCCCAAACCCTGAAACTTAAAACCATAAACCAAAAACCTTAAACCCCAAAAACCCTTAACCCAAAAAACCATTAACACTTAACCCTAAAACCTAAACACTAAAATCCAAAACCCAAAACCCTAAAACCCTAAACCTTAAACCCTAAACCCAACACCTTAAACACTAAACATTAAGACACTAAACCCTAAAATGATGAACCCTAAAACCCTATATTATAAAACCTAAACCCTAAACACTAAACCCAAGAAACCATAAACCATAAAATTATAAATCCTAAAACCATAAACCCAAAAACACTAAAATCTTAAAACCCTAAACCCAAAGTCGTAAATCGTAAAACCCTAAATCCCCAAACCCTAAATCGTAAAACCCTAAGCCCCAAATCCTAAAACCCAAACCCCTAAAACCCAAGACACAAAACCATAAACCCTAAATGCTAAAGCATAAAACCTTATCCAAAACCCTAAGTTAGAACATGTAGCTTACAAAATAGGCTTCGATTTGATATCCTACGGGCCATGAAATCCCACCCGAGTCAAAAGTTATACCATCTGAAAGTTCACCAACTCGCCACGATCCATCTATTTCAGAAATTTTAAAGCTGCACCATCCGCATCAAACCCCAAACCCTAAACCCCAAATCCTAAACTCTAAAAACCCTAAACCACGGAACACTAAATCCTAAACCCAAAAACCCTATACACAAAAAGTTAAACCCTAAATCCTAAAATTCCTAAACACGAAACCTTAAACTCCATACACTAAAACCTTCAAACCCTTGACCCTAAACCCTACAACTCTAAACACCAAACCGTATAACTTGAAACTCTAAATACCAAAACACTAAATCCTAAACCCTAAATCCAAATCCCTAAATACTAAAAATCCTAAAACCTTAAAGCTCAAAACCCTAAATCCTAAACCCTAAGCCCTAAAACCCCTCAACATTGAACCCTAAACCCTAAAACCTCAAACCTAAACCCTAAACCTGAAACAACCCTGAACGCTAAACCCTAAAAACCCTAAACCAGAAATCATAAAGCCCTAAACCCCAAACACTTGAACCCTAAACCCTCATATCCTAAACCCTAAACCCTAAACCTAAACTCTAAAACCTTAAACCTAAAACCCAAAACCCTAAATCCTAAACTCCAAACCCTAAAACTAATAAACCTTTAACGCGAAACCCTAAAACTCTAAAAACCCTAAAAAAACCCTAAATCCAAAACCCTAAACCCCTAAAACCCAAAACAAAACACCATAAATCATAAACCCTAAACCATAAAACCTAATCCCTAAACCCTAAATTAGCACATGTTGATTTCCAAATAAGCTTCGATATGACATCATATGGGCCACATGGTTCCACCCCAGTTAAAAGTTATGCCCCTTAAAAGTCGACATGCTCGTGCCACGAAATTTTAAAACTGCACCATCCGCATCAAAACCTAATCCCTAAATCCAAAAACCTAAACCCTAATCCTTAAAAGCTTAAACCCTGGACCATAAACCCTAAAAACCCTAAACCCTAAAAACCTTAAATACTTAACTCTAAATCCTAAACACTAAAATACTAAACCCAAAACCCTAAAACCCCAAACCCAAAACCCTAAACCCAAAATCGTAAACCCTAAACCCTAAGTTAGATCATGTAGATTACTAAATAGGATTCAATTTGATATCGTACGGGCCGTGAAATCTCACCCGAGTCAAAAGTTATGCCATCCGAAAGTTCACCTACGCACGCCACGATCCATCTATTTCAGAAATTTTGAAGCTGCACGATCCGTATCAAACCCTAAACCCTAAACCCCAAATCATAAACTCTAAAAACCCTAAACCACGGAACCATAAATCCTAAACCCAATAACCCTATACACAAAAAGTTAAACCCTAAACCCTAAAACTCCTAAACACTAAATCATAAACCCTTAAACCATAAACCCCATACACTAAAACCCTAAACCCTCAAACCCTAAACCCAAAACCCTAACACCCTAAACACCAAACCGTATAACCTGAAACTCTAAATACCAAAACAGTAAATCCTAAACCCTAAATCAAAATCCCTAAACCCTAAAAAGCCAAAAACCATAAAGCTCAAAACCCTAAATCCTAAACCCTAAGCCCTAAAAAACATAAACCATGAATCCTAAACCCTAAAATCTCAAAAACCCTAAACACTAAACCCGAAACCCAAAACCCAAAAATTTAAAAGACTAAACCGTAAAACTAAAAACCCTAAACATTAAGTTCAAAGAAAAAATATCTACTCTTAGGGGGTGTTGTATGTATACGTTAGTGCACATATCTTTAAATCTAAAACCCAAAACCATAAACGCTAAACCTTAAAACACAAAACCTACAACCTTAAACAACCCTAAACCCTAAAAAACCTAAAACCTAAAATCCTAAAACATAAACACCTAAACCCTAAAACCCTAAACCCTCGAAGCCTAAAACCCTAAAGACTAAATCCTAAATCCTAAACCCCAAGATTCTAAACCCTAAACGCTAAAACACTAAACCCAAAAGTATAAACCCAAAACCATAAGCCCTAAACTTTAAAATACCTAACCCTAAAACCCATAACCTAAACCCAAAACCCTAAACCATAAACCATAAACCATAAAAAATCTAAACCCTAAACCATAAATGCGAGAACCCTAAACCCCAAACCCTAAACCCTAAACCCCATAACTCAAAACCCAAAAACCTAAACCGTAAAATCCTAAACTGTAAAACCTTATACCCTAAACCTCCAAACCCTAAACCCTAAAACTCTAACCCCCAAACCCTAAAACTTGAGACCCTAAAACCGAAAACACTGCACCTAAAACTCTAAACCTTAAACCCTAAATACTAAACTTGATACCCAAAACCCTAAAAACCATAAACCTCACACCCTAATTCCTAAACACCTAACCATAAGTTCAAAGAAGAATGATCTATTCCGTGAACCCTAAACCCTTAAACCCCTAAAACCTAAAATCCTAAAACCTAAAACACTAACCCCTAAAATCCTAAAACCCAAAGCCCCAAAACCTAAACCTTAAAACCTGAAATCCTAACACCCAAAACCCAAAAGCCTACACCCAAAACCCTAATCCCTACACCAAAACCCTAAAACCGTAAACCCTAAATCCTAAACCCATGAACCCTAAGTTTAAAGAAGAAAGATCTTTTCTTAGGAGGTGTTGTATGCTTTGTGTATACACTAGTGCCCGTATCGTTAAACCCAATACCCAAAACCCAAAACCCTAAGCTTTCAAACACTAAACCCACAACCCTAAACCACCAGAAACCCTAAAAACCTTAAACCCTAACAACCCTAAAACCCTAAAACCCTAAATCTTGAACTCTAAAACTCAAAATCCTGAACCCTAAACCCTAAAAGCCTAAAAACACTAAACATTAAACCGTAAATCCCAAACCTTAAAATCCAAAACCCAAAACCCTAAACAACCCTAAACCCTAAACCCTATACCTTAAACACTAAACTATAAAATACTAAACCCTAAAACCCACAACCCCAAACCCTAAAACCCTAAACCATAAACCCAAAAACCTTAAACCCGAATCCCCAAACCCTAAAAACCATTAGTACATAACCCTAAATCCTAAACACTAAAAGCCAAAACCCAAAACCCTAAAACCCTAAACCCTAAACCCTAAACCCTAAACCCTAAACACTAAACCCTAAAATAATGAACACTAAAACCCTAAATTATAAAACGTAAACCCTAAACGGTAAACCCCAAAAACCCTAAACCATAAAATCATAAACCCTAAAACCATATACCCTAAAACACTAAAATCTTAAATCCCTAAACCCCAAACAGTAAATCTTAAAACCCTAAACTCCAAAACCCTAAATCTCAAAACCCTGAACCCCAAACCCTAAAACGCAAACCCCTAAAACCCAAAACATAAAACTATAAACCCTAAACCCTAAAGCATCAAACCTAATCCTTAAACACTAAGTTAGATCATGTAGATTACTAAATAGGCTTCAATTTGATAACGTACGGGGCGTGAAATCCCACCCGAGTCAAAAGTTATGCCATCCGAAAGTTAACCTACGCACGCCACGATCCATCTATTTCAGAAATTTTGAAGCTGCACCATCCTTATCAAACCCTTAACCCTAAACCCCAAAATCCTAAACCCAAAAACCCTATACACAAAAAGTTAAACCCTAAACCCTTAAATTCCTAAACACTAAATCATAAACCCTAAAACCTTAAACCCGATACACTAAAACCCTAAACCCTCAAACCCTAGACCCTAAACCCTAAAACCCTAAACATCATAACCTGAAACTTAAAACACCAAAACACTAATCCTAAACCCTAAATCCAAACCCCTAAACCCTAAAAACCCTAAAACCTTAAATCTCAAAACCCTAAATACTAAACCCTAAGCCCTAAATCCCCTAATCCTAGAACCCTAAACATTACAATCCCAAAAACCCTAAACACTAAACCCGAAATCCTAAATCCTAAAACCCAAAATCCAAAACGCAAAACCCCAAAATTTAAAAGACTAAACCGTAAAACCATAAACCCTAAATTCTAAAACCTAAACCCTAAACCCTAAACATCCCTAACCCTAAACCCTAAAAATCCTAATCCCTAAAACGGTATGCCACAAAACCTTAAAACACTAAAACCTTAAAACTCTAAACCTCAATCCCTCAAACCCTAAACCCTAAACCATAAACCCTAAACCCTAAACCTTAAACACTAAACCTAAACCCTAAACTTAGACACAAAAACATAAAATTAAAAACCTTAAACCCTAAATACTAAACCACTAAACATTAAGTTAAAAGAAAAAAGATCCACTCTTAGGGGGTGTTGTATGATTTGTGTATACGTTAGTGCACATATCATTAAACCTAGAACCAAAAACCATAAACGCTAAACCTTAAAACACTAAACCTACAACCTTAAACAACCCGAAACCATAAACCCTAAAAAACGTAAAACCTAAACACCTAAACCATAAAACCCTAAACCCTCAAAGCCTAAAACCCTAAAGAGTAAACCCTAAAAGCTAAAACACTAAACCCAAAAGTATAAACCCAAAACCATAAGCCCTAAACTTTAAAATACCTAACCCTAAAACCCATAACCCTAAACCCTAAACCTTAAACCCTAAACCATAGAAGATCTAAACCCTAAACCATAAATGCTAAAACCCAAAACCCCAAACCCTAAACCCTAAACCCTATAACTCGAAACCCTAAAAACCCTAAACCCTAAATCCTAAACCGTAAAACCCTAAACCCCCAAACCCTAAACCCTAAAACTCTAACCCCCAAACCCTAAACCTTGAGACCCTAAAACCCAAAACATTACACCCAAAACTCTAAACCCAAAACCCTAAATACTAAACTTGATACCCAAAACCCTAGAAACCATAAACCTTACACCCTCATTCCTAAACTCCTAACAATAAGTTCATAGAGGAAATATCTATTCCATAAACCCTAAATCCTTAAACCCTTAAAACCTAAAATCCTAAAACATAAAACACGAACCCCTAAAATCCTAAAACCCTAAGCCTCAAAACCTAAAACTTAAAACCTGAAATCCTAAAACCCAAAACCCTAAACTCTAAACCCTACACCCAAAACCATAAACCCTACACCTAAACCCAAAATCCTAAAACCGTAAACCCTAAACCTTAAATCCTAAACCCCTGAACCCTAAGTTTAAAGAAGAAAGATATTTTCTTAGGAGGTGTTGTATGCTTTGTGTATACACTAGTGCCTGTATCGCTAAACCCAATACCTAAAACCCAAAACCCTAAGCTTTAAAACACTAAACCTACAACCCTAAACCCCCATAAACCCTAAAAACCTTAAACCCTAAAACCCTAAATCATGAACCCTCAAACTCAAAATCCTGAACCCTAAACCCTAAAAGCCTAAAAACTCTAAACCCTAAAAGCCTAAAAACCCTAAACATTACACCGCAAATCCCAAAAATTAAAATCCTAAACCCAAAACCCTAAACAACCCTAAACCCTAAACCCTAAAACCCTAAACTTTATACCTTAAACACTAAACTTTAAAATACTAAACCCTAAAACCCAAAACCCTCAAACCCAAAACCCCAAACCCTAAAACCCCAAACCATAAACCCAAAAACCTGAAACCCCAAACCCTAAAAGCCCTAAACCCTAAAAACCATTAAAAATTAACACTGAAATCCTAAACACTGAAATCCTAAACCCAAAACCCTACAACCCTAAACCCTTAACCCAAAACCCTAAACACTAAACTTTAAAACACTAAACCCTAAAATGATGAACCCTAAAACCCTAAATTATAAAACCTAAACCGTAAATGGTAATCCCCAAAAACCCTAAACCATACAATCATAAATCCTAAAACCATAAACCCTAAAACACTAAAATCTTAAAACCCTAAACCCCAAACCATAAATCTTAAAACCCTAAATCCCCAAACCCTAAATCTCAAAACCCTGAACCCCAAACCCTAAAACACAAACCCCTAAAACCCAAAACACAAAACCACAAACACTAAACCCTAAAGCATCAAACCTAATCCCAAAACCCAAATTAGAATACGTAGATTACTAAATAGCGATTTGATATCGTACGGGCCGCGAAATCCCACCCGAGTCAAAAGTTATGCCATCCGAAAGTTAACCTACGCACGCCACGATCCATCTATTTCAGAAATTTTGAAGCTACACCATCCTTATCAAACCCTTAACCCTACGATCCAAAATACCCTAAACACTAAACCCGAAACTCTAAATCCTAAAACCCAACATCCAAAACGAAAACTACAAAATTTAAAACACTAAACCGTAAAATCATAAACCCTAAAACCTTAAACCCTAAACCCTAAATTCTAAAACCTAAACCCTAAACCCTAAACATCCCTTAACCCTAAACCCTAAAAATCCTAATCCCTAAAACTGTATGCCATAAAACCTTAAAACCCTAAAACCTTAAAACCCTAAACCCCAAACCCTCAAACCCAAAACCCTCAAACCCATAACACTAAACCCTAAACCCTAAACCTAAAACCCAAAACACTAAACCCCAAATCCTAAACTTACACACAAAAACACAAAACTAAAAACTTTAAACCCTAAATACTAAACCCCTAAATGCTAAGTTCAAAGAAGAAAGATCTACTCTTAGGGGGTGTTGTATGATTTTTGTATACGTTAGTGTGCATATCGTTAAACCTAGAACCAAAAACCATAAACACTAAACCTTAAAACACTAAGCCTACAACCTTAAACAACTTGAAACCATAAACCCTAACAAACCTAAGCCCTAAAATTCTAAACCTTAAACACCTAAACTGTAAAACCCTAAACCCTCAAAGCCTAAAACCCTAAAGACTAAATCCTAAATCCTAAACCCAAAGACCCTAAACCCTAAAAGCTAAAACACTAAACCCAAAAGTATAAACCCAAAACCATAAGCCCTAAACTTTAAAATACCTAACCCTAAAACTAATAACCCTAAACCCTAAACCCTAAACCCTAAACCATAAAAAGTCTAAACCCTAAACCATAAATGCTAAAACCCAAAACCCCAAACCCTAAACCCTAAACCCTATAACTCGAAACACTAAAAACCCTAAACCCTAAAATCCTAAACCGTAAAACCCTAAACACCCAAACACTAAACCCTAAAAATCTAACCCCCAAACCCTAAAACTTGAGACCCTAAACCCCAAAACATTACACCCAAAACTCTAAACCCTAAACTCTAAATACTAAAATTGAAACCCAAAACACTAGAAACCATAAACTTTACACCCTAATTCCTAAATTCCTAACCATAAGTTCATAGAGGAAAGATCTATTCCATAAACCCTAAACCCTTACACCCCTAAAATATAAAATCCTAAAACCTAAAACACTGACCCCTAAAATCCTAAAACCCTAAGGCCCAAAACCTAAACCTTAAAACCTGAAATACTAAAACCCAAAACCCTAAACCCTACACCCAAAACCTGAAACCCTACACCCAAAACCCGAAACCCTACACCTAAACCCACAACCCTAAAATCGTAAACCCTAAACCTTAAATCCTAAACCCCTGAACCCTAAGTTTAAGGAAGAAAGTTCTTTTCTTAGGAGTTGTTGTATGCCTTGTGTATACACTAGTGCCCGTATCGTTAAACCCAATACCCAAAACACAAAACCCTAAGCTTTAAAACACTAAACCCATAACCCTAAACCCCCATAAACCCTAAACACCTAAAACCCTAAAACCCTAAAACCCTAAATCTTGAACCCTAAAACTCAAAATCCTGAACCCTAAACCCTAAAAGCCTAAA
Source organism: Datisca glomerata (assembly GCA_003255025.1). Classification (NCBI taxonomy): domain Eukaryota; kingdom Viridiplantae; phylum Streptophyta; class Magnoliopsida; order Cucurbitales; family Datiscaceae; genus Datisca; species Datisca glomerata. The sequence goes on from QANY01003681.1 coordinate 57,832, forward strand.
TACCCTAAACATTAAACCGCAAATCCGAAATATTAAAATCCTAAACCAAAAACCCTAAACAACCCTAAACCCTCTACCTTAAACACTAAACTTTAAAATACTAAACCCTAAAACCCTAAACCCTCAAACCCAAAACCCTCAAACCCAAAACCCCAAACCCTCAAACCCAAAACCATAAACCCAAAAACCTTAAACCCCAAACCCCAAACCCTAAAAACCCTAAACCCTAAAAACAATTAATACTTAACCCTAAAACCTAAACACTGAAATCCTAAACCCAAAACCCCACAACCCTAAACACTAAACCCTAAACCCTAAACACTAAACACTAAACGTTAAAACACTAAACCCTAAAATGATGATCCCTAAAACCCTAAATTATAAAACCTAAATCGTAAACGGTAATCCCCAAAAACCTTAAACCATACAATCATAAATCCTAAAGCCATAAACCCTAAAACAATAAAATCTTAAAACCTTAAACCCCAAACAATAAATCTTAAAACCCTAAATCCGCAAACCCTAAATCTCAAAACCCTGAACCCCAAACCCTAAAACCCAAAACACAATACCATAAATTCTAAACCCTAAAGCATCAAACCCAATCCCTAAACCCAAAGTTAGAATACATAGATTACTAAATAGGCTTCGATATGATATCGTACGGGCCGCGAAATCTCACCCGAGTCAAAAGTTACGCCATCCAAAAGTTCACCTACGCACGCTAAGATCCATCTATTTCAGAAATTTTAAAGCTGCACCATTCTTATCAAACCCTTAACCCTAAACCACAAATCATAAACTCTATAAACCCTAAACCACGGAACCCTAAATCCTAAACCCAATAACCCTATAAACAAAAAGTTAAACCCTAAACCCTAAAATTCCTAAACAATAAATCATAAACCCTAAAACCTTAAACCCCATACACTAAAACCCTAAACCCTCAAACCCTAAACCCTAAACCCTAAAACCCTAAACACTAAAGCCGTATGACCTGAAACTCAAAATACCGAAACACTAAATCCTAAACCCTAAATTCAAATCCCTAAACCCTAAAAACCCTAAAATCTTAAAGCTTGAAAACCCTAAGCCCTAAAACACATAAACCATGAACCCTAAACCCTAAAATCCCAAAAACCCTAAACACTAAACCCAAAACCCTAAACACTAAACCCGAAAACCCTAAACCCTAAACATCCCTAAACCCTAAACCCTAAAATTCCTAATCCCTAAAACCGTATGTCATAAAACCTTAGAACCCTAAACCCCAAACCCTCAATACCAAAACCCTCAAACACATAACACTAAACCCTAAACCCTAAACCCAAAACCCAACACACTAAACCCTAAACCCTAAACCCTAAACTTACACAAAAAAACATAAAACTAAAAACTTTAAACCCTAAATACTAAACCCCTAAACACTAAGTTCAAAGAAGAAAGATCTACTCTTAGGGGGTGTTGTATGATTTGTGTATACGTTAGTGCACATATCGTTAAACCTAGAACCAAAAACCATAAACGCTAAACCTTAAAACACTAAACCTACAACCTTAAACAACCCGAAACCATAAACCCTAAAAAACCTAAAACCTAAACACCTAAATCGTAAAACCCTAAACCCTCAAAGCCTAAAACCCTAAGACTAAAACCTAAATCCTAAACCCAAAGACCCTAAACCCTAAAAGCTAAAACACTAAACCCAAAAGTATAAACCCAAAACCCTAAGCCCTAAACTTTAAAATACCTAACCCTAAAACCCATAACCCTAAACCCTAAACCATAAAAAGTCTAAATCCTAAACCATAAATGCTAAAACCCAAAACCCCAAACCCTAAACCCTAAACCTTATAACTCGAAACCCTAAAAACCCTAAACCCTAAAATCCTAAACCGTAAAACCCTAAACCCCCAAACCCTAAACCCTAAAACTCTAACCCCCAAACCCTAAAACTTGAGACCCTAAAACCCAAAACATTACACCCAAAACTCTAAACCCTAAACCCTAAATACTAAACTTGATACCCAAAACACTAGAAACCATAAACTTTACATCCTAATTCCTAAACTCCTAACCATAAGTTCATAGAGGAAAGATCTATTCCATAAACCCAAAACCCTTAAACCCCTAAAACATAAAATCCTAAAACCTAAAACACTAACCTCTAAAATCCTAAAACCCTAAGCCCCAAAACCTAAACCTTAAAACCTGAAATCCTAAAACCCAAAACACAAAACCCTAATCCCTACACCCAAAACCCAAACCCTACACCTAAACCCAAAACCCTAAAACCGTAAACCCTAAACCCTATATCATAAACCCCTGAACCCTATGTTTAAAGAAGAAAGTTCTTTTCTTAGGAGGTGTTGTATGCCTTGTGTATACACTAGTGCCCGTATCGTTAAACCCAATACCCAAAACCCAATACCTTAAGCTTTAAAACACTAAACCCATAACCCTAAACCCCTAGAAACCCTAAAAACCTTAAACCCTAAAACCCTAAATCTTGAACCCTAAAACTCAAAATCCTGAAACCTAAACTCTAAAAGCCTAAAAACCCTAAACTTTAAAAGCCTAAAAACCCTAAATATTAAACCGCAAATCCGAAATATTAAAATCCTAAACCCAAAACCCTAAACAACCCTAAACCCTAAACCCTCTACCTTAAACACTAAACTTTAAAATACTAAACCCTAAAACCCTAAACCCTCAAAACCAAAACCCTCAAACCCAAAACCCCAAACCCTAAAACCCAAAACCATAAACCCAGAAACCTTAAACCCCAAATCCTAAAAACCCAAAACCCTAAAAACCATTAATACTTAACCCTAAAACCAAAACATTGAAATTCTAAACCCGAAACCCTACAACCCTAAACCCTAAACCCTAAACCCTAAACCCAAAATCCTAAACACTAAACTTTTAAACACTAAATCCTAAAATGATGTACCCTAAAACACAAACCCCTCAAACCCAAAACACAAAACCATAAATCCTAAACCCTAAAGAATCAGACCTAATCCCTAAACTCAAAGTTAGAACACGTAGATTACTAAATAGGCTTCAATTTGATATCTTACAGGCCATGAAATCCCACCCGAGTCGAAACTTATGCCATCTGAAAGTTCACCTACGCACGCCACGATCCATCTATTTCAGAAATTTTGAAGCAGCACCATCCTTATCAAACCCTTAACCCTAAACCCCAAATCCTAAACTCTAGAATCCCTAAACCACGGAACCCTAAATCCTAAACCCAATAGCCCTATACACAAAAAGTTAAACCCTAAACCCTAAAATTCCTAAACACTAAATCATAAACCCTTAAACCTTAAACCTCATACACTAGAACCTTAAACCCTAAAACCCTAAACACCAAAGCCGTATAACCTAAAACTCTAAATACCAAAACACTAAATCCTAAACCCTAAATTCAAATCCCTAAACCCTAAAACCCTAAAGAGTGAGAGAGAGAAATAGAGTGGGAAAGAGAGAGAGAGAGAGAGGGAGAGGGAAAGAGACATCGATAGAGAGAAAGGGAGAGGGAAAGAGATAGATAGAGGGGGAGGGAGGGAAGGATAGAAAGAGAGAGAGAGAGAGAGAGAGAGAGAGAGTTGGAGAGAGTGTGTGTGTGAGAGAGAGCAAGATAGAGTGAGATAGCTCGAGCAGGTGAGAGTGAGAGAGAGGGTGAGATAAAGAGAGAGCGAGAGATAGACAGAGAGATAGAGATGGAGATAGTGAGAGAGTGTAGTGTGAGAGAGAGACAGGAAGAGAGAGAGAGAGAGGGGGGATAGAGAGTCAGGGAGAGAGTGTGTGAAGGAGAGAGAGCGAGGTTGAGAGAGAGAGATATCTTAAGAGAGAGAGAGAGAGAGAGAGAGAGAGATATCTTGAGAGAGAGTGTGTGAGAGAGAAAGAGAGAGTGAGAGAACAAGAGAATGGGATAGATAGAGAGAGATAGAGAGAGGGGGAGGGAGATAGGGATAGAAAAAGAGAGGGAGAAATAGAGAGCGAGTGCGAGAAAGAGAGAGAGAGAGAGAGAGAGAGAGAGAGAGAGAGAGAGAATAAGAGAGTGGGATAGATAGAGAGAGATAGAGAGGGGGAGGGAGAGAGGGATAGAAAAAGAAAGGGAGAAATAGAGAGAGTGTGAGAAAGAGAGAGAGAAGGAGAGAGAGGAGAGTGAGAGAGGGAAAAGGAGAGATAGATTAGAGAGTGAGGACAAGAGAGAGGGATAGATAGAGCTAGAGAAAGATAGAAGGAGAGAGATGGAGAAAGAGAAAGATACAAAGAGAGAGATGGAGAAAGAGAAAGATACAGAGAGAGAGAGACGGAGAGACGAAGAGAGGGGAGAGAGAGGGAGAGAGAGAGGGTGAGGGAGAGAGAAACAGAGAGAGGTAGAGAGGGAGAGATAGAGCGAGAGGGAGAGAGAGGGAAAGAGATAAAGAGAGGGGAGGGAGGGATAGAGCGAAAAAGGGAGAGAGAGATAGAGAGAGATAGAGAGCAACATAGAGAGAGATAGAGCGAGAGGGAGAGAGAGGGAAAGAGATAAATAGAGGGGAGGGAGGGATAGAGCGAAAAAGGGAGAGAGAGACAGAGAGAGATAGAGAGCAACATAGAGAGAGATAGAGATAGAGAGAGGGGGAAGAGTGGGATAGGGAGAGAGAGCAGGGGATAGTGATATATCGAGTGGGATAGTGAGAGCGAAAAAGAGAGAGATAGTGATAGAGATGGACAAGAAGAGAGAGTGTGTGTGAGAAAGAGAAAGAAAGGGAGATAGAGAGGGAGAGAAAGAAAGAGTGAGAGAGAGAGGGAGAAAGAGAAAGGCAGACAAGGAGAGAGGGACAGGGAGAGAGAAAAAAGAGAGAGAGGGAGAGGGAGGTAGTGAGAGATAGAGGGAAAGATAGAGAGGGGAAGAGATAGAGAGGTTGAGAGAGCGGGATAGAGAGAGGGGGAGAGAGGGGGAGAGAGAGAAAGAGAGCGAGAGAGATAGAGATGGAGAATGAAAGAGAGGGAGAGAGAGAGAGAGAAAGTGAAAGAGAGTAAAAGAGAAAGTGAGAGATAGAGACAGAGAGAGTGGGAGAGAGTGAGATAGCGAGAGAGAGGGGGTGAAAGTGAGAACCAGAGAGAGTGAGATAGCGAGAGAGGGAGGAAGAGATAGAGATGGGGAGAGAGAGAGGTTGAGAGAGCGGGATAGAGAGAGGGGGAGAGAGAGAAATAGAGATGGAGAATGAGAGAGAGAGGGAGAGAGAGAAGGTGAGAGAAAGAGAGAGAGTGAGAGAGGGAGAGAAACTGAGACAGAGAGTGAAAGAGAGATATCGTAAGAGAGAGTGAGAGAGAGAGAGTGAAAGAGAAAGTGGGAGAGAGAGTGAGATAGCGAGAGAGAGGGAGAGATAGAGAGGGGGGAGAGAGAGGTTGAGAAAGCGGGACAAAGAGATAGAGGGGGAGAGTGGGGGGAGAGAGAGATAGAGAGAGCTAGAGATAGAGAGATAGAGATGGAGAATGAGAGAGAGGGAGAGAGAGAAAGAGATAGAGAGAGAGAGAGAGAGAGGGAGGGAGGGAGGGAGAGAGGGAGAGAGTGAGAGAGAGTGAAAGAGAGAGATATCGTAAGAGAGAGCAAGAGAGAGAGAAAGTGAAATAGAAAGTGAGAGAGAGATTGAGAGAGCAATAGAGAGTGAGAGAGAGGGAGAAAGAGAGAGAGAGAGAGACGAAGGGAGAGAATGAGAGAGAGGGAGAGAGAGAGGGAGAGAGAGTGAGAGAGAGGGAGAGAGATAGATAGAAAGGGCAAGAGAGAGATAGCAATAGAGAAATAGAGAGAAAGGGAGAGAGTGAGTGGGCTAGAGAGAGAAAGGGAGAGAGTGAGTGGGCTAGAGAGAGAAAGGGAGAGAGGGAGAGATAGATAGAGAGAGTGAGTGTGTGTGTGTGTGTGTGTGTGTGTGAGAGAGAGAGAGAGAGAGAGAGAGGGGGAGAAAGTGAGAGGGACGGAGGGAGAGAGATAGAGAGCGAAGGAGAGAGTGAAAGAGAGAGAGAAGGAAGGAGAGAGAGTGGAAGAGAGAGCGAGGGAGAGAGAGAAATATCGAAAGATAGAGAGTGAGAAAGAGAGTGGGATAGAGGAAGAAAAAGTGTGGGGGAGAAAATGATAGAGACGGAGGGAGAGAGATAGAGAGAGAAGGAGAGAGAGAAGTAAGGAGAGAGAGGGGAGAGAGGGAGAGAGAGAAAGATATCATTAGAGAGAGAAGGAGAGGGAGAGGAAGAGGGAGAGGAAGAGGGAGAGATAGAGGGAGAGGGAGAGGGAGAGAGTGAAAGGGATAGGGAGGGAGAGAGTGAGAGAGCAAAAAAGCGAGAGAGAAGGAGAGAGAACAAGAGAGAGTGAGATGGAGGGAGAGAGATAGAGAGAGCAACAGAGTGTGAGATGAAGGGGAAAGAGAGAGAGGGAGAAAGAGAGAGATTGAGAGAAGGAGAGGAAGGGAGAGAGAGAGTGTGTGTGAGAGAGAGAGAGAGAGAGAGTGTGTGCGAGCAGGAGAGAGTTAGAGAGAGACAGATAGAGATGGAGTAAGAAAGAGGGAAGCAGAGAGAGACAAAGACAGAGAGAGAGACAGAGAAGGATAGAGAGAGATAGGGAGAGGGAGAGGATGACAGAGGGAGAGATAAAGAGAGTGTAAGTGAGAACAGTAGAGAGAGAGATCTCACAAGAGATAAAGAGAGAGAGACGGTGAAAGAGAGAGAGAACAAGAGAGTGAGAGAGAGAGAGGGAAGGAGTGAGAGCGAGAGAGCGATATCGTTAGAGAGAGAGAAGGAGAGAGAGGGGGAGAAAGTTGGGGAGAGAGATAGAGAGAGACAGAGGGGGAGAGGGAGAGAGATAGAGAGAAGGAGAGGGAGGGAGAGAGTGAGAGAGGGAGAGAGAGCAAGAGAGAGTGAGATGGAGGGAAGAGAGAGGGAGAAAGAGAGAGATAGAGAGTAGGAGAGAGAGATGGAGAGGGAGAGGGAGAAAGAGATTGAGAAATGGAGAGGGAGGGAGAGAGTGAGAGAGCGAGCGAGAGGGAACGGGAGAGACAGGGAGAGAAATATCACGAGAGAGAAAGAGAGAGAGAGAGGGGGGAGAGATGGAAAGGGAGAGAGAGTGTGAGAGAGTGGGAGAGAGAAGAAGAGGGTGAGTGAGAGAGTGACGGAGAGAGAGAGCGAGAAGGAGAGAAAGAGAGGGAGAGAGAGGGAGAAAGAGAGGGAGAGAGAGGGAGAGAAAGAGATCCTAAGAGAGAAAAAGAACGAGAGAGAAAGAGAAGGGGAGAGGAAGAGAGGGAGAGAGGGAGAGAGAGGGGGAGGGGGAGAGAGAGAGAGAACAAGAGTGGAAGAGAGTGGGAGTGAGATAAACAATGGGACATGGAGTGAGAGAGAGAGTGAGAGCAAGAGATAGAGAGATAGTGATAGAGAAAGAAACCAAGAGAGAGATAAAGAGAGAGAGAGATAGAGAGGGGAAGAGAGATGATCAAGAGTTAGAGAGAGAGAGGGAGACAAAGAGAGTGGGAGATAGAGCGATAGGGAGAGAGAGGGGAGAGAGACAGAGAGAGAGGGAAAGAGAACAATAGAGAGGGAGGGATAGAAAAAGGGGGAGGGAGAATTAGAGAGCGGGAAAGGAAGAGAGAGAGAGGGAGAGAGAGAAAGGCAGAGAGGGAGAGAGATATCGGGATAGAGAGAGATTGTGAGAGAGAGAGATATCATAAGAGAGAGAGAAGGAGATAGAGAAGGAGATAGAGAGGGAGAGGGAGAGGGAGAGATAGAGAGAGTGGGAGAGGGAGAGAGTGAGAGAGCGAGAGAGAGAGAGAACAAGAGAGAGTGAGATGGAGGGAGAGAGATAAAGAGAGCTACAGAGTGTGAGATGGAGTTGAGAGAGGGGGAGAAAGAGAGAGATAGAGAGAAGGAGAGGAAGGGAGAGAGAGTGTGTGTGAGAGAGAGAGTGCGAGCAAGAGAGATTGAGATAGTGAGAGAGAGTGTGTGAGAGAGTTAGAGAGACAGATAGAGATTGAGAAAGAAAGAAGCAGAGAGAGAGACAGAGAGAGAAGGACAGAGAGAGATAGGGAGTTGGAGAGGGTGACAGTGGGAGAGACAGAGAGTGAGTGTGAGTGAGAACAACAGGGAGAAAGAGAGATCTCACAAGAGATAGAGAGAGAGACAGTGAGAGAGAGAGAGAGAGAATGAGAGAGTGAGAGAGAGGGGGAAGGAGAAAGGGGGAGAGAGCGATATTGTTAGAGTGAGAGAAGGAGAGGGAGGGAGGGAGAAAGTTGGGGAGAGGGAGAGAGAGATAGAGGGAGAGAGGGAGAGAGATAGAGAGAGGGAGAGGGAGAGGGAGGGAGAAAGAGAGAGAGATAGAGAGTAGGAGAGAGAGATGGAGCGTGAGAGGGAGAGATGGAAAGGGAGAGAGATTGAGAAAAGCAAAGGGAGGGAGAGAGTGAGCGAGAGGGAACAAGCGAGACATGGAAAATAGTATCACGAGAGAGAGAGCGAAAGAGAGAGAGGGAGAGAGATTGAAAGGGAGAGAGTGAGTGAGAGAGAGGGAGAGAGAAGGAGAGGGTGAGTGAGAGTGAAGGAGAGAGAGAGATAGAGAGAGAGAATGAGAGAAAGAGATGGAGAGAGAGGGAGAGAGGGAGAGAGAGAGATCCTAAGAGAGAGAGGGAGAGAGGGAGAGAGAGAGATCCTAAGAGAGAGAAGGAGTGAGAGAGAACGAGTATGGGAGAGGGAGAGAGGGAGAGAGAGAGGGGGTGGGAGGGAGAGAAAGAGAGAACAAAAGAGAGGAAGAGAGAGTGGGAGAGAAATAAACAGGGGGACATGGAGTGAGAGAGAGAGTGTGAGAGCAAGAGATAGAGAGATAGAGATAGAGAAAGAGACTGAGAGAGAGATAAAGAAAGAGAGAGAGGGATAGACAGAGAGGGAAGGAGAGAGAATGAGGGAGGCAAATAGAGCTAGAGAGGGAAGGAGAGAGAATGAGGGAGAGAGAGTGTGAGAGTGAGAGAGAGAAAAGGGGAGAGAGAGAAAGGGAGAGAGGGAAAAGGAGAGAAGAGAAAATAGGAGAAACGAAGAGATAGAGATAGAGATAGGGGAGAGATAGGGATAGTGATAAAGAGAGAGAGATAATGAGGGAAAAAGAGAGAGAGAGAGAGACATCCTAAGAGAGAGAGGGAGATAGGGAAAGAGAGGGAGAGGGAGAGAGAGGGAGAGAGGGAGCGAGAGAGAGGAAGAGAGATAAAGAGTGAGAGAGGGAGTGAGAGCAAGAGATATAGAGAGAGAATTAAAGAGAGAGATAGAGAGAGACCGAGAGTGACAAAGAGAGAGAGACGGACATAGACAGAGAGAGGGATGGAAAGATAGAGAGAGAAATAGAGATAAAGATAGAGAGAAAGAGAGAGGGGGAGAGGGAGAGAGAGTGAGTGAGAGAGATAAAGAGAGAAAGAGAGCGAGAGCGAGAGATGGAGATAGGGAGCATAGAGACATAGTGAAAGGAGCAAAAGAGGGAGAATGAGAGAGTGTGAGGGGGAGTGAGAACAACAGAGAAAGAGAGGCAGAAAGTGCGAGAGAGAGAGAGAGAGATAGTGATCAAGAGAGAAGGAAAGTGGGAGAGATAGAGAGAGGGGGAGAGAGAGAAAGTAAAAGAAAGAGGGAGAGATAGATAGAGAGAGCAAGAGAGAGTGAGTTAGTGATAGAGAGAGTGGGAAAGAGAGAGAGAAAGGGAGAGAGTGAGTGGGCTGGAGAGAGAGTGAGGGAGAGAGGTAGAGAGAGATAGGGAGAGATAGATAGAGAGTTAGAGAGACTGCATGTGTGTGAGAGAGAGAGAGCGGGGGAGAAAGTGAGAGAGACGGAGGGAGAGAGAGATAGAGAGAGCGAAGGAGAAAGTGAGAGAGAGAGAAGGAAGGAGAGAGAGAGAGAGGAAAAGAGAGCGAGGGAGACAGATATCGCAAGATAGAGTGCGAGAGAGAGAGAGAGGTGGAGAGAGGGGGAGAAAGTGATAAAGAAGGAGGGAGAGAGAGATAGAGAGAGAAGGAGAAATAGAGATGGACAAAGAGAGAGAGAGTGTGGGAGAAAGAGAGAGAGAGAGGGGAAAAGCGAAGAGAGGGGGAGAGAGGGGGGGAGAGATAGATAGGAGAGAAAGAGAGATTTAGTTGGCAATAGAGAGAGTGGGAAAGAAAGAAAGAGAAAGGGAGAGAGTGAGTAAGCTGGAGAGAGTGAGGGAGAGAGGTAGAGAGAGATAAGGAGGGATAGATAGAGAGTGAGAGTGTGTGTGTATGTGTGTGTGTGTGTGAGAGAGAGAGAGAGAGAGAGAAAGAGGGAGAAAGTGAGAGAGACGGAGGGAGAGAGAGATAGAGAGTGAAGGAGAGAGTGAGAGAGAGAGAGAAGGAAGGAGAGAGAGAGCAAGAGAGAGCGAGGGAGAAATAGAGAGGGGAAAGGAAGAGAGAGAGGGGGGAGAGAGATGGAATGGGAGAAAGATAAAGCAAGAGAGAAAGAGAGGGAGAGAGAGATTGACAGGGAAAAAGAGAGAGCGGGAGAGGGGGAGAGATTGAAAGGGAGAAAGACAGAGCGAGAGAGAGGGAGAGAGAAGGAGAGGGTGAGAGGGAGAGAGTGAATGAGAGAGAGATGGAGAGAGAAGGAGAGGGAGAGATAGAGAGGGAGGGAGAGAGGGAGAGTGAGAGAGAGTTAAAGTGAGAGAGAGAGAGAGAGAGAGAGAAGGGGAAGAGAGGGAGATAGAGAGAGAAAGAGAGAGAATAGGAGAGAGGGAGAGAGAGAGATAAAGATTGAGAGAGGGAGTGAGTGAATGAGAGTGAGAGAGAGGGAGAGAGAAGGAGAGAGATTGAAAGGGAGAAAGACAGAGTGAGAGAGAGGGAGAGAGAAGGATAGGGTGAGAGGGAGAGAGTGAATGAGAGTGAGATGGAGAGAGAAGGAGAGGGAGAGAGAGAGGGAGGGAGAGAGGGAGAGATATTAGATCGTAAGAGAGAGAGTGTGAGAGTGATAGAGAGTGAGAGTGAGAGAGAGAGAGAGAGTAGGGGAAGAGAAGGAGAGGGAGATAGCAAGAGAAAGAGAGAGAGAGAACAGGAGAGAGGGAGAGAGAGAGATAAAGATGGAGAGAAAGATAGTGAGGGAGAAAGAGAGAGAGAGAGATCCTGAGAGTGAGAGGGAACGAAAGAGAAAGAGAAGGAGAGAGGGAGAGAGGTGGAGAGAAGGAGAGGGAGAGGGAGAGAGAGTGAGATAGATAGATGGATAAGTAGTCTGATAGATAGAGAGGGAGAGGGAGAGAGAAAGATAGATAGCGAGACAAAGAGTTATATAGGGAGAAAGAGAGAGAGAGAGAGAGAGAGAGAGAGAGAAAGGGAAAGGGAGGGAGAGAGGGAGAAAGAGAGCGGGTGAAAGAGAAAGAGAGGGAGAGAGAGACGGATAGATAGAGAGGGAAAAATAGAGGGGGAGAGAGATGGAGAAAGAGAAAGAGAGGGAGAGAGAGACGGAGAGAGAATGGGGGAGAGAGAGGGGGGAGAGAGTTAGAGAGAGCAATAGAGAGAGAGATATCGAGAGAGAGAGACTGAGAGAGCTAGAGTGAGAGCGGGGGAGAGAGATAGAGATGGACAAAGAGAGAGAGAGGGGGAGAGAGGGAAAGCGAAGAGAGGGGGAGAGAGGGAGAGAGAGGGAGAGAGAGGGAGAGATAGATAGAGAGAGCTAGAGAGAGTGAGTTAGTGATAGAGAGAGTGGGAAAGAGAGAGAAAGGAAGAGAGTGAGTGGGCTGGAGAGAGTGAGGGAAAGAGGTAGAGAGAGATAGGGAGAGATAGACAGAGAGTTAAAGAGAGAGTGTGTGTGTGTGAGAGAGAGAGAGAGGGAGAAAGTGAGAGAGACGGAGGGAGAGAGAGATAGAGAGAGACGGAGGGAGAGAGAGATAGAGAGAGAGACGGAGGGAGAGAGAGACGGAGGGAGAGAGAGATAGAGAGAGCGAAGGAGAAAGTGAGAAAGAGAGAGAGAGAGAGAGAGAAAAGGAAGGAGAGAGAGAGGAAAAGAGAGCGAGGGAGAGAGATATCACATGATAGAGTGCGAGAGAGAGGTGGAGAGAGGGGGGAGAAAGTGATAAAGAAGGAGGGAGAGAGAGATAGAGAGAGAAGGAGAGATAGAGATGGACAAAGAGAAAGAGAGAGAGGGAGAGAGTGGAAGAAAGAGAGAGAGGGGGGAAAGCGAAGAGAGGGGGAGAGAGAGGGAGAGATAGATAGGAGAGAAAGAGAGAGTTAGTTGGCAATAGAGAGAGTGGGAAAGAGAGAAAGAGAAAGGGAGAGAGTGAGTGGGCTGGAGAGAGAGTGAGGGAGAGAGGTGGAGAGAGAGAGATAGGGAGAGATAGATAGAGAGAGTAAGAGAGAGAGAGAGAGAGAGAGAGAGGTAGAGAGAGGTGTGTGTGTGTGTGTGTGTGTGTGTGTGTGTGTGTGTGTGTGTGTGTGTGTGTGTGTGTGAGTGAGAGAAAGAGGGAGAAAGTGAGAGAGACGGAGGGAGAGAGAGATAGAGAGAGCGAAGGAGAGAGTAAGAGAGAGAGAGAGAAGGAAGGAGAGAGAGCAAGAGAGAGCGAGGGAGAAATAGAGAGGGGAAAGGAAGAGAGAGAGGGGGAGAGAGATGGAATGGGAGAAAGAAAAGGCAAGAGAGAAAGAGAGGGAGAGATACAGATTGAAAGGGAAAAAGAGAGAGCGAGAGAGGGAGAGAGATTGAAAGGGAAAAAGACAGAGCGAGAGAGAGGGAGAGAGAAGGAGAGGGTGAGAGGGAGAGAGTGAATGAGAGAGAGATGGAGAGAGAAGGAGAGGGAGAGAGAGAGGGAGGGAGAGAGGGAGAGATATTAGATCGTAAGAGAGAGAGAGAGCGGGAGGGAGAGAGGGAGAGTGAGAGAGTGAAAGTGAGAGAGAGAAGGGGAAGAGAGGGAGAGGGAGATAGAGAGAGAAAGAGAGAGAGAATAGGAGAGAGGGAGAGAGAGAGATAAATATGGAAAGAGGGAGTGATTGAATGAGAGTAAGAGAGAAGGAGAGAGAAGGACAGATATTGAAAGGGAGAAAGACAGAGTGAGAGAGAGGGAGAGAGAAGGAGAGGGTGAGAGGGAGAGAGTGAATGAGTGTGAGATGGAGATAGAAGAAGAGGGAGAGAGAGAGGGAGGGAGAGAAGGAGAGATATTAGATCGTAAGAGAGAGAGAGTGAGAGTGATAGAGAGTGAGAGTCAGAGAGAGTGAAAGTGAGAGAGAGAGAGAGTAGGGGAAGAGAGGGAGAGGGAGATAGAGAGAGAAAGAGAGAGAACAGGAGAGAGGGAGAGAGAGAGAGATAAAGATGGAGAGAAAGATAGTGAGGGAGAAAGAGAGAGAGAGAGAGAGAGAGAGAGAGAGAGATCCCGAGAGTGAGAGGGTGCGAAAGAGAAAGAGAAGGAGAGAGGGAGAGAGGTGGAGAGAAGGAGAGGGAGAGGAAGAGAGAGAGATAGATAGATGGATAAGTAGTTTGGTAGATAGAGAGGGAGAGGGAGAGGGAGAGAGAAAGATAGATAGCGAGACAAAGAGTTATATAGGGAGAAAGAGAGAGAGAGGGAGAAAGGGAAATGGAGGGAGAGAGAGAGGGAGAAAGAGAGCGGGTGAAAGAGAAAGAAAGGGAGAGAGAGAGAGAGACGGATAGATAGAGAGGGAAAGATAGAGGGGGAGAGAGTGGGAGAAAGAGAAAGAGAGGGAGAGAGGGAGAAAGAGAAAGTGAGGGGGAGAGAGACGGAGAGAGAGGGGGGAGAGAGAGGGGGAGAGAGTTAGAGAGAGCAAGAGAGAGAGAGATATCGAGAGAGAGAGAGAGAGAGAGAGAGATTGAGAGAGCTAGAGTGAGAGAGGGGGAGAGAGATAGAGATGGACAAAGAGAGAGAGAGGGGGGGAGAGAGGGAAAGCGAAGAGAGGGAGTGAGAGAGGGAGAGAGAGAGGAAGAGATAGATAGAGAGAGTAAGAGAGAGTGAGTTAGTGATAGAGAGAGTGGGAAAGAGAGAGAAAGGGAGAGAGTGAGTGGGCTGGAGAGAGAGTGAGGGAGAGAGGTAGAAAGAGATAGGGAGAGATAGATAGAGAGAGTTAGAGAGAGTGCATGTGTGTGTGAGAGAGAGAGGGGGGAGAAAGTGAGAGAGACGGAAAGAGAGAGAGATAGAGAGAGACGGAGAGAGAGAGAGAACGAAGAAGAAAGTGAGAGAGAGAGAGAGAAGGAAGGAGAGAGAGAGAGTAAAAGAGAGCAAGGGAGAGAGATATCGCAAGATAGAGTGCGAGAGAGAGAGAGAGAGAGGTGGAGAGAGGGGGAGAAAGTGATAAAGAAGGAGGGAGAGAGAGAAGGAGAGATAGAGATGGACAAAGAGAGAGGGAGAGAGTGGGAGAAAGAGAGAGGGGGAGAGAGAGGGAATGAGAGAGGGAGAGATAGATAGGAGAGAAAGAGAGAGTTAGTTAGCAATAAAGAGAGTGGGAAAGAGATAGAGAAAGGGAGGGAGTGAGTGGGCTGGAGAGAGAGTGAGGGAGAGAGGTAGAGAGAGATAGGGAGAGAGAGAGAGAGAGAGAGAGAGAGAGTGTGTGTGTGTGTGTGTGTGTGTGTGTGTGTGTGTGTGTGTGTGTGTGTGAGTGAGTGAGTGAGAGAAAGAGGGAGAAAGTGAGAGAGACGGAGGGAGAGAGATAGAGAGAGCGAAGGAGAGAGTGAGAGAGAAGGAAAGAGAGAGCAAGAGAGAGCGAGGGAGAAATAGAGAGGGGAAAGGAAGAGAGAGGGGGAGAGAGATGGAATGGGAGAAAGAAAAAGCAAGAGAGAAAGAGAGGGAGAGAGACAGATTGAAAGGGAAAAAGAGAGAGCGAGAGAGGGAGAGAGATTGAAAGGGAGAAAGACAGAGTAAGAGAGAGGGTGAGAGAAAGAGAGGGTGAGAGGGAGAGAGTAAATGAGAGAGAGATGGAGAGAGAAGGAGAGGGAGAGAGAGAGGGGGAGGGAGAGAAGGAGAGATATTAGATCGTAAGAGAGAGAGGGAGGGAGGGAGAGAGGGAGAGTGAGAGAGAGCGAAAGTGAGAGAGAGAGAAGGGGAAGAGAGGGAGAGGGAGATAGAGAGAGAATAGGAGAGAGGGAGAGAGAGATAAAGATGGAGAGAGGGAGTGAGTGAATGAGAGTGAGAGAGAGGGAGAGAGAAGGAGAGAGATTGAAAGGGAGAAAGACAGAGCGAGAGAGGGAGAGAGAAGGAGAGGGTGAGAGGGAGAGAGTGAATGAGAGTGAGATGGAGAGAGCAGGAGAGGGGGAGAGAGAGAGATATTAGATCGTAAGAGAGAGAGAGAGTGAGAGTGATAGAGAGTGAGAGTGATAGAGAGTGAGAGTGATAGAGAGTGAGAGTGATAGAGAGTGAGAGTGAGAGAGAGTGAAAGTGAGAGAGAGAGATTAGGGGAAGAGAGGGAGAGGGAGATAGAGAGAGAACAGGAGAGAGGGAGAGAGAGAAAGAGAGAGAGAGATCCCGAGAGTGAGAGAGGTGGAGAGAAGGAGAGGGAGAGAGATAGATAGATAGATGGATAAGTAGTCTGATAGATAGAGAGGGAGAGGGAGAGAGAAAGATAGATAGCGAGACAAAGAGTTATATAGGGAGAAAGAGAGAGAGAGAGAGAGGGAGAAAGGGAAAGGGGGGGAGAGAGAGAGGGAGAAAGATAGCAGGTGAAAAAGAAAGAGAGGGAGAGAGATGGATAGATAGAGACGGAAAGATAGAGGGGGAGAGAGAGGGAGAAAGAGAAAGAGAGGGAGAGAGAGACGGAGAGAGAGAGGGGAGAGAGAGGGGGAGAGAGTTAGAGAGAACAAGAGAGAGAGAAATATCGAGAGAGAGAGACTGAGAGAGCTAGAGTGAGAGCGGGAGAGAGAGATAGAGATGGACAAAGAGAGAGAGAGAGAGAGAGAGGGAAAGCGAAGAGAGGGGGAGAGAGGGAGAGAGAGAGGGAGAGATAGAGAGAGAGCAAGAGAGAGTGAGTTAGTGATAGAGAGAGTGGGAAAGAGAGAGAAAGGGAGAGAGTGAGTGGGCTGGAGAGAGAGTGAGGTTGAGAGGTAGAGAGAGATAGGGAGAGATAGATAGAGATAGTTAGAGAGAGTGCGTGTGTGTGTGTGTGAGAGAGAGATTGGGAGAAAGTGAGAGAGGCGGAGGGAGAGAGAGACAGAGGGAGAGGGAGAGAGATAGAGAGCGAAGGAGAAAGTGAGAGAGAGAGAGAAGGAAGGAAGGAGAGAGAGAGGAAAAGAGAGCGAGGGAGAGAGAGATATCGCAAGATAGAGTGTGAGAGAGAGAGAGGTGGAGAGAGAAGGGGGAGAAAGTGATAAAGAAGGAGGGAGGGAGAGATAGAGAGAGAAGGAGAGATAGAGATGGACAAAGAGAGAGAGGGAGAGAGTGGGAGAAAGAGAGAGAGAGAGGGAAAGCGAAGAGAGGGGGAGAGAGGGAGAGAGGGAGGAGAGAGGGATAGATAGATAGGAGAGAAAGAGAGAGTTAGTTGGCAATAGAGAGAGTGGGAAAGAGAGAAAGAGAAAGGGAAAGAGTGAGTGGGCTAGAGAGAGAGTGAGGGAGAGAGGTAGAGAGAGAGATAGGGAGAGATAGATAGAGTGTGTGAGTGAGTGTGTGTGTGTGTGTGTGTGTGAGTGAGTGAGTGAGAGAGGGAGAAAGTGAGAGGGACGGAGGGAGACAAAGAGATAGAGAGAGCGAAGGAGAGAGTGAGAGAGAGAGAGAGAAGGAAGGAGAGAGAGGGAGGGAGAGAGAGAGAAAGAGAGAGATATCGCAAGATAGAGTGTGAGAGAGAGAGGGGGGGGAGAAAGTGATAAAGAAGGAGGTAGAGAGAGATAGAGAGAGCAGGAGAGACAGAGAGAGGGAGAGATAGATAGAGAGAGCAAGAGAGAATGGGTTAGTGATAGAGAGAGAGAGACTGGGAAAGAGAGAGAAAGGGAGAGAGTGAGTGGGCTGGACAGAGAGAGAGGGAGAGAGGGAGTGAAAGAGAAAGAGAGAGAGATAGAGAGAGTGTGTGTGTGTGTGTGTGTGTGTGTGTGAGTGTGTGTGTGTGTGTGTGTGTGTGTGTGTGTGTGTGTGTGTGTGTGTGTGTGTGTGTGTGTGTGTGTGTGTGTGTGTGTGTGTGTGTGTGTGTGTGTGTGTGTGTGTGTGTGTGTGTGTGTGTGTGTGTGTGTGTGTGTGTGTGTGTGTGTGTGTGTGTGTGTGTGTGTGTGTGTGTGTGTGTGTGTGTGTGTGTGTGTGTGTGTGTGTGNGTGTGTGTGTGTGTGTGTGTGTGTGTGTGTGTGTGTGTGTGTGTGTGTGTGTGTGTGTGTGTGTGTGTGTGTGTGTGTGTGTGTGTGTGTGTGTGTGTGTGTGTGTGTGTGTGTGTGTGTGTGTGTGTGTGTGTGTGTGTGTGTGTGTGTGTGTGTGTGTGTGTGTGTGTGTGTGAAGGAGGGAGATAGGGAGAGAGGCTGAGAGAGTGTGTGAAGGAGAGAGAGAGGGAGAGAGAGGGAGAGAGATGGAAAGGGAGAGAGAGCGAGAGAGAGGGAGGGAGAGGGAGAGGGAGAGAGATAGAGAAAGGGGGAGAGAGAAAGAGCTAGAGAGAAAAAAAAAGAGTGAGAGAGACAGAAGGAGAGAGAGGGGGAGAGAGACAGATCGTAAGATAGAGAGAGCGAGAGAGAGAGAGAAGGGGGAGAGAGAGATAAGGGGAGGTAGAGAGAGTGTGAAGGAGAGTGAGAGTGAGAGAGGGAGAGAGAAGAAAAGGCTAAGAGAGAGAGTAAAGAGGAGAGAGATGGAGAGAGAGGGCGAGAGAGAGGGAGAGAGAGGGAGGGAGAGGGAGAGGGAGAGAGATAGAGAAAGGGGGAGAGAAAAAGTGCGAGAGAGACAAATAGAGTGAGCGAGAGAGAGAAGGAGAGAGATGGAGTGAGAGACAGATCGTAAGAGAAAGAGAGAGATTTAGAGAGAGTGAAGGGAAGAGAGAGAGAGAGAAAAAGGGAAAGAGAGAGAAAGGGAGAGGGAGAGAATGAGAGATAGTGATAGAGAGAGAGATAGTGAGGGAGAAAGACATAGAGAGTTAGAATGAGAAAGAGAGAGAACGAGAGAGAGCGGGAGAGAGAGAAAGAGAGAGAAAGAGAGAGAGAGAGAGAGAGAGAGAGAAGTCCCAAGAGCGAGAGAGAAAGAGAAGGGGAGAGGGAGAGAGGGAGAGAGGGCGAGGGAGAGGGTGAGAGAGAGAGATACAGAGTGAGGGAGAGAGTGAGGGAGTGAGTGAGAGAGAGAGAAGGAAAAGGTGAGAGAGAGAGTGAAAGAGAGAGAGAGAAGGAGATAGAGAGATAGAGAGATAGAGATAGAGATAGAGAGAGAGAGACAAAGAGAGAGACAGGGGAGAGGGGGAAGGAGAGAGATAGATAAGTAGACTGATACATAGTAAGGGAGAGAGAGAAAGATAGAGAGCGAGACAGAGAGTTATATCAGGAGCATAGAGAGGGAGAGAAAGGAGCAAGAGTTAGAGAATGAGAGAGAGAGAGTGAGGGTGACAGAGATAGTGGGAGAGAGAGCGAGAGGGAGAGAGAGAGAGAGAGAGAGAGAGAGAAAGCAAGAGAGAGGGAGATGGAGAGAGATAAAG
This sequence comes from Datisca glomerata, assembly GCA_003255025.1. Lineage (NCBI taxonomy): Eukaryota > Viridiplantae > Streptophyta > Magnoliopsida > Cucurbitales > Datiscaceae > Datisca > Datisca glomerata. The sequence continues at coordinate 76,422 of QANY01003681.1, forward strand.
AAAGAGAAAGAGAGAAAGGGAAAAAGAACAATTGAGAGGGAGAGATAGAGAGAGGAAAGGAAGACAGAGAGAGAAGAGGGGAGATGGAATGGGAGAAAGAGAAAGTGAGAGAGAGAGAGAGAGAGCGAGTGAGACAGATTAAATCGGAGAAAGAGAGAGCGAGAGAGAGGGAGAGAGAGTGAATGTTAGAAAGTGAAAGAGAGAGAGAGGGAGAGAGAGAAGGAGGGAGAGAGGGAGAGAGAAGGAGAGGGAGAGAGACAGAGAAAAGGGAGAGAGAGAAGGAGGGAGAGAGGGAGAGATATAGATCATAAGAGAGAGAGAGAGAGATATTGAGTGAGAGTGAGAGAGAGTGAAAGTGAGAGAGAGAGAGAGAAGGGGAAGAGAGAGGGAGAGAGAGAGAGATAAAGATGGAGAGAGAGATAGTGAGGGAGAAAGAGAGAGAGATCCTAAGAGAGAGAGGGAGTGAAAGAGAAAGAGAAGGAGAGAAGAGGAGAGAAGGAGAGGGAGAGGGAGAGACAGTGTGAGAGATAGATAGATAGATAGATAGATAAGTAGACTGATCAAATAGAGAAGGGGAGGGAGATAGAAAGATAGAGAGAGCGCGACAAAGAGTTATATAGGGAGCGTAGAGAGGGAGAGAAAGAAGCAAGAGTCAGGGAATGAGAGAGAGAGTGAGGGAGACAGAGAGTGGGAGAGAGAGTGACGGGGAGAGAGAGTGACGTGGAGAGAGAGGGGAAGAGGGAGAGTGAGAGAGAGAGTTAGATAGAGAGATATCACAAGAGGGAGAGTGAGAGAGAGAGTTAGATAGAGAGATATCACAAGAGGGAGAGTGAGAGAGAAAGAGAGAGAGAGAAGGAGAGAGGGAGAGAGAGAGAGGGGGAGAGAGAGAGAGAGAGGAAGTGAGGTAGAGGGGGAGAGAGTGAGGGAGAGAGAGAGGAACAGAGGTAGTGGGAGAGAGAGAGATAGAGACAACGAGAGAGAAAGAGAGATACAGAGGCAGACAGAGAGAGAGGGAGAGAGAGAGAGAAGAACAAGTGAGAGGGACAGATAGAGAGAGAGATGGAGAAAGAGAGAGAGGGAGAGAGAGAGGAAGGGAGGTAGAGGGGGGAGAGAGAAGAGAGAGAGAGGAAGAGAGGTAGAGGGAGAGAGAGAGACAAAGAGAGAGAAAGAGAGATACATAGGAAGACAGAGAGAGAGGGAAAGGGGGAGAGAGAGGGAGAGTGAGAGAGAAGGGGAGAGAGTGAGAGATAGACAAAGACAGATATCATAAGAGAGAGTGAGAATGAGAGTGAGTGAGAGAGAGAGTGAGAGTGAGTGAGAGAGAGAGAGTGAGAGTGCGTGAGAGAGAGAGAGGGACAGAGACAGAGAAAGAGAGACAAAAAGAGAGACAGGGAGAGAGGCAGAGAGGGAGGGAGACATAGAGAGAGATAGAGATATAGAGATAGATAAATAGACTGATAGATAGAAAGGGAGAGAGAGAAAGATAGAGAGAGCGAGACAGAGAATTATATCAGGAGCATAGAGAGGGAGAGAAAGGAGCAAGAGTTAGAGAATGAGAGAGTGTGTGTGAGGGAGACAGAGAGAGTGGTAGACAGAGCGATAGGAGAGAGAGATGGGAGAGAGAAAGAGAGAGAGAGGAGAGAGAGAGAAAACAAGAGAGAGGGAGATGGAGAGAGATAAAGAAAGAGAAAGAGAGCGAGAGAGACAAACAAAGAGAGAGAAAGAAAGAAAGGGAGAGAGAACAATTGAGAGGGAGAGAGAAAGCAAGAGAGAGGGAGATGGAGTGAGATAAAGAAAGGGAAAGAGAGCGAGAGAGACAAACAGAGAGAAAGAAAGAGAGAAAGGGAAAAAGAACAATTGAGAGGGAGAGATAGAGAGAGGGAAAGGAAGAGAGAGGGAGGGAGGGAGAAATAGGGAGGGGAAAGGAAGAGAGAGAGGGGGAGATGGAATGGGAGAAAGAGAGAGTGAGAGAGAGTGTGAGGGAGAGAGGCAGATTGAAAGGGACAAAGAGAGAGAGAGGGAGAGAGAGAGATTGAAAGGGAGAAAGACAGAGTCAAAGAGAGGGAGAGAGAATGAGAGGGTGAGAGAGAGAGTGAGAGAGATAGTGAGGGAGAAAGAGAGAGAGAAAAGGAGAGAGAGAGATCCCAAGAGAGAGACGGAGTGAGAGAGAAAGAGAAGGAGAGAAAGAGAGCGAGAGAGACAAACATAGAGAGATGGAAAGGAGAGAGAGAGTGAGTGAAAGAGAAAGAGAGGGTGACGGAGAGAGAGAGAGAAAGAGAGATGGAAAGGGAGAGTGAAGGAGGGAGAGGGAGAGGGAGGGAGAGAGAGCACGAAAGACAAATAGAGTGAGAGATAGAGAGAATGAAAGAGAGAGGGGGAGAGTTAGATCGTAAGAGAGAGCGAGAGAAAGATAGAATGGGAGAGAGAGATAACAAGAGAGAGGGAGAGATAGAGAGAGATGGAGTTAGAGAGATATTGAGGGTGAGAGAGAGATAGTGAGGGAGAAAGATATAGAGAGGGAGAGTGAGAGAGAAAGAAGGAGAGAGTGAGAGAGGGGGGGAGAGAGAGATTGAGAGAGAGAGGGATAGAGGGAGAGAGAGATAGTGATAGAGAGAGGAAGATAGTGAGGGAGAAAGTGAGAGAGAAAGTGAGAGAGAGATCCCAAGAGAGAGAGACGGAGTGAGAGAGAAAGAGAAGGAGAGAGGGAGAGAGAGCGAGTGGGAGAGGAGTGGGGGAGAGAGAGGGAGAGAGATCAAGAGTGGGAGCGGGAGTGAGAGAGAGTGAGAGAGAGTTAGAGCAAGCGAAGAGAGTGAGAGTGAGAGAAAGGGAAATATAGAGAGATAGAGAGAGACAGAGATAGAGAGAGACAGAGATAGAGAGATAAAGGGAGAGAGGGAGAGTGTGACACAGAGCGAGAGGGAGGGAGAGATAGAGAGATAGTGATAGAGAGAGAGAGAGTGAGTGAGTGAGTGAGTGAGTGAGTGAGTGAGAGAGAGAGGGAACGAGAGAGTGTGAGGGGGAGAGAGAAAAAGAGTAAGGAGGGGCAGAAAGAGATAGAGCAAGAGAGAGTGAGAAGGGGAGAGAGAGAGAAAGCAAGAGAGAGGGAGAAGGAGAGAGCTAGAGAAAGAGAAAGAGAGTGAGAGAGAAAAACATAGAGAGATGGTAAGGGGGAGAGAGAGAGCGAGAGAGCGGGAGAGAGAAGGAGAGGGTGAGAGAGAGTGAAGGAGAGAGAGGGAGAGAGAAGGAGAGCTGGAGAGAGACAAACATAGAGAGATGGTAAGGGGAGAGAGAGAGGGAGAGAGAGAAGGAGAGGGTGAGTGAGAGTGAAAGAGAGAGAGAAGGAGAGGCCGAGAGAGAGTGTGTGAAGGGAGAGAGGGAGAGAGATGGAAAGGAAGAGAGAGAGAGTGAGGGAGAGGGAGGAGAGGGAGAGGGAGAGAGATAGAGAAAGGGAGAGAGAGAAAGAATGAGAGAGACAAATAGAGTGAGAGAGAGAGAGAAGGAGAAAGAGAGAGGGAGAGCGAGATAGATCGTAAGAGAGAGTGAGCGAGAGAGAAGAGGAGAGAGAGGGAGAGGGAGAGAAAGAGAGATAGTGATAGAGAGAGATAGTGAGGGAGAAAGACATGGAAAGTTAGTGTGAGAGAGAGAGATAGAAGGAGAGAGAGAGGGAGAGCGCGGGAGAGAGAGAAAGAGAGAAAGAGAGAGAGATCCCAAGAGAGAGACAGGGAGCAAGAGAAAAAGAGAAAGGTAGAGGGAGCGAGGGAGAGGGAGAAAGAGGGAGAGGTAGGAGAGAGATAATGAGTGGGAGAAAGAGTGAGAGAGAGAGAGAAGGAAAGGGTAGATAGAGAGAGAGAGAGAGAGAAAAAACAAAAGAGAAGGAGAGGGAAAGACCTAGTGAAAGAGAAAGAGAGCGAGAGAGACAAACATAGTGAGATGGAAAGGGAGAGAGAGCGAGAAAGCAGGAGAGGGTGAGAGAGACTGAAAGAGAGAGGGAGCGAGAGAGAGGGAGATAGAAGGAGAGGTGGAGAGGTAGAGAGGGGGGAGAGAGATGGAAAGGGAGAGAGGGAGCAAGAGAGAGGGAGGGAGTGGGAGAGGGAGAAAGATAGAGAAAGGGAGAGAGAGAAAGAGCTAGAGAGAGAAAAAGAGTGAGAGAGACAGAAGGAGAGAGAGTAGGAAAGAGAGACAGATCGTAAGACAGAGAGAAAGGGAGAGAGAGAAAGAGCTAGACAAAGGAGAGAGAGAGAGAGAGAGAGAGGGAGAGGGAGAGGGAGAGAGATAGAGAAAGGGAGAGAGATAGAGAAAGTGTGAGAGAGACAAATAGAGTGAGAGAGACAGGGAGTGAGAGACAGATCGTAAGAGGGGGAGAGAGAGCGAGAGCGAGAGAGAGAATGGAAGAGTCAGAGAAAGGGAAAGAGAGAGAAAGGGAAAGAGAGAGAAAGGGAGAGGGAGATAATAAGAGATAGTGATAGAGAGAGATAGTGATGGAGAAAGACATAGAGAGTTAGAGTGAGAGAGAGAGATGGAGAGAGCGAGAGAGAGAAAGAGAGAGAGAGAGAGAGAAGAGATCCCAAGAGCGAGAGAGAAAGAGAAGGGGAGAGGGAGAGAGGGAGGGAGGCCGAGGGAGAGGGGTGAGAGAGAGATAGAGAGTGAGGGATAGAGATAAAGAGTGGGAGAGGGATTGAGAGTTAAAGTGAGTGAGAGAGAAGCAGAGAGAGACAGGGAGATAGAGAGAAAGAAAGAGACAGAGAGAGATAGGGGAGAGGGGGAGGGAGAGAGACAGAGAGAGGGAGAGAGAGAGAGAGATAGAGATCGAGATAGAGAGATAGATAACTAGACTGATAGATAGAGAGGGAGAGAGAGAAAGATAGAGAGAGCGAGACAGAGAGTTATATCGGGAGCATAGAGAGGGAGAGAAAGGAGCAAGAGTTAGAGAATGAGAGAGAGTGTGTGAGGGAGACAGAGAGTGGGAGAGAGAGTGAGAGGGAGAGAGAAAGAGAGAGGGAGAGAGAGAAAGCAAGAGCGAGGGAGATGGAGAGAGATAAAGAAAGAGAAAGAGAGTGAAGGAGACAAACAGAGAGTGAGAAAGAGAGAAAGGGAAAGAGAACAATTGAGAGGGAGAGATAGAGAGAGGGAGAAGAAGAGAGAGGGAGGGAGAGAGAGAGGGAGGGAGAAATAGAGAGGGGAAAGGAAGAGAGAGGGGGAGAGATGGAATGGGAGAAAGAGAAAGTGAGAGAGAGGGGGGGAGAGGGAGTGAGACAGATTGAATGGGAGAAACAGAGAGCGAGAGAGAGGGAGAGAGAGGGAGAGAGGAGAGGGTGAGAGAGAGAGGGAAAGAAAAGGAGAGGGAGAGAGATAGAGAAAAGGGAGAGAGAGAAGGAGGGAGAGAGGGAGAGATATAGATCATAAGAGAGAGAGTGATAGTGATAGAGAGTGAGAGGGAGTGAAAGTGAGTGAGAGAGAGAAGGGGAAGAGAGAGGGATAGGGAGATAGAGAGAGAACAAGAGAGAGGGAGAGAGAGAGAGATAAAGATGGAGGGAGAGAGAGAGATCCCAAGAGAGAGGGAGCGAAAGAGAAAGAGAATGAGAGAGGGAGAGAGAGATAGATAGATATATAGATAGATAGATAAGTAGACTGATAGATAGAGAGGGAGAGGGAGAGAGAAAGAGAGAGCAAGACAAAGAGTTATATAAGGAGCGTAGAGAGAGAGAAAAAGAAGAAAGAGTCAGAGAATGAGAGAGAGAGACAGAGAGAGTGTGTGAGGGAGACAGAGAGAGTGGGAGAGAGAGTGACGGGGAGAGAGAGCGACGGGGAGAGAGAGCGACGGGGAGAGAGAGCGACGGGGAGAGAGAGCGACGGGGAGAGAGTGCGACGTGGAGAGAGAGGGGGAAAAGAGGGAGAGTGGGAGAGAGAGAGTTAGATAGAGAGATATCACAAGAGGGAGAGTGAGAGAGATAGAGAGAGGGGGGAAGGGAGGTAGAGGGGAGAGAGAGGGAGAGAGAGAGATGAACGGAGGTAGTGGGAGAGAGAGAGACAACGAGAGAGAAAGAGAGATACACAGGCAGAGAGAGAGATGAACAGAGGTAGTGGGAGAGAGATAGACAATGAGAGAGAAAGAGAGATACAGAGGCAGACAGAGAGAGAGGGAGAGCGAGAGCGAGAGAAGAACAAATGAGAGGGAGAGATAGAGAGAGATGGGTGGACAAAGAGAAAGAGAGGGAGAAAGAGTGAGGGAGAGAGAGGGTGAAGGGAGGTAGAGGGGGAGAGAGAGATAGAGGGAGAGAGGTAGAGGGAGAGAGGTAGAGGGAGAGAGGTAGAGGGAGAGAGACAAAGAGAGAGAAAGAGAGATACATAGGAAGACAGAGAGAGAGGGAGAGGGAGAGAGAGGGAGAGTGAGAGAGGGGGAGAGAGGGAGAGAGAGAGAATAAGTGAGAGGGAGAGATAGTCAGAGAGATATCATAAGAGAGAGAGAGAGAAAGAGAGAGAGTGAAAGTGAGTGAGAGAGAGAGAGGGGGGGAGAGAGAGAGAGAGAGAGACAGAGAGAGACAGAGACAGAGAGACAAAGGGAGAGATAGGGAGAGAGAGGGGGAGAAGCAGAGAGGGAGGGAGACATAGAGAGAGATAGAGATAGAGATATAGAGATAGATAAATAGAGTGATAGATAGAGAGGGAGAGAGAGAAAGGTAAAGAGAGCGAGACAGAGAGTTATAAGTTATTACACCTAACTTCATGTACATAATTCCAACATGACCACGGGTACATGATCGCAATATAGTCATCGTGTACACTACACATGTAATATATTTAATTTTATATATTTATTTAAATATAAATAAATATGGAGGTTGAGTGCTGAAAAAGAATGAATTGACATTTGATTCATTGATGTGTAAGAAAAGTATTGGGAGAAAAAAATGAAGAAAAAATAAGTGGATGTTGGGTCATGGGCACACGATCGTTGTGTAGTCATCTACACTATATATGTAATTTATTTAATTTTATATATTTATTTAAATATAAATAAATATGGAGGTTGAGTGTTGAAAAATAATGAATTGACATTTGATTTGATGTTGTGTAAGAAAAGTATTTAGAGAAAATAATGAATAAAAAGTAAGTGGATGGTGGGTATTGGGTACACGATCGTCGTGTATTCATCGTGTAGTGTACACGATGGCTACACGATCGTCGTGTATTCATCGTGTAGTGTACACGATGGCTACACGATCGTCGTGTAGTCATCGTGTAGTGTACACGATGGCTACACGATCGTCGTGTAGTCATCGTGTACACTACATGATAGGTACACTGGCATCGTGTACACTGCACGATGAGTACACTGGCATCGTATAGCTACGTCATGGGTACATGTGTATCATGTAGACTACATGATAGGTACACGGGCGTCGTGTACCACCGCTGTCTTGACATTCTCTCTTTTTCTCAACGTTCTCTCTCTTACTTCACGCTCTATTTTCTGTCTTCTCTCTCTCTCTCTACGTTCTCTCTCAAAATTAACAAAACTTACAAAAATCATCAAAACTCATTAAAATTAACAAATGTAACAAAATCAACAAAAAATAACAAAACCCATTAAAATTAACAAAACTCATTTTATTGTGTTTAGTTATGGAGAAAATGAGTTTTTAGAAGAGAGATAAATAAATATGGAAGATGAAGAGAGAGTGTGTAAGCCAGTATGTAAGGAGGATAATATGAGAAAAAAATGTGAAGGGAAAGTGGGCCAGGGGTTAGGATAAACAAAAACTAAGTAAATAGTATAATTTTATAAAATGTTTTATCAAAAAGTATAGTTTAGCAAGAAAACCTACCAATTTCTCATGATGACCATAATAGAGTAGACCACATCATTCCTTCTGATGTAGATGTATGGGTGTTCATGTTCGGTTCTTTGATTCGGTATTATTAATTAAAATATTTTTTTAAATTATTTTTAAATGTTATTATTGAAAAAAATATAATATCAAAGTTTTGTTTCGGTTCGGTTCGGTTTTATACGAAATTATATATAAAAATTTTTAAAAAAATAATATTAATTTAATGTCTCGGTTCGGTTCGAAAACCACAAAAATTTCAAACCTGAACCGAAATTTCGGTTCTCTCATTTCTCGAACCGAACCAAACACATAAAGAACAGATCGAACTGGTCATTTCCAGTTCGGTTCGGGATAGGGGTGTGTAACCGTCCCGAAAAAAACGTCCAGTCCCGAACCGAACGGGACGGGACGGGATTTTTACTCTTGGTAGGACGGGACAATTTTTTTGTCCCGTTCAAGATTTTGTGATGTGTCCCGTCCCGTCCCGATTTTTAATAAATAACCTAATATTGTTATTTTTTAAAAATTTGACTCTTAATTCTTTTAATTTTAACCTTTAATTTTTTAATTTTTTAAACTTTAAATTAATTTTAATTTTTAATATATATATACATTTGTGGCTCAAAAGCATTCATAATACCCATAACCATAAACCCACCCACGTAGTGTTTGACCCTGGCACTGATAGAGTACGTTAATAATTGGATTTGATGCTCATTACCAAATTGTTGGTGTTTGGGTCATGATTATCACAAATTGAGTTTCTCTGTCTTTCATTCTAAAAATGCTACGTACCATTAGCTGCATCAACATGCGCTTGTTAACAATGTCTTCTTCTGTACAAGCCATTTTTTAGACTGACTATTTCCGTACCTTAGTACTAAACAGAAAAACAGCATATAGGGATGCAATTGATGAGCTCAAACTGAACTTACTTAAATAATCTCCAATCTATTCAAAACCAAAAGCACATTACAAATAGAACACTTTCCTCCCCTTTCAAAACTTACACATACAATACAACTAACCCATCTTCCCCACCTAAAATTTATGAATAAAAGATAAAAAAATCATCAGCCACGAATCCATTAATCAGTGGGTCATTCAGGCAATGGCAAAGTAGAGTTACTTTGACAAGAAGAATACAGTTTATAACATAACATAAAAAAACATGCAGCTTTTACAAAGTCCACACAAACTCCGGTGCATCTTTCCTTGCTCCCGCTAATGTTCGATATAGATACATCTTCTCTACCTTGTGACTGTCATCTTCAGGGCAATATTCCATCTGATCGTTTTCATTTATGATCTCAACATTAAGTCTGGGCATCCTTTCTGCCACCATTTTGCAGCCTCCGAGTGTTAGTTCGCAGGAGGACATCCAAAGGGATCGCATCGTCTCATACTTGCTCATCTCAGTTAAAAGTGCCTTGTTCCCAAATGGGCTGTCCCTTATTTCAAGCTTCCTTAGCTTCTTGCATCCATTCAACACATAAAGCATGCCTTTGTCACTATCTCCAGCAAATGCCACCGAAAGCATTTCGAGCTTCTCCGCAAACATTCCAATGTAAAAGAAAACCTGGTCCGTTAGTAGACCTGAGAGAGATAGTCGCCTAAGACCTTTGCACGCCTGAACAATTGCCCCAAAACCTTCATCCAATGGCTGCATGGTTACAGGGTCCGGTTTTGTAGGGTCAAGGATGCAGAGGCGGAAGCGAATGAAATTGGGGCAGTTCTTAGCTACTGTAATAAGGGCAGCATTAGTCATTTGTTGACAAAAGTACAATAAAGAGTGAAGCTTTGGGCAACCATTTGATATAGCAACAAGGCCTTCTTCAGTGACCGCAGCATGGCCTACCCCATATAGATCGGATGGAAAAACTCTCAATTCCTGCAACTCTTTACAACTGGAAGCCACAGCTTCTAATCCTTTGTCTCCAATACAATCAAGTATCTGTAGAGAATAATATACAAAGCAATGTCATTGTTTTCATCTTTTCTATTCTATCTTGCAATGCCTTTGTGGTGCCTAATTTAGATACTAAAACTTCAAAAGGAAGGAGTTTAGTAAAGAAACCATACCCATAACCGCTGAAGTCTCAGGCAGTGACTAATTAGTTTTATGAGTTCATTGCAACTAATGCCAGGAGAGTAACTCAAGTTCAAGGACGTCAAATTTAAGCAAACAGGGTAAAATGCAGGCAGGCAAAGAGGAGACACCTCCAAAAATCCTGACAAACTCCTGATTGATGTACATTTCAGAATGGCAGTCTTTAATTTGTTGTAGGTTTCAGAATCTGGATCGTGGAGATAGGAGCCAGTACCTAAGTCCACTAATTGAGGGGCTCTCATCAAGATTCTGTGTAACACATCAAGAGGCACCGCACGGTTTAATTTCAAACTCCGGAGATGTGGAGACCTTGCCACAAGTCTCTCAAGTGCTGGTAGATTGATTTCACCTCTGAGGCATGCGAAATTGAGAGAGACAAGTGAAGTGCAGCTCTCAGGAAAGCAGCTAAGCCAGTAACCGCAGTGGTCATCAATATCATTTTCCTGCAGGTCCACCTCCCTTAGATACCTATCACATACATGAGGAAGCAGCAAGTCAAAACACATAACTCAAAAAACACATTCATCAAGTTTTACTAGATTAGAGTAAGTAACACTTGTGTTCTGTATTCTACAATATAGCTATCTTTCTTAAAACACACTTGATGCATTTAGGCTCTTCAGATAACCATAGAAAAAATGAGAATATAGTTAAGTGAATTAGTTATAACACTATTAATGCTCAGACTCATTAATTTCAATTAATTGAAGAGAAGAAATGCCAGAGAACCAAACAAACACTCTTTCAACATGCCCATGTAATTGATACTATAAAATCAGCACTCAGCAGTGTGAAATTGAAACTACAAACTAAGAAAGCACGACAGATAGGGTAAGGTAACCATGAAAAGATAAGCGCATAACTTGGAAATTGTGAGCGAGGGAAAACAAAACCTGCAATTGGAAGCAATAGCTGCAAGGCCATTGGTGGAGAAACCTTCACAGCTAACAAGAACCAAAGACTTAAAATTGGGGAAAGAACGAGAAAGAAGCTCAAGGCTTTCATCAGAGACCACCATCCTCTTCAACCTGAGCTCCTCCAATCCAATCCGTCGACTTGCTAAAGTTTGGATCCAGGGAAAAACAAAGCCACCCCATTCATGAGGGACCAAATTGAAGTCAGCGAAATGGGGTTTCCCTTTCAAAGTTAGGGATTTTAACCCTGGAAACCTCCCTATCACTCTCTCTGGGCTGATGGCATAACAATTTCCTATGAATACTTTCTGCCTGCTATATCTCTCTACTCTGTACCACAATTTGCACACTAGCGACACTGCGTTCCGATCCTTGTCTGTCGTTACGTAGTCGAATACGTGCTCCAATACTTCGTCTGGGAAATAATTCATCGTCCCTTTACCTCAACCTGTGGAAATCCACAATCTCCCCCAGGCAAAAAACAACACTACTTTTCCAAGGAAAATCTAAAAAAGGAAAAAGGAAAATTGCAGAAACTTGAGCAGATCCACTTAGGTATGTGCCAGATGATCTAAGACCCACAACCAAAGTGAACAGATCTGGGAAAAAATGAGGCAATAGAAACGGGAATCTCACATCTCGTTTACTTGTTTTTCTAACTTAGATCTGATATGGAAGAGGGAAGAGCTTGGAACTGTAACAAGGAAGTGAAGAAATTTTGTGGAGAAAAAGAAAAACAAATGATCAAGAGAAGAAGAGGAAGGAGAGGACAATAGTTCCCGGCATTATTCATCTTGAAAAATCAGACAGTAAATATTATAGCGGTCATAAACAGACGGATGAAGAATCAAATAGGGCAGATCTCATAATCTAACTAGAACTTCTAAAAGAAGTAAAGAAGCGGTGATCGCATAACATGGGGTTCTTATAACAAGCAAGAACAAGAGAGAACACAAAGATAAAGCCCCCGTTCTCTCTCTCTCTCTCTCTCTCTCTCTCTCACTGTGTGTGAATATAATACACAAACAACCTGGCTGGGTGTTAAAGCTTAACTCAGAGTCAGACAGAGAGATAGAGCTAGTGCTTGAGGCTGAGCTACTAGACCTCCAGCCTACAACTACAACTAGCTAATAACCATGGTTATAATTTGAGACCATAGTTGAGTAAGAAATAAGAGATTAGGGGATCCAACGGTGGAAGTATGGGAAAATTAAGGGAATCAAGAGCGTTGAGTGGGTGAACATGCATCTGTCCTTATCTCTCTCTGCCCATAATAAAATAAAATAAAATAAAAAGACATCTGCATTCATATATTATTTGTAAATGGAGATTAATAAATGGAGTGTCAGAGTGAGAATTGAAGGAAAAAAATAATTAAAATGTAATTGAGAAATGACAAGATCTACTTATACTTATAATTTCCAAAATATGACAAATCATTTCTATGAGATTAAATAAAAACAAAACAAGCCAATTAATTGTTCTTGACCAGGTTGTCACTGAAAATTGGGGTTGCTTACTAATATCTTTCATTCATTGAATTTTCTGTCCAATTTTTGGTTGGGTTTATCTAATCAGCGAGTTTACTTGGAAAAAACCTTTTTAATATATGACCAAAACCCGTTAATTAAGATACTCGGATTTACTTTGTCATACATTGAACAAGTTAAAAATCATCTCGAGACACTTGTACAAAAAGAATGTTGAAGCGGAATACCTCTTTTAGAATGGGGAACAATCGCTTCTGAAACGAGTGATTATTGCTTCTAGAACGGGGTGATTATCGCTTCTGGAGCGGGAGACTATCGCTTGTGGAATGGGTGACTATCGCTCCTGAAACGAAGTGCATATCGCTTCCAGAACAGGGGACCATCACTCCCAGAACCGAAAAGCACAACAGAACAAGGCCCGACATCTCAAGAAGGGGAGAGCATCGCTCTCAGAACGGGAACCGACATCTCGAGAACGGGGAATCATTACCTCCTGGACAGGATAGAACATCAGAACAGAAAAGGGAGGGTTCAGACTGACAGTCAAGTGGTTGTGATCAATTGGCCCGAACCATAAGAAACCACCAAGCGGCTATGACTGATTGAGTTGGTGAGGACAAAACAACTGAAAGGAATGAGTAAAGTAAAAGAGCTCACGCCTGAAAGCAATCACATCAACTGAAAGCATACGGGATGTGATCATCCCCTTTTTATCTTTCTTATTATTGTAAGACCTATAAGTACAGGCTCATGTAAAAAGAAAAGGAGGACCTAAGCAAACCTCAACGAAAGACATTGCCCTTCCTCTCTTCTCTCATCAACAGCTATGTAAAATTTTTTACACCAGTGAATAACAACGATATTCTCGTGATTTTTCTTCCCTTTAAAGGTTTTTCACGTAAATGAAGGTGTCTTTATTCTCTCATTCTCTCTTTAAATTATGATCTTTATCATTTGTTCGTAGATGATTCTCTATACCGAAAAAAAATCATTTACATTTGGTGCTTCCATTGAGAGCGAGAGAAAAACTCGAAGAAATCCCTTCCAAAATGTCGAAAACCAAATCAAACGCCTCTTCAACAATGAAAGCTGGAATAGATCGGCAACATGTTGAAAGCAGAGATGTGAACGACAACAAGTACAAAATTGGGAACGGAACTGAAAATGCTAAACTCATTCATTGCATATTCGATTGGCTTATTTCTTTTACATCATTATCAATTTCTAAAAAAAGGAAAGGAAGGAGATCAGGAAAGAAATTCATTCGAAGGAATGATGACTTAAAAAAATAAGAGTGGATAAGAAAAGAAAAGCTCAGAAAGCTCAGGCCAGAAGAGCTCAAAAAGTTCAGAAAAGCTCCTAAAGCTCAGACTAGAAGAGCTCAGAAAGCTTATATCAGAATAGCTCATAAAGTTCAGAAAAGCTCGTAAAACTCAAACCATAAGAGTTTAAAAAGATTAGAAAATCTCAGAAAGTTCAGAAAAACTCGTAAAACTCATACCAAAAGAGCTCATAAAGCTTAGATCAGAAAATTTCAGAAGAGCTTAGAAAGTTCAGAAAAGCTCGTAAAGCACAGACCAAATGAGCTCACAAAGCTCAGATGAGAAATCTCATAAAAAAGGGCTTCAGAAAAGTTGAAGTCAGAGCTTCAGAAAAGTTGAAGTTTGAGCTTCATAACGAAAAAATTGAAGTTCGGATTAGAGAAGTTTCAGCTCTTCAGAAAAAAAAAGCTCAGTAAAGAAAAACTGAGTAAAGAAAAGGCCAAGTAAAGGAAATTCGCAGCTTCAACGCTCCATTTTCCGACGGTCCTGATGAACTTCTTGTCTGTAGGACCATTAATATTACACTTCCTTAGTCTGCTAACGTGCACCATGGACTTACTTGTCCAGTTTTGGGATGACACTGTTGCAGGTCCTCGACAGGAAAATGGCCTCGGTAAGCTTTTCAAGCAGCCATCCTTCTCTCCCCAATCAAGCTCCGGTAAGGAATTAGATGGCGGGAGTGTGAGATCATACGATGAATCTTATATCATCAGGAAGATACAAAAGTCAACTTATTAAAGAATCTCATGGAATTCGATTTGGAGCTCTCAATCAAAACTTATGGTATGATAGCGTGCAAGCTGTCAACTCTCTCTCTTCTTCGACAATGGAACTAAAGACGTAAGTCCTTGGGAGGGGCAATTCATAAATTCTACTCTCAAAAGGAACTAAGGGCATACAATGAGATGGACAATTCATAAGTCCTGCTCTTAGAAAGAACTAAAAGCGTAAGTCATTGGGAGGGACATTTCATAAGTCATACTCTCAGAAGGAACTAATGGAGTAAGTCCTTAGGATGGGCAGTTCATAAGTTCTACTCTTAGAAGAAACTAAGGCGTGAAAAGTCCTTAGGAGAGGCAGTTCATAAGTCCTACTCTCAGATGAAACTAAGGCCTGAAAAGTCCTTGGGAGGGGCAGTTCATAAGTCCTACTTTCAGAAGAAACTAAGGCCTGAAATGTCCTTGGGAGGGGCATTTCATAAGTCCTACTCTCAGAAGGAACTAAGGGTGTAAGTTCTTAGGAGTGGCAATTCATAAGTCATACTCTCAGAAGGAAATCAAAATGGGGCCGTGGTTCCACTGAAGGAGCCTAGGTTCTTGGGACCGTCTACGTACACCGTTCTCAGAAGGAAAAAAGAAATGTTTTCAGAACGGAAAAATCTTCAAAACAGAAAGGAAAAGAAGTTGAGAAAAGAACATTGAAGAAGAAGAACGAAGACAGACTAAAAGACCTAAAATAACAGACGTAACGACAGAATAAGAAAGGACAAACCATTGCACCTCAATAAGTGAAACTTATTAAGTGTAATGAGGTGCAAATGAACAGGTAAAAAACCACCCAAAACACGTGTACAGAAAGAACACTAAAGCGGGTGACCTCTTTTAGAACGAGGAACAATCGCTTCTAGAACAGGTGACTATCGCTTCTGGAATGGGTGACTATCACTTCTGGAGCGGGTGACTATCGCTTCTGGAGCGGGCGACTATTGCTTCCAGAACGAGTGACTTTCGCTTCTAAAAGAGGGGTCTATCGCTTCTAGAACAGGAGGCCGTCACTCCTAAAACGGGAAAGAACAACAAAATGGGAACCGACATCTCGAGAACGGGAGATCATCGCTTCCAGAATGGGATCCGACATCTCAGAAACGGGGAATCATTACCTCCTGGACAAGACAGAACATCAGAACAGAAAGGAGACTTCAAGCTGACACTCAAGTCGTTGTGATTGATTGGCCCGAACCACAAAGAACCACCAAGTGACTATGACTGATTGAGTTGGTGAAGACAAAATAACTGAAAGGAATGAGCATAGTAAAGGAGCTCACGTTTGAAAGCAATCCCATCAGTCGAAAACATAGAGGATGTGATCATGCCCTTTTTATTATTCTTATTATTGTAACGCCTATAAATACATGCTCGTGTATCATGTAAAATTAAATGAAACATCAACTAAAGGCATTGCCCTTCCTCTGTTCTCTCATTAACAATTATGTAAAATTCTTTACACCAGTGAATAATAATGACTTTCCCGTGATTTTTTTTCATTTTAAAGGTTTTTTACATAAATGACGCTATCTTTATTCTTTCATTCTCTTTTTAAATGATGATCTTTATTATATGTTCGTAGAGAATTCTCTATACTAAAAAATCATTTATATACTACTTTTAGCATAACGAAATGAGCTACATATTGTTGACATATGAAGAATGAAGAGCATCATGAATTGAGCTACATATTAAATTTTAAAATTAGGAGCTGGAGATCATTATCTTTTTGACAAAATTTAGAAATACGAAACCAAACTTTACTAAAAACTGTGGAAGTGGAAGTAAACGCATTATATATATATTTGTATAAGAGAAGCGTGATAGGTAGAGTTATTAATTTAGAAAAAGAATATATTGAACAAGTTTGTTTTATACGGCGTGAGATGCCTAATGCTTTTGAAAATTTAGGCAGCCTAAGATGAGGCTGCCTAAATTACCAGTGTTACTTGCAGTCAAATAATATGGACGACATAATTTTCCACATGTTTTAATTTTAATCTTCAAATTTCTGTTCAATGTTTCCTATACATGTGGGCCAATCCAAACAGTAGGAGCCATTGACATGTGATGCTGGGTTCTCCCTGCACTTGTTTGTTATCCTCATCTTGCTCCCTCTTCCATTATT
>QANY01003681.1:93019-160163 GCA_003255025.1 Datisca glomerata
CTCTCTCTCTCTCTCTCTCTCTCTCTCTCTCTCTCTCTCTCTCTCTCTCTCTCTCTCAGCTACTGCTACCCACTTATAAATAAATATATATCAAACTTAATTACTTCTTATTAATTAATTATTGGCAATCTGCCAAACTGGAGTCTTAAAGTGCTTGCGTGCATGTATACGCCACAAAATGTAATAAAGTTTTTAAAGTTTGAAGAAGCCGTAAAAGAAAAGAAAAGAAATTGTAAATTTAATTAGTTCCAATTCCAGCAAGCTGATTCCTCGTTGGTTTGACTAACATGAATTTTGTGTTTCTAATTAAAAAAATAGAATTTAGGATCAATTTTATTATTAGATTAGTATTTAAGAATTGAGGTTCAGTTCATGTGCGTACAATAACATTTAATTTATAAAGAATGTTTTTGGATTTAATTAAGAGAAATGGGGAAAATGGTGTTTTATAAGGCTGGCAAAATTTGTCTTGGCATTAGGTTGATAGCAGCACATATCAACAATAATATGATATCTACGCAAGGAGAAATGACGTCTAATTCAAATAAGCACGACAAATGTATCCAATCAAACCAACCTTTGGAATTTGCACTTGAAAATGGAGCCAACCAAGTGTTTGTTTATTAATTTTTTATATATAGTATCATCATCTCCACTCAACTTGCTTAAGATTTCTATTTATTATAATTCCGACTTTTAGGAGGTTCACTTGCAAATAATTACAAGTAGAAATATATAATTGAAGTGAAAAGCAGAAGGAAAAAAATTGCTTTCACAAAGGTCATGATCATTTCCATCTTCATAATGCTCCTTTAATGATAATCAAAAATTGCATCCATGTGAAGTACTGGAAAGTTTTTCAAAGAAGAAAGATCTGCTGCTAATAGTCCACAATAATTAATTTTTTTATTTAAATATCCCTCTTCCCTTATTTATCAAAAATAAGAAAAAAGGATTTAAATTATGTAGCATAAAACTTGAATTGTACAAAGACAATGACTGGAAAATAAATGAGAAAAAGAAAAGGTAGCCTCCATCTTTAAAACATAACATAGGTACTAAAAATTGAAGGAGCATGCGACATCATAACGCATGGTACTGCCACCGTGGTCCTTGGTGGGGGTGTGGGAAGGTTATGGCAACAGGCAAATGGCCTACAATAGTATTTGATAGTTGAAATCAAAATGACAATGTGTGATGAAATGTTGCTCAAAAGGGAGATTGAAACCCTTAGATGATACACATTGTCTCTCTAATATCACCAAAATAGTGGTCCCAAAGTGTGTCTTTTTTTATGTTGCTTACGTACCTATATTTATGTTGCTTATATAAAGCTGTACAGTATTACTACTAGGTTGATAGATAGAATTAAGATTGAGATTACTACTTTACAATGAACATTTGGTTCTGTTACTTTAAATTTTTTCCGTTGCTGCTGGCTTTCATTGTCGGAGCTATTCTAGAAATTTAAGCTAAGGTTTTATACTCTTCTTCGCTTGCTGTTTTTTTTCCTCTCTCATTGTTTTTCTCCCTCTCATTGTTTTTCTCTCTGGTTCAGTGACTCTACTAAACAATCTCTATCGATGTCACATAGTTGTTCTTTTCTAAGTTGCTGGACAACTCCTCAACAAGCAACATTTTTCTTGGATTCTCTCTCGTCTTTTTTTTTTGTACTTACGTCATATGCTTCCTTGCCGATCTGGTTTGAAGCAGACATAGTCACTGCACTGGTTCCTCTGCCTCTGCCGATATCAACTTCTCTCTAACGCCGACGATAGCTCTCTCTCTATGTGAATGATTCAGAATCAACTCGCGATGAACAACTTTCTCTGGGTTTCCCGAACAACTCGTCTAGGTTTCCTGAGTACTTGGTTGTCACTAATTAAGTGACAACACCCATCACATATGTGTTCGAAAAATATACCTTGGTCCAAAACATATTTTTGGCCCAACTAGTCTTATTTTTCATTCATGTCCTTATGAGCTACTACTGAGACCGAATGGACTCACATGAATAAAGCTATAGGTCTTAAATACTTGGTGAATTTATCTCTATAAATTTCTGACCTATTTAATTCTGACATCGTACGACTCCACTGTAGGTCTGATGCCGAATCAACTCTCGATTTATGCATGCTATATTTTTTATTAGTTCAAATAAACACTTTTATTTCACGGTCCACAGAATATTGAACATATTACCCTTCGTGAATATCAGTAACAAGAGTGAGATGTAAAATTTCCATTTAGCCCTCTTGTTATTACTTACTTAACTCATTTATTGACTATGAATAAGAAAAACATAATATTGAATTGTCCTATACAATTCCGCATGACTTATTCAATGATTCATTTCGCCGAGTACCTGACCAGGTTAATTTATTCACACCCATCAATAAAGAAAAACGTGATATTATTGCATTTTGTATAACCACGAATTTTCATATTTGTGAATCATGCAACTTCAACATAGTTGAATCACGATCCCAACAGTTTGCATATTGTCTGGCAATTCTAACTCACTCCTTTGACGTATCAAAGATCGTAACTAACTAAGTCAAATTTCGTATTAACCTCAAGATTAAGGTAATTATGAAAATATCTTTAAGGTGTAACAATTAGATTTAGAGCTAGATGAACGATTTTATCCCAAACTAATTTGTTACTGGTCTATTCAACATGTTCCATAACATGTATAGGTCAACCGTTAGAGTTTCCACTCCCATACCCCGAGACCAGTATCATTTGGTTCAACCTAACAGTCATAATCGAACTTGATTACCCTGTCGATCTTAAGACTGTGAATATCATTCTGAACTATTTTAGTAGTGTTTGTCTGGAAGACCCCTCAGTCTTTACTCTTCTTACATTGACAATAGTTTCAGGACTTGAGTAAATTATAAACACACTTTAATTAATAGAAAAACTTTCATTCATTCATTAAATTCAGTAATACAAAATATTTTAGAAATAACTAAATACTCATAAATAGTTATTATACCATATTTTATGGACATAATTTCAGCATACACAAGACTCTAGGGTTTTTTAAGTCAACTCCTAGAATTGGACTATTATTCTCCAAGAATAGTCATCTAAATGTAGAAGCCTACACGAATGCAGACTAGGCAAGATCTGTTACAGATAAAAAGTCAACAACTGGTTATTGCACATTTGTCAGAAGAAACTTAGTCACATGGAGAAGCAAAAATAATCAGTTGTTGCTAGGTCTAGTGCCGAAGTTGAGTTCAGGGCAATGGCCCTTGGCATATGTGAAAACCATCTTAAAGGAGTTAAAGGTGAAAACAGAAGAACCTATGAAATTGTATTGTGTAAACAAAGTGGCAATTAACATTGCACGCAATTTTGTTCAACATGACAGAATATAACATGTTGAAGTGGACAAACATTTCATCAAAGAAAAGATTGACAGATTTGTGCTCATTTTGTCTCAATGAGTCATCAACTTGTAGATATCTTTACAAAAATAGTTTCGAGTTCTTAAATGATTGTAAGCAAGCTGAGTATTGAAAATATCTTTGAACCAACTTGAGGGGAGTGATGAAAATCTTTCCTTAATTAGCTTTTTCCTGGTTTAGGAAATATGTAATTATGGTGTACTCCTAGGGGATATTTTAGAAGTTAATTAAAAAATTTAATTTATGTAAATTATTTTATTCATTTCATAGTTTGTATCTAGGTTCTATATATTCTGATTATAAGCTCTAACTTTATTCCTCAACACATCACATTAGGTGTAATAATGTGGTCCGACTTCTCCCTTTGTTTTCATTCAAAGGCTATAGCCTTACGGCTTTAGTGGGGGGAAGGGAAACACCTGGACCTAAAAGAATTTGCTTTACTGTGTTATACGTATACACACATATAAAAGACAATGGAAGAAAGAAAGGGCCTCGGCCCATGAGAATATATAGACCAGGGACATGAGTCTATGACATATATTGGTCAATCGCAGACACACAGTCTGGGCTACGCTGTTAAGCATAAAGGACTAATAGAGAATAGGACCATTGGCCGAAAGCACGCTTGAACTTGAACCTTAGTCACTCGAGGTGGTCCACATGCGCAACCGACAGTCGACTAGCCCTATCACTTCAGTCAGTTCCCAGCGAATAACATCATATGCCATTTCACTTGCATCCTTGAGACATGCTGCAGTTAAGGCGCTGTAAACTGTTTGCTGTAACAACCAGCTACCATTTAGTTGCTTTTTTACTGAAAGTAACAGCAAAAGCTAGTAAATTAATAAAATTCACTTAACCAAACTTAAATGCTTGATTGCTTATTGGATTAGACCAATTATAAGTGTCTTCTTCATTGCATCTTAGCAATCAGCTTCTTGACATACAGCTGAAATGAACTGCCAAAGTAGTAAGTACTCAATTATATAACTACTATTTATATCTTAGCTAATATGAACCCTCCTAGTTACCTAACTGAATTCATGTATAGTGGCCGAGGGAAGCAATAGCAGCCACATCATTATGAAACTACTAGAACCCCCCCCCCCTCACAAACTCTCACAAATAGAGGAAAGAGTTACAGAGTTCGAATGCAGATATGCTCAAGCACAAACATGAACAGCTTCAGCAAGAACACAAATATGAAAAGAACGGAGAACCACCAACAAGATCAGGTACTTCTTTACATTTATATCCACACGATTCTCTGCAAAATCGCACATAATACATAGTTGTTTCAGATTCAAGCACAAAAACACACATGGATATGCCATATACATATGAGACAATGCAGAACCGACGATAGATCAGGTATTCACCTCCTATTTAAGTCATCAGAACCTTCATCACGCAAAGCATTTACTCCACTTGTACACAAAAATTTTCTTCCTAACAAGTTCTTTCATATTTCTAAATGCTTAATTGAAGATCACAGACAGGGCATCCAATGAGGGAACCTCATTAGGAGAATATAATGCGGCAAGAGTCGAGACATTTCCACAAAGGAAGTACATAAAAAATGTCAACAATGGCATCGGGCTGCTTAAAGTGCTCAATCATTTAAAGGTGTATTTCATAAAAATACATCAGTCATATAATGACAACAACAATGAAATGAGATAGTATGTTAACGCTCTATAGATGAGACACAAATAAAAAAGAAAATAACTAAATGCTGCAGATTCAGGCAGTTTCTTACAACTTAAAATGTATTTATGCTAAGAACAACTAACAGATTATTGTTCACAATACAAAGTTTACAGTGAAGCATGTTTACATTATTATAAATCTCAAATTAATCATTATTTTGTAGAGAGGTAGTTTGAATTTTGTCAATGCTTCCATGTGTTCAAGAGCATTGCCCTAAATACACTTCGGTTTCAGTGTTGAATAATGTTCATAATCTTCCCTTTCTCTACTCTTTGATTTAGCTTTGACTCCGACAACTGGGTTATCCCCGTTACTGACAGAGCAACCAGATAACAAAGGCAGTCTCTCACTAATAAATTATCCACAAAGCCATTTAAAAGACATTCACAACGACTCAAACTTCAGATTCGACAGATCTCAGAGGGAAAAGTTTTTGAGTCAAAACTGAAATTGTTTTTTTTTCATCGAGAGATTCATTAAGAGCCTAAAGGAAAAGATTTGATTTAGGTACTGCATTACACGTTCAAGGTTCAACCACATTGCCTCATTGTTACCAAAAGAGAAAAATTTATGTATCATAAAGCTCTTGACTGGTTCTAACTCCAAATTACAATTCAAAAGTTTCGCTAACCTTCTTCTTTCAAGCATCGCTATCATCACTATCGTCACCATCATTCCCAATATTATTGGCGATGTAAACACCTGGCTGAACTGTCCGCCTCCGAGTCCTAGAAGGAAGAATATTATCTAAATCCACCTCTGCAAGCGGATCATCCGACAAGTAACTTTCATCACCGTCTAATTCGCTTCCACTGCTACTGGTATCATCATCGTCTTCCTCTATCAATTTCCCTTTTCCCTTGTCATCCTTCATGATTGCCTTACTCTTGCGATCCACTTTAGCATTGCCATTAGAATTTTCAGCATCTTCGTCCTCACATTCATCTTCATCTTCGTCTTCGTCTTCGTCGTCATCATCATAATCTTCTTCGTCATCTTGATCATCATCATCTGCTTCCGCATCTAACTCGGCTCCAACTTCACCATTCGTCTCTTCCGCAGCTGAATACTTGCTGTGAAGATCTTCATCCTCATGAAAATTCACTCTGTTTTCGTTACGGATAGCAGGCGAGGTGTTGTTATCAACGGCTCCAAGCTTCTGAGATTTCTTCGGACACTCGTCGTTGTCTTCGAAGCTAGGATCGGGTTTACGCTTGACCTGCAATGCGGGTTCGTCTGGGTTTGTAGTGTCCGCCATGAATGTCGCGCAGAATGGCAAAACTCCGCTCTGATTTGAGATTCGGCACTCTTATCTTCAATACAAGTTAGGGTTTTCGCTCTATTTTTTTCTGGGAACTACAAAGTTTAGGGCTTTCTGTTCAACTAGAAAGGGAGGGTATTAGTCTGTGTGGCGCTACAGTCAACTACTACTTCAATGACTATTTGGATGTTGAACTTCTTTTATGAATTTTTTTACCTCTCCAACCTCTTTATTTCATTTTGATTAGTAATAGAAAATAAACTACTTTTGGTTAGAATTCGTCCCAATTAGTTTCACTACTTAAAATATAATTATATTTTAGTTGGAGTTTGTTATTTCAGCTTTTTTAACTAATTTTATTAGAATTTGGTAGTTAACAATGATAATGACATTTTCTACATGAATTGAGTATTAATATTTGGTTTAAATTAGTTTCATAAAAGAAGAAATTCAGTTTAGGCTATAAAAGAATCTTAAATACAATAATCAATTATGAAACAATATCTACAATTAGTTACAGATGATTTTTTTTGGCATCATTAAT
Organism: Datisca glomerata; assembly: GCA_003255025.1. NCBI lineage: Eukaryota > Viridiplantae > Streptophyta > Magnoliopsida > Cucurbitales > Datiscaceae > Datisca > Datisca glomerata. The sequence goes on from QANY01003681.1 coordinate 99,957, forward strand.
GAATCATCTTCTAAGTTCTCTTGTCTTTTAAAAAAATTAAGAAAAAAAACACGACCCCTCAGATAATAAGGAAAATTAGGTATTAAAAGAGTCGTATTTTATTTATTTCAATCATAGTATTTATATGGTAGAACTCTTAGGCCATCAAAAAGCTATGCTGAATCTTGTCATGTATGTATGTATACACATATATTCTGTATGTGTATATATCTATATATCTCTATAATATGAATGTGTGTGTATATATGATGATGCTGAACTTTCTCCAAATCGTGTTTCTTACGTCATTTCGTAGAAAATGAAATGGCCAGGAAATTTGAAAAATTGACAGGGAAAGACCATTGAGAAAGATTTTAATGATACTAAAACCCTAGAAATGATTTCAACGTTATTAAGACCTTTGAGAATGATTTATGACTTTTTTTATAAAGTAAAAGACTTATTTACTCTTTATAGTGAAACAATTCTATTTGAGTCCCCTCTCCCAACTTTCAACTTTCTCCCTCAACTCTTGATAGTCTCTGCGAAACCTTCTCTCTAAGAAACCCTTCTCTTTGGCATTGGTATATGTGATTCCCTTATTCTCTTTGTCACTGGTCTCTGCGAACCCCTTCGTCTTCGTGAAACAGTCAGAGGTTGAGGAGATTGTGAAAGCTCACAGATAAAAGGGAGTATAAGAGGATCGTCCTCAGTAACTCCCTCGAGGTCCTCTTCATCAGCGATGATAAGACAAGTCAATTTTCAATTTTTCCCCTAATCTTTTCTCTTACTGTTGATTTTTGTCCAATTTTTGTCTTTCTTTACTCGTAACATTGTGTTTGGTTTCAGTGTACTGCTTCCATATGGTGGTCTAATTGCCGAGTTGATGGTGTATCATGGACTGGGCTTGTTGAATTTTTTATTCATCATTATCTTTATTTATGTCTTCATTTATATTTTGTAGAGCATATTCAAGGCCAGTTCGACCCGCGAACCGGCTGAACCGGACCGTTATAATCCGGGGTCGGCACGGCTCGGTATTGAATAGTATCAGGCCGATTAAATCCCACAGGCCAAGTCTGGGCCATCACGAGCCTTGTCTTCAAGGCCTATAGCCCGGCTCGAACCAGTCCAGCCCATGAATCCACTCTTTTGTCTAAAAAATTGAACAATAATGAAGTTTGAACCGTTGACATCTTCCTTATAAAGCACACTCTTTATCAATAGACCAAGACAACTTTTGTTGAATATATTGTTTAAAATATGTTCTTATTGTCTTTTAACAGATTTTATCGAAATTTCATATAATATACTTTTGAGATAAACGTATTTAATTAAATAAAAATAATAATATTTTTTATTTAAATGAAATTTTATTCAATGGAAAATATGATTCATGAAAACTTTAAAAAATATTGGTTTAATATTCCTAATATTTTTTGCAGTGTTAATGAACATGAATTATAAATTAGTTAGTAATTATTTATTATATTTTTAGATTTTACGTGAATATGAATATTACTAGTTTATGAATTTAATAAATAAAATAATTATTTAACTTATTATCACAAGTTTTTCTATTGAGATTTTAAAGTAATAAAATAAAATAATTATAAGAAAGTGACATAACATCTATATAGTTCAGTGATATTCCTACACTTCATCTATTTTCCATTAAAGTTCAAGTCTCTACATCTATATCTTTGAGAATTAAATCACATTAAAGGGAAGAAAAACGGGTCCCGTGAACCGATCCGACCCGGATTGTCAGAGACCCGACCCATGAACCAACCGGGCCGAGCATTCCCGGTTGTCACCTCTACCAGTTGGTTTCTAGTGCAACTTTTTAGTTTATTTAATACGATGGAATTTGGACATTATGGCCGTATGGTTATTTTCTTACTCTATTTTTTTTATCTGTGAATGTTCGAATCAGTTGCCAAAAAAATATGATTGAGCCCGTATGTTTTAGCTAGTACATGGTCCTCATTTCCTTTGAATCATAAAAGTTAACAGATATATCCAATACTTAAGGAAGATCTTAACGATTTAATGGAGAACATGGGTTGACAATGTGTTGGTTTTATTATTATTGTTATGTCTCTCTGTTAGGAATTTGTTTTTGATTAAAAACAATATCTACAATTAGTTAAAGATGGTGTTTTTTTGGCATCATTTATGAATCATCTTCTAAGTTCTTTTGTCTTTTAAAAAAATTAAGAAATAATACACGACCCCTCAAATAATAAGGAAAATCATGTATTAAAAGAGTCGTATTTTATTTATTTCAATCACAATATTTATATGGTGGAACTCTTAGGCCATAAAAAATTATGCTGAATCTTGTCATGTATGTATACACACATACATTGTATGTGTATATATCTATATATGTATACAATATGAATGTGTGTGTATATATAATGATGCTGAATTTTCTCCAAGTAGTGTTTCTTACATCGTTTTGTAGAAAATGAAATGGCTTGGAAATTGACAGCCAAAAACTCCTGTGAAAGATTTTAATGATACTAAAGGAATTGTTTCAAATTTATTAAGACCTTTGAGAAGAATTTATGACATTTTTTATAAAGTAAAATACTTATTATTTATAGTGAACTAATTCCATTTGAGTCTCCTCTCCAAACTTTCAAGTTTCTCCCACAACTCTCGATAGTCTCTGTGAAATCCTTCTCTCTGTGAAACCCTTCTCTTGTCATTGGTATGTCGATTCCCTTTGTCTCTCTGTCACTGATCTCTGCGAAACCCTTCGTCTCTCTGTCACTGGTCTCCGTGAAACCCTTCGTCTCCGTGAAACTGTCAGAGGTTGAGGAGATTGTGAAAGCTCACGCGGATAAGAGGAAGTATAAGAGGATCGTCCTTAGCAACTCCCTCGAGATCTTCTCATCAGCGATCCTGATATTGATAAGACTGATGAGAACCTGATATTGATAAGACAAGTCAATTTTCAGTTTTCCCCCTAATCTTTTCTCTTACTGTTGATTTTTGTCCAACTTTTGTCTTTCTTTACTCGTAACATTGTGTGTGAGTGTGTGTGTTTGGTTTTCAGTGTGTTGCTTCCATACGGTGGTCTAATTGTTCAGTTGATGATGTATCATGGATTGAGCTTGTCAATTTTTTATCGTCATTATATTTATTTATGACTTCATTTATATTTTACAGAGCATATTCTGTTTTATGCTAGTGATAAGTACCCATTAGAGGATAGTTACTTGAAATATAGACATCCATGAAGTACACATAATGGAGATATTTTAAGTCTGTTACCGGTTGGTTTCCAGTGTAACTTTGTTAGTTTATGAAATATGATGGAATTCGGACATCATGGCTTGGTTATTTTCTTGATATTTTTTTATCTGTGAATGTTCAAATCAGTTGTCAAAAAATTATGATTAAGCCCGTATGTTTTAGGTAGTACATAGTCTTCATTTCCTTGAATCATAAAAGTCAACATTTGATATATTAGGTAATTTTGATGACAGATGTATCCAATACTTAAGAAGAACTTAACGATAAATGGAGAACATGGGTTAGCAATGTGTTTGGTTTTATTAGGGGTGTAAGGAAAATCGATCAAACCGTAAAAATTGACTGAACCGGACCAAATCGTATCGGTTCGGGCAGTTTTGTCACTTTGAACTATTCGGTTCGGTTCCAGAAGTGGAAAAATAGGATGGTTTAGTTCGGTGTTGGGTTTTTGTGAAAAAACCACACCGAACTAAACCGAATCGCACTTCAATATAAGCCCATTTGCTCTACCCCCTTCACTTTACGCAGCCTCACCCTCTTTATCAGTTAACCTCGTCTCTCTCTTTATCTTTGTTTCTTTCTCTCAATATCTTTCACTTTCTCTGTCTATCTCTGTGTGTCTCTAGGACCTAAATTGTATCTTTTTTTCATGTATTCTCTGTTGTTTCTGTAAATATTTTGTATTCTCAGTTGAAATGCAAATTTGTCAAAGACTTGATTGAGATTGATGTTGGTTTTGTACATGTTGCTGATTTGGTTGAGATTAGTTAGAAAGTAGGTTGAGATTTGGTTAAAATTTGATGAAGTTTTCTACTTTACTTTTCATCTTACGGGTCGGTTCATTTTTTATTATTTTGAGTGGCGGTTCGGTTCGTTTTTTGAACATTGAGCGGTTCGGCTTTCAGTTGCTAATTATGTAAAATGGTATGTTCGATTCGGCTCGGTAAAATCCTTTAAACCGAGCCAAACTGAACCGCTTACACCCCTAGGTTTTATTATTATTGAGAATTCAATATGATAAGGTCATACAGTAGGATGGCACTTTGGTTTTTCTTTGAAAAACAATCAGACTTAGGCTTCATGTTTTTATAGGAAACAAAAAGGTTATATTAAAAATAAAAATAGTACAAGAACAGTTACATCAGACTTGGGCTTCATTTGCAGGAACGAATATTACTATGTATTGCGTAACTTCTCAACTTTTATGAGAAATTCTTTGGGAATCGGAGTGTAACTTGAAATAATCGAAGGGTAATTCATTGTTATGTGATAGGAAGGTTTATGCTCTTTTTTTGGTAAGTAGGAAGGTTTCTACACTTACATCTCTCTTCTCATTGTTTGTTTATTACGGCTTGTATTTCATGTCTCTTTTACTTTTGGTATCTTGTTGGACGGATTTTAATAAGAAATGGGATTAGAGCGAGTTTAAATTTTTGGGGAAGCTTTTCATTTTTCACTTATTTTACCATCACTTAATATAGTTATTTGCCATTCATTTTATTGTGTACATATAGGTGTGATCGTGGCATGTTTGCGTTTAGCTTGTGAAGTTGTTGTGTATGGGTCAGGACTTATCTGGATGTACTCAAAGTAGAATGGTTGAGTTTCGAGAGAAGATGACAGTTGATATTTTTTTATCATGAACATGGGATTGAAGACGATAGATTTTATGATGTTTATTATGTTATTAGAAAGTTGTAGTTGTATAGGATGTGAATCAATGTTGATGTATTAAAACTTTCATACTGTAAATCATGAAATATAGATATTGTGACTCTTTGTTGGAATTTGTATATGCTTAGATATTATTATGTCTTTGTTAGAAATTTATTTTTGTTTTGAGATATAATTATAGATCTTATATTGTCCTGTTTCTATTTGCTCTGCTAGATCATAGTCTAGCAGACAATATTCTACTAGACCTGGTCTAACAGACAATATTCTACTAGACCTGGTCTAGCAAGTGTTAATTTTAACACAAAGTTGCTAGACCATGGTCTAGCATAATATTTTCTGCTAGACCATGGTCTAGCGACCCGACACGTGAAAAAATTATTTTTGTTTTGAAATGATCTTATATTGTTAATGCATGTTATTTGAGATGTCATAATTATAGACCACATATTGTACTGTTTGTGTTTGCTCTGCTAGACCATGGTCTAACATACAATATTCTGCTAGCCCATGCTCTAGCAAGTGTTAATTTTAACACAAAACTGCTAGAACATAGTCTAGCATAATATTTTCTACTGCACATTGGCCTAGTGACCTGACATGAAAAAAATTATTGAGTCAGAGAATGTAAATAATAGAGTCACATAATTATTATTATCATTATAAACATATTTATAAAACATGTTTACACATAAAAAAAATTTGATATATTAACAATTTCATCTTTCCTTAACATTTTTACAATTATTAACAAAGCATATAAGTGATTTGTGCCACATGATGCATATGATGCACTAACATGATTTCTGTCATGTAGGCCAAGTTCAATGACTACTTCTTCGTCCAAAAATGCAACATCATTATTAATAAAATGTGCTTCACAATGATCGATGTGATCTGAGTTTCTACTACAAGTGGTTGTATGATGACATCCTCCACTTCTACACATAAATGAGTTCTCAATTAAGCAGTACCACAATTCTCGTCAATAAACCACCGAAGATTCTCATTGTCGATGATCCTTGCAGGCTGAGCTAAACATGCATTAACCAAGAATTTCATATGTAGCCATGTAATGATCGGTCCAATTTAAGAACTGAGTACAACTTCTGTAATAGTTGTTCAAATGTGTAATCTTTAGACATACATATCGGCTTTGCTGGAGTTGTAATCACATACTTAAAACATTCATCTTTATTTACTCATTCTCCTCCAAACATCAAAATTATCCTTATTTTTGACATATCTGAAATATTTGACAATTAAAACATTTAAATTAAATATAAAAGAAAATTATTAATTTGACCATCGTAGTTTGCAATTGTTTTCAATTTGGCCATCGTAGTTTAAAAAATTTCAATGTGGTCATCCTAATTTGCTTAGCGTTTCAATGTGATAATATTAGTTTGCTCAACGTCTCAATATGGTCATCATGTCACTCTTCATTAACCATATTTAATAGACACGTTTGAGACGTTAAATGATGACTTGACAAGTTAAGTGTCAGTGGGATCCATAAATACACAACTCACCCTTTTCTAAAATTTTTAACTTTTTTTTACATTCTACTCACCTTTTTTACGTTTTTACTTTCTCTGTCTCCCTCATCCCTCATCTTTCTCTAACTCCATTGAAGGCTTCGCGAAGTTTTTTGTTGCTTCACGAACAGATCGCCTGAAGGCATCACAGAACAGCTCGTCTGAAGGCTTCATTCTCTCGGGTATTCTCCTTGAACCAGGTTAGAATCATTTTGTTGCTTCACGAACATATCTGCATTTTTGTTGCTTCACGAACAGATCTGCATTTCCAAGTAAAATTTGTCATTTTTTGTTATTCATTTCTCCTCGAAGCAGGTTTGAATCAATCCCATCAAAATTAAACTCTCATTTTTTTCGAATGATTCAATTGAATCATTTCGAATCGATCCCTCGAAGCAGGCTCGGTTCGGATGATTCAAAATTTTCCTATAAATCAGTTTGAATTCCATCAAATCTCAATGGGTAAACAAATAGATCTATTCTTCAGTGAACGAAAATCCCATCCAATTCCATTTCGAATGCTGAATCGTGTTTAAACTCATCAAAATTCATCAAAATTGATGGGATTCGAACGAAAAACCCCATCAAATTTCTGGAAATTCTTTTTAAATTCTTTTTACTCGATCCTGATAATGAGTTTCAAATTTCAGAAAATTCTCAATGAAGAAGTATAGATCTATTTTGTTTAAATTCTTTTTACTCGATTTGATACCTCAAGGCTGAATCGTGGATTTAAGACTGAGTTGGTTTTTTTCTCAATTATTGTAGGAAGCTTGAAAGACTACAATCCTCAAAATGTCTCGTAGAAATCGATCGGAATTTATGAAAAAATACAAGGAGAAGAAGGATAAATGAAGAATCGAAGCTTACCTGCAAGAAGAAGTGATCGAAACTAGGAAAATCGAAGCTTCGTAGCTCGTTGAACAGTAACAATGGAAATTAAGGTGTATTTTAATGAATAAATGTGTATTTATAAGTCCCACTAATTCCACGTCATCACTTAACTTGTTGTGTCATCACTTAACATACCACATCAACTTAATGAAGAGTGTTTAATTAAAATTAGGATGACCACATTGAGACTTTTTAAACTACGATGGTCAAATTGAAAATATGTGCAAACTACCATGGCCAAATTGATAATTTTTCCTTAATATAATTATGACGATAACAAACTTATCAATAAATAGAAGTCTAGTAGTATAACAGTCTATCAGTCTAGTCTAGCAGTCTAACAATGAGGAAATCGATTATAATATTGATGTTTGCTACACTTGAGCCAAAATGTGTATTGGTAAGATTAATTTACAATTAAATTTCACACAATTGTATGAATACTATAGTATACAGTTTAGCCATATATTATACTAGAATCTAGTAATCTAGTCTAGCAGTTTAGCCATATACTATACTAGAATCTAGTAATCTAGTCTAGCAGTCTAGCCATATACTAGACTATAGTATAACGTTGTGTAACTAAACCCATTATATCAATTCATGGAGAGAGAAAAAAATTTTAGGGTTTGTGTTAATAGAAGATATGAGTGAGAGTTTGTATCAATGAAAAAATAAGTGAGAAATTGAGTGAATGAATGATAAAATAGAGAGAAAAAAAGACTCTCATTATGACTGAAAATGAAAAACATGAAGAAGAATACACAAAATTGGAAGGAAAAAAAAATGAGTAGTTAATATTTTGTGGAGTTAATGAGTCTTTAAATAGAAAAAGGGTAAAATTGAGTATTTACGCTACAAAAAGCTAAATTTACTTAAACAGGAAAATAGTCTTTATATGGTTAACTGTCCTCTGAAGGCCTGAACCTGAAAATTTACTTGGAAACTTCTATCACGGGTTTTTGTTAAAGTAGACCCATATACTAATTATTTTACAGAAATGTATCCGAACACTAATTTTCGCTTATCCTAACCCCTGGCCGACTTTTAATTCACTTTTTCACTTTTTTCCTCATTACACTTCTTATAAACTGTCCAATCAATGTCATGGTCTACTTAAAACCTCCCTCCCTACCCCATCTTATTTCTCCTTCTTCGTATTTCATTTTTTCTACTTCTTCTTCGTTTTTATCTTCATTTTTGTCTTCATTTTCTTCTTCGTCTTCTTCCTTCTTTTTGCAACAACAAATGATTGCTAGTTCTTCTCTCTAGAATTGGTATAAGTTTTGTTTTATTCTTTATGGAAATATTTACTTATCTTCTTCCTTCTTTCATGGGTTTTTCACTTTCATAAGTTTTCTGAAAATATTTACTTGTTTTCTTCTTTCTGGAACGTTGCTTGAAGTTCATTTATTGTCATGATCACTATAATGATGGTGTAGTGTAAAACGAGGTCTACACGAGTACTATACGAGCCTCGTGTAGTGATCGTGTACATTACATGATCATAGTGTGGCACATCAGAAACTTCTTCAGCAGTTCACGAGCATCGTGTAACATCTATTACACTAATCGAGGACTACACAATCATCGTGTAGTGTCACCATGTAGTTACATGATGACCACAGGATGATCGTGTACTCCTCGTGTACACTACACGATCCTCATATAGTCCCCGTGTACACTACACGATCCTCGTGTAGTTCTCGTGTACACTACACGATGGAGCTACATGAGCATCGTGTAGTCATCGTGTAGAGCTTATTATAGTACACAAAGTCTACACGATCATCATGTAGTGTACACTACATGACAACTATACAATACTCGTGAAGGCCTCGTGTAGACTACACGATACCCGTGAAAGCCTCGTGTACACTACACGATGGCTACACAATCATCGTGTAATATTCCATTTCATAATGTATTCTTCTTGTACTAACTTCCTTTATTGATGTATATACATATATATCTAAAGTTCAAATTTTTGTAATCCATGATGAAGATTAGGTGAAAATGGTACAACATGGTCTTTTATTGGAAAGAAGACCAAATTATTGGAGATATTTACTAACTACACTTACTACGAGCTATTGAGTATATTGTATGAAGAACTCTAAATAGACCCCTCAAACTATGATATGTCCATCAAATTTCTTTATAGAAGCTATGTCCCTTACCCTGAAATTTTAAAGGATAGAGATTTACAGTTCTTTATTAAAGAGAATGGACCAGAATTACTTAGAAGCCCACTATTTGTAAGTATCAAGCCCAAATTTTTTTCATCTCAAAGCACAATGTCGCAAAAACCTCGGGTTCCTAAAACTACAAGGTTTTATTAAAGTGGGGCTCCTGAAACACAAATGTCACGACAATATCTACATAAAAGCATTCCTCACTTTAAGAGTTTTGATCATTTTAAAAGGAACTATCATGATGATGATGTTTTTGGTCATGATGATTATAATGTTTTTGAGAATGAGGATGTTGATGTTGATGGAGATGATGATGATTTTGATCAGGGGGAGTATGATGTTTTTGAGAATGAGGATGTTGATGTTGATGGAGATGATGATGATTTTGATCAGGGGGAGTATGATGATGCAAACCATGAAAATGGCCATGATGAAGCCATCGGTGGAGAGAACCATACAACAATTCCAGACTTGAATACTGGTGGTGAAACCGAGACCACTTGTCCATTACCATCACAACCTGATTTGAATGAACAACGTCATGGATCCATCGAGTAATGGGCTGATTTAAATCAGCTTGTAATAGACACAATAAGTATGGATGATTTGTACAATGATAAAGTCGAGCTGCTTAAGGTTGCTCGTATGATGGTCATCCGAAGAAATTTTGAGTTTCGGATCTTCAAGTCAAGCCAGTCAATATTGGTACTTATATGTGTTGAGAAAACATGCCAACGGAGGTTACAGGCCATGAAATTGAAAAATTGTTCATACTTCAAAGTTACAAAGTTCATCAATACACGTACATGCACATTTGAAGTTTTGAGACATGAACACGATCAGGCCACATATTCATTGATTGGTCATTCTATACGGTCCAATACATGGGTGTCATTCGTATATATAGGCCAAATGACATGATTGAAGATGTTCGGCTTGATTTCAGTGTCAACATAGGTTACTATAAGGCGTGGAGGGCTAAGGAATATACATTGGAATTAGTTTGAGGGTCTCCTGGAGACAGTTATAGGATGCTCCCAGCATATTATCACATGTTAGGATAAAAAAATCCAAGTACAATGACTGCGGTTCACATTCATTGGAAAGATAATCTTACCTAACTATTCTTAGCTCTTTCCAAAACTCGTCTGCAAGTCGAGGACCATGTACCTGAGCTAATCATCAACGTCAATATCCCAGCTCGCGGAATCTTGCTCAAACTCTATCATTCGGCCAGACAAGTTCCACTGTAATGTCACGGGAAAAAATTTAAATCCACAGCGTCAATAAAAATGGTCATGAAGTCTACACGAGGAGCGTGAAGGCCTCGTGTAGTCTACCAGAAGCCTCATGTAGTCTACACGAGATTAGTGAAGGCCTCGTACAGTCTACACGAAGACTACACGGTGTGTAGTTCATTAAGTTAAAAAACAAATCATACTTACTTGCAGAAACAAATCACCAACACTGATTTTTGATTTGAGGGTTATATTCTTTCAAATCCCTTCTCATGAGCTCCATGTATGCATCGATATGCTACAATGTAAAAAAGATTAGTTAAGATATTTGTAATTATTTTAAATACCACATTAAAAAAATTATAAAGAACTTCTTACATCTGACTCAAGCCATTGATAAGGTGAAGAGACTAGTTTTTTGAACCAGGTATGGTCAATGGTGCAAAATCTAACGTCTACTTTCTCGTTCCTGTACAATGTAAGTATAGATCAAAGTTAGGTACATGATTGGTTTACTGCATGATTGTTACACGGACCTCGTGTAGTCTAAATGATGGCTACACGATGTCAGTGTAACCATCATGAATACTATACGAAGAAGAAGTGTACAAGAAAATTACAGAATTTACTTTGCCATTGGAGAGGTGAACCAGGCTTTAAAACAGGCTTCATCCTTAGAAGATACATCACCACATGCTTGAAAAGGTTTGAAGTCCATTTTGGCAATGATATTATCATCAGCTTTTTTCCTTCGTTACCTTTTCTTCTTAGCCTTTTCAGTTTCCCAATTATGTGACTCTAGGACCCGAGATCTTTTTATCTTCTTTTTACCAAGTTCACCAAAGCAGACGAGCTCTTCTTCTTCTCCGTCGTTGGACTGCTCCGTTGACCGAACCGTCAATGCAGATATTATCGATGTAACCTTTTGTTCTTCTTCTTCTTATTTTGCTTCTTCTTCATCATTTTCTTCTTCTTCTTTTTATTTTTTCTCTTCCATTTCTTTTTCTAGTTCTATTTCTTTGTTCCCTTCTATTTTTTCTTCATCTTCCTTTTTTTCACCTTCCTCCTCCTTATTACCTTCCTTCTCTTCTTCCTTCTCTTCTTCTTCTTCTTCTTCCTTCTCTACCATATTTTCTTCTTTTTCTTTTTTCTTTTTCTCATTCCTTTCGTCCCTTTTCTTCTTCTTCTTCTTCCTTCTCTACCATCACCTCTCCTTCTTCATTCTCTACCATAACTTCTTATTTTTCATCCTCCTCATCGCTAGCCATCATCATGACAGATCGAGGACAAAATGAGTAATCATTTGGTCTTGATGTTACCAGATGATCCATCAAAATTTTAATTTGAGAAATTGCAAAGGAAATGTTTGATTGTATGGACAAAGTCTTCTTATCCATTGAAGTGATCTTTGACCTCTTCCTTTTCTTTTTCTCCTCTTCATTTCAATGGCCTCCTCCTCATCATTAGCCTCATCTTCTACTATAAAATGTGATGGAGGAGGCGTGGACTGAAAAACATGTAATATTAAGTAGACAAAATAGAAAAAGGTGACTACACGATGGTTACACGAACCTCATGTAGTCCTCGTGTAGAATACACGATGGTTAATCGAGGCTCGTGTAGTCCTCATGTAGACTACACGATGGTTACATGGACTTTGTATAGTCCTCGTGTAGACTACATGATGGTTAAACGGACCTCGTGTGGTTATCGTGTAGACTACACGAGATCAGTGTAGACTACACGATGACTACACGAGGTCCGTGTTCAAGAAGAAGAAGGGTAGAAAATGATTTTGAACATACCTCCTCTCCAACTACTGATCTCTAGAACCTTTTTTCTACTTCCTCCTCAGTAGGGACCAAAGAAAGAATTGCCAACTAAAAATGTAAGAAATACAAATCAGTATATGTGAAAGTAATATAAATTAATTTGTCGACATAATTCACCACCATACATTCTCCTTCAATTTTTTTTGAATATTCTCAACTGATACTATCATGGTCGGACACCACTTAAGAATTCTTGACACTTTGGTCGAAACCTGGTTACTATACAAACTACCCACCAAGGGAATAGTTTCAAATACCCATGCCTATTTAAACAAAAGAAAGTAATTCAGTATTCAACACATAAATAATTCAATACATCACTACATATAATTATATAAATTGTACATGAAAGGCAAATAGACATCCATTGAGTGAATACCCATGAATAACAACCTTTGTATTTTTCACAGCTAATAATAATTTCATTTTTTAGGGAACTAGAGGTCTCCCCATGGATATTGGTTGAACTCTTCAAGGTCGTCAACCAAAACCAACTATCTCTTCTCAATTAGGGTACGGTTCTCCTTCCCTAACACAAAATGCTTTAGCAAATAAATCAGAGCCATCTTGACCGCATCAGAATCTGACTTATATTCAGAGCTCTTGAACTTCTCCTCTAACTCAGCCATGGTTATTGATTGGACATTGGGAAAGTACAGATCAGAAAGCCTGTTGGGGCCACGGGTCTTCTTCTCATCCTGGGCTTCATCGAACTTTAGTCCGGTAATCAAAGAGAACTACTTCTTGGAGAAGCACAGTGGCTCCTCATTGATAAGAAAATGGATCTCCTCCTTAAATGGAGTGTCGTCCACATATTCAGCCTCCCTGGCCAGCACCTGATGGCAGATATTTGTTGAAAACTTTAGGGATGGGAGAACAAGGAGATGACCAAAACATGTCTCCCCAAATAGAGAGAGTTGAGTAGTTGTCAACTTGGTTTTGATAACCTCTATGTAGTGGGTATTGCATTTGCATTGACCCTTGCTTTTGGAACTGTGTTAACGTCATGAACGTATCTTAGTTGCATCTTTGATGAAGTCATAACCTGTAGAGTATTCAAGGAAAGAATAAGATCAGAAAATGTACACGATGCTCGTGTAGTTAACGTGAAGACTACACGAGATGTACAAGATGTTTGTGTAGTCATCATGTAGACTACACGATCCTGGTATATTTCTCATGTAGAAGCCTACATGAGGCTTATACGACCCTCGTGTAGTCCTTATGCAACCTACATGAGGCTTGTTCAACCCTCGTGCAGTCCTCGTGTAGCCTACATGAGTTTTACATGACCCACATGTAGTTTTCGTGTAGACTACACAAAAGGTACACGACCCTGGTGTAACTCAGAAAATATGCACCCACCAAGACTAACACCTCAGAAACACAAAAAAATCAACCTTCTTGTGATTTAGACATCCACAAAAAATGAAAATGCAGAAATCTAGAAACCCCCTAAAAACCCAGAAAAAACACCTTAGAATCCAGAACAAAAACTCAGGAACCCGAAAACTTACCTTGTTAGTTTTCTTTGTTGTGAGAGACGAAAACTCTTTCAGATTTGCAGAGAGAGATACTTGTTGCGACTTCGAGAGAGAGAGATACTTGCTGCGACTACGAGAGAGAGATGCTTGCTGCGACTTTGAGAGAGAGAGAGATGAGAGAGAGATGGGTGGAGTTTCGTGTAATCATATTTTTTATTCTAAGTCATCATTTGAAATTCATGAAATTTTTTTTGATAACTTCATAAATTGATTTTGAATTGAAAGTGTCAGTGATCAAGATAAGCGAAAATTAATGTTAGAAATCATTTTTGCAAAATATAAAAAAAAAACCCTTTATCACAGGGCGGCTGGCTAAGCTCCAAGATCCCCGCCACTCATCTCTAATTTCTCACACTTTCCAACGGTTTAATCCAACTAATGTCGCCTAATGTCCCTACTATCATCGTCCAACCCTGTAGATTCATCGAATTCACCCCCTTACCCGCATAATTCATCTTCGGGTTTAGTCTCTAGCAAGCTAGCACTCGTCAAAGTTGTTTCAAGATTTTTTGATCACATTAGAAGCTCAAAATGATTGAGATTCCGTATTTGACCGCTTTAACCACCTACTTAAGCTACGAGTTACTCTTCGTTTTTGGCCAAATTAGAGATCTTTTCCGCGAAATCATCGACTGGTGTTTGTGTCTCGACATTTATATTTGTGTTTGTTTGTGTCATTGTGTGTCTGTGGTGGTGTTACTTATTTTCCTTGAAGCAGGGTTGTGCTCTAATCTGATTAGGACTGGAGGATTTTGATCAACGCAAGCTGTATCTTCGTATTCAGGTCCTTCAATTTCCTAATCAAAGTAACTTTATCTTTGTATTTTTAGCTTGATTTATGGGGTACTAGTGATGATAATGAAATTCCTGTAACAAATAAAACATTGAGTAGAATAATGATGAACCAAGAGCGTAGTAAACCCATCATCCTACTGGTATAAGACCATTTTTTCTCCTGTAAATTATTCGTTGGTTTCTCTATCCTAAAATATCATGGGTTTAGTCTTCCAGTTTTCAATAGATTATGTTATCCAACCAACATGATGACGAACTGTTATCTTTGAGTTGTGGTAGGACTGTTTTGGAAGACCCATATAAAGTGCTCCCGATGCTTGGTTTGACGTGGTTGAGAGATTCTCCAATGACAATAACAAAACACTTGAGTAAGATTCCGAATTTCGATCTTTCTTTTCCCCCTTACCTCAAATTATTAGATTTTCTATAGAACTTTCTGCACAAACTTTTTCATCAATGTCCATGTTCAATAAGTAATCCTTATGTACCAGACGAACCACAAAGATCATGAGATGCCTGAACTTAGGTTTGTACAACTATCTCGGCTTTGCTGCATCAGATGAATACTGCACGCCCTGAGTAATTGAATCATTGAAGAATTTTTCTTCAAGCACCTGTAGTAGCCGGGTGGATGGAGGTGGGGTTATCCTTTTATTTCATGCTTTCTTCTTACTAGCTCTCAACTTGAATTCTTCCAACAATAAATTATTGTAATAGACACCACGGTCTTGCATGCTGAATTGGAAAAGTGTGTAGCAAACTTTGTGGGAAAACCGCCGGCCATAGTTTTTGGCATGGGCTATGTGACAAACTCTGCTATTCTTCCGGTTCTTATTGGAAAGGCAGGTACACGTACAACAACAGTTCACTAATGGTTGTACATGAATTGTCAATCATGTGCAACACCTTATTGAGAGATTTTCATTAATTTACAGAGAAAAGGAGGGAAAATGCCATGAATTGAAGTTTAGTTTATTATATATTCATCTGGGAACCCTGTAGTTTACAGCAATGTCAATAGTCTTTTTGTTTCTGAATAAGATGGACTTGTTAGCTAATTGGTTGCAATATCTGTGACTTTGTGGTTTCTGCTTGTCTCGAGTAATTTATTGGGAGTGATATTAATGCATTTATCACTTACACTGCTCCTTTAATTTCTTGTTGCAGTGCCATCTTACTTGGAAGAAGTTTTGAGGGAACAAATTGCTGAGGGACAGGCTAGAACTCATAGACCTTGGAAGAATAATTGTTATTGTGGAGGGAATATATAGCATCGAAAGAGAACTTTGCAAACTTCCTGAGATCAAATCAATCTGCAAAAAATATAAGGTTATTCTCTACAGTAGCTTTAAGTTTAATATGTATGTTGGCTAAAACTGTCCTTGAAAAACTGTCCTTGAACTTAAAAGAAGTGCCATACATTTCTTGCCATCTTTTCTTCCAGGTTAATGGCAGAATTGTACATGCAGTAAAAAAAAATACGCATCTTGCTTTGTGCATAACTACTGGAACACTGATGATATATAACTACTCTAGGACATCTTGGGAAAGCATCAGACAACTTCATTCAGTCATTAAACGCTGATGCTACATCTTGTTTTAGCACTTTATAGCTTCATACTGTCTGTCTATGTCCTTCAGTAATTTCCTTTGTAGTAAGTGCACTACTAAAAAATTTTATCAATGCTGAAAACTATTGTACCGGCATTCAGAAATAGTCTGATTTACCACTTTTAACCTTCTAATATGTATCGTCTCTTCAGGATCTCATTCAGTATTTAAAGAACAAGTGCCCTGCTCATCTGTATGAAACATCAGTCTCGCCTCCAGCTGCAGAACAAATAATATCTTCCATAAAGGTTATTCTTGGAGAGGATGGCTCCAGTAGAGGTTTAAATAGATACATGAGTTTTGATTGGTTTTCTGTTTTGCATTTCTTAAGGCTCTCACTATGTCATAGCTGCCCTGTAATTGCAAGAATACGGGAGAATATCAACTTTTTCAGGTCGGAATTACAGAAGTTGGGTTTTGAAGTTCATGGGGATAATGACTCTCCTGTAATGCTAATGATGCTTTACAACTCGGCCAAAATCCCTTCCTTTCAAGAGAGTGTGCCTCAAGCAGAATGTGAGATTATCCAAATGATCTGTTCATTGGCTATTAACTTTCATGATCGACTGAATTGAATTATTGTCTTATAAAATGTTTAGGTTGCTGTTGTAACAGTGGGATTTCCAGCAAGAGCAACCCCACTACTATAGGCTAGGGCGCGAATATGCATATCTGCTTCTCATACCAGGGAAGACCTTATTAAAGCCTGGGAGGTAAATCCAGATATTCATGGTTACTTTTGAAAATGTGAATATACTATTTCATTTATTTGTTTCCAAAGGAGTAATATGAATGTGGTGTTTGCTCGTTGGACATTTGCTCATTTCGTTATTTAAATGGATGCAACTGGTTCTTGTTTGCGTCAGATTATGTTGAGGTGCATTGAGGTTTATGAATGTGTTTTCTTTCCAGGTTATTAATAGGGTTGGTGACCTTGTGGGTATTAAATACTTCCGTGCTTAGACAGAAAAGCAGGAGGAAGAGAAAACAAAGCTGAAATTGGGTTTAGAAAGAGATTTTTGTTCCTACTATCGTACGTTAATGTGCGGCAAGAACATAGTTGGGTATGATGATGTCACTGGAATCAGTGATTTCCTGAGTTGTTTCTTTTCTAAAAGTCTGCACTGCCCCTGCTTTATAATTTGGTAGGGAAGTTGTGGCTCTCAGATTATGTGTGAGAAAGCTTCTTTCGTCATAAAAATGTCTCAAATTTAATATGCTTGTTCATTCAGGGAATATGTTTCTTTTGTCTTAATTTCTTACTGCCCCTCTGCATAAGACCGAGTTATTGAATTCATATTTTCTTTTGAATAGATATATAAGTGGCAAAAAATCCTGTGAAAGTAATCTACACGGTAATCGCGTCGTCTGTGTTAATCAATTTTGTGAAAAATCAGTGTTTTTCATAGGACACTTTACTCCTACGAAGAACGCTGTTGTTTTCATTTTTTTACAAGATTATTTGAATCCTATAAAATGTTGTTTAATGAGCTTTTCTGACCTCGGTCGAACATGTTTAAGAAGTGTTTTTGACCCTTATGAAATATTCAAGTATTTTTCTATTGAGATACCATAATGTTCAATGCTATGGTCAATAGTTCATATTAAATATTTTTAAAATGATAAATTTGAGTAGCATAAAGAGTATCAACATAATGATTGACAACATTAACATATATCATTTCAATAAAGTGTTGTACTATTTATTTGATCAATTTATAAATAAATTAATTTATCTTTAAAATATATGAGCAACACTTGCTCTAATAATTGAAAAATATATAAAAAAATTACAAAACTATATAAGTTATACTCAAGAATACAATTTTACATAGACCCTAAAATATCATATAAACTATTCAATTCAAATTTTCAAACTTTGGATGTCCGTGCTCTGTAACCTTAAGTGATTGTAAGTCCTGTGTTTTAAAGAGAACTTAGTCACATTTTCAAGTCACAAACATTAATTCAACATCACAAAAGTGATCCAAGTACAAAAGGATCTAAAAGAGACATGTTTCGACTAAGTCATTGTCTCTCCATGAAATTGCTAAAAATTCTAACAGAGCCAAACGAACAGTACCAAAGAAATAACTTCATAGCATTGAATCACTAACAAACCTCACTGAGGAGAAACACGGACTGAGTTTTTGAAAATTATTCAAAATCAAGAAATGATTTGCAAATTATATCACATGGGCGACTAAAATGCCGACCTTTTATCAAGTAACCGAGTTAATATGACCCCCACTCGTAAGCCGAATAGCTCCGCAAGGCAAGTTCATATCATTATGTACCTACAACATAAAAACAGCTGATAAAATTACCAAGTGATATCTACCTAATGAATCTGCCCCACATTGGAGAACATCAGCAAAATATTATGACAGGTTCATAATTATCCTCATCGACTCCATTGAATCAACCCAGAAAAGAATCCTATAGACAGATGATTCTTCAAAATATTCAATATTCAGCAGTTGAATTCTAATGCTTCAAACTCAGGAAAGAAGACAGATGATTGTCATGTAAAACAATTTCCAACCCGATAATTATAACTACTCACATTAGGCATATAAGAGACGAAGGTACACAAATTGACCATTGTTTAAAATTCAAGCATCTAACCTAAAGCCAAGTTAGAGACACATACCTTTTAAACCCATTCGGAGCTTCTTCAACTCTCAATTTCATTTCTTTTAGGTTTGTGCTCCAACCTTCAAATTTTATTAGGGGCATCAGGCATGTTCGGCTATCTATTTGGAAATACAAACATGTATAGAAAATTTTCCACCACCAAAGTGAAAGAAGTAAATGGACCAAATTTACAATTTAAGAAATTGCAAAAAGTAGGAACAGAACACTTAAAACAACAAGGTTTTCTTAGTTAATCTTCATCCTTATATAAGAAACAAGCTAAATTCAATGGAAATAAGAGATCAAACTTTCAGCATCAACAGTTGGCACCGTCTCTGAGAACGACTGTAAAATTATTCATGTTTAAAGCATTTGAAACCCTTTTCTTCCCTTAAGAAAAGAATAGGTCTAGTACTCTACGCAGATGAAGTTTGAGATGAAAGGAAGAACCCACCTTTCCCCCTACCAGAAGAAGGACCTCCTGTCACCATGACAATCACCTGGCAAAGGAAGAAGGACCCGGAAGGTGTAATCTCCAAGGTAACCAGGAAGGGGAGGAAAGATATGTCAGTCACCGTTCGGGTCATAACGGTCTCTTGTACGGAAATGGTCCTACCCCACAACTCAAAGGCTCCCTGGCAGAATCACCAGGCATTCACAAAACCCTCAGGAAAAATCACCCAGGGAAGGGCGGGAAGACCTCCTCACTTAGAGAAAGTGTCACCTCTCAGTAAAGTCAGGACCAACATAAGCCAGACTGAGGATGGCTGGATTCTCCCTTTGTAAGGTTCTGGTTGGGGTCATCACCAGAAGACGAAGGAGAAGAACAAAGTTACCAAAGAGTAAATGAAGGTGAAAACCCCGAAGAACCCTCCGGGGGCAGTATATGAGCAACATTGGAAGGTGGATGATAGTATCGACGGGCCACCCTTAGTCTAAATCCCTGATGTCATTCTTGGCCATCAACGATTTTGTAAAGCTCTAGTGCAGGTGAAAGGCAATATATATGAATGGGTCCGGGATCATCCTCCCACCACTGGTGAGATATAAACTTGGGCAACATGACCTCCAATTCCTAAATCCTACTTCGGGTGAAACAGAAGGACGAGAGCCTTGACAAGACTGGCGGACGGGCTCGTGAGCCAAGCCGAGGATAAGGTTTTACTCATACCAAGCCCTCGTGCGAGATAGATCAACCCACATAAAAGGAGCCTATGACCGGCACACCACCCAGGAAAGACTTGAAGGGACAAGATGGTTAGTCGTACTCCCGCCATAATAATCGAAGAGGAAGGATCAGGACGAACCCATATCTGCCCACTAACAGGATATGGAGCTCGGGTGGTCCTGCCATCGATGCAAAGATGCAGATCAGGAAATGAGGAGCCCACTCGTCTAGCGGGGCATACCATAATCACGAAGCTAATTAGGATTTTGGGATGCTCTCATCCCGAAGGAGGGTTCGAGGCCAAAAGGTATGAATTTAAAAAATGCACATAAGTTGCACGAGATTTATTTTGGGAATGATTCTCCACTTCGGTTTTCCCTCAGCTAAAAGCAGAAGAAGCTATTTTCTTTTAAAACGGTCAACGCCAAGGTGTAACGAACGGCAATGATCGTTTGCTCAATAATGTTTATCAAATAAAAAGAAATGATAACCTTTTCTACAACGTACAACAGAGGATAAAATAGTGATGATTGGTAAGGTGCTCTAGCCCGACAGTTGGGATTAAACAAAAAGTAATGATTGATGAGGTGCTCTAGCCCGACAGTTAGGAATAAACAAAAAAGTGACCGACGAGGGGTTCTAGCCCGACAGTCAGGATTAAATAAAAAGTGATGACTGACGAGGTGCTCTAACCCGGTATTCAGGATTAAACAAAAAGATGACTGGCAAGGTGCTCTAGCCCGACAGTCGGGATTAAATAAAAAGTGATGTATGCCGAACATTCATGCTCACAGACAGGGTCTAGCCAGAACAATCACACCTGGCTAGACATAAAAAAAATATGTATGCTGAGTACTCATGCTCCCAGACGGGATCGATAGTCTAGCCAGAGTAGGCACAACTTGCTAGACATCAAGGAAAGATGTCTACTGAGCACTCATGCTTGTAGACGACATCGATGGTCTAGCCAGAGTAGGCACGCAATGAAAAATGTTCCAAGCATTCATGCTCGCAGACGTGATCGCGGGTCTAGCTAGAGTAGGCACGTCTGGCTCGATATCGAGGAAAGCCCTAACAAAGGCAATCTTGACATCAGGGACAAAGATATCTATTGAGCATTATAGCTTGTAAGACAAGGATAAAGCTCTCTGATGAATGCTTTAACTCAAGGCTTTATCCAGAGCACGAATGCCTGGATAGTGTTGGAATCATGTCCATAAAGTGCTGGTTGTCATGGCACGTGCGCGGCGGAAGCGTGGAGGCGCGTGGCTTTTTTAAAAATCAAACTTTTAATAAAACAAAACTTGCGCAACGCCACGAAAACCAAATAAAAACTTTTATTGAAAACTATTTTTCAATCAGTCACTATCCATTATATATTTATAAGTTAAATCTACAACATACAAGGTTAGGAATCATATATCTCTTGTAGTCTATATTAAGTGTCCTTGTAAAAATCGATCGATACTTTGTTTTCCACGAAATCGTTCCAACGATCAGTAGACTCCGAGATCCATACCAAAATCTTCCAAGTCAATCGTCAAAGCACTAGGACATGTGTGAGAACGTAGAATATTACAAGACACTTTTTCTGTTTCTAGATTTTCTCAACACATGAGATCTAAAGATTTACTGAGAATGACTTTGTGAGACGATCTCTAAATGGATGTGATGATTATTATTTTAGAGATTTGATTAACGTTTAATCACAGAAGAAAATTTCTTTAACACCAATCATGTTCTCAAATCAATTCTTGATTGATGAATTGATGATATCATCAACAACCAAGGCCATTAGAATAATATGTGTACATGTTTTAGATAATGGTGTATCATATTTTTATGGATAAACTGAAATAATATTTAATTAAAAATTACCAATTACAGTGGGACCCGCTGTGATTATCAACAACTGTAGTGCCCCATGGCGCTATAGTGTTGGACATTCACTACTGTAGTGTCACGTGGTCCCACAATAGTTCATGTCAATTTTTGATACCTTATCAATTGATACATGACAATTACTGCGAATTAAGTATTTATTTTAATCAAATAATTATCTAGATATCTGTTAATTCAAAATTAACATATATGATTATCCCTATCAACTAACTTATCATTGTATCACAAATAACAAATTTAGTTGATTTAAATTATTATCTAATAATAATTTAATTATCTAATTTCATAAATTAGATATTTAGTCTCATTTATCGATAAATAAAAAAAATCGATAGTTATTTATATATATAATTTCTGAAAATTATATTTAAATATAGAAATAATTTAATTAATTAATTCTTAATTATTTAGTCATACATAATTATCTCATAATTATGTACTAGCCCCAGAATAAAATTTTCTTTTGCAAGTCAATTCTTTTCTCATGTTCTCAAATATTCACACCCTATACAACGTAGTATAAAGGTGACTTTCGGACCATGAATCTATAATCCTAAGCTTCAATAAACTGGATTATTAATTAATCTCTTTAATTAAATAATCTTATTTATTAATTCTATTATTACTCCACTATAAATATGAAATTGAACTCTCAGATATTATAGAATGTATTTACAGAGTATTCTCATGTAGTCTACTGACATAATCATTTCATGTAGTTCTGTCCTCCAATTATTGGTTCGTAAATTAAAATTGGTCAAAACTACCATTTTACTCTTTTAATTATCTCTTGATCCTTAAGTAATATTAATCCACTAGTGAATGGATAATTTATAATTTTATTATAAATTTGAGCTCAATAACCATTCAGTTCCAGAATTAACACTTAAGGAAACTAATATACGATCTATTAGAAAAACTTAGATTTCAAATCTTGTAAGATCATGTCCCTAGCCATCCACATCACTGAATCTTTAAAATAAAAGTCACTAGCCTGATTAACAAACAGACCTTAACGAGTGAATCAAAAGATCCAGTAGACATGCATAGGAGTTCCTGACTACTTATGATTCAGACTGATCTACATATGATCCAGATCTAGACCATACGAATTTAAAATGCTTAGTGAACCGTATTAGGAACCATTCATTAAAGATTTCATAATTTAATATGTCGCTGACATTTTTATTCATTATCTATGATATTAATCATCTCTTACTAATACAAGATATACTGATTCTGATTTTTAATCAGAATCAGTATATCCAGTGGGGTTCAGGTCTCCACCTAAATAAACAAGCATATAGTTTCTCGTTCTCCTAAGATACTTGAGAATGTGTTTTACTGCAAAGTGTTCCAAACCTAGATTTGATTGATAATGATTGACAATTCTCACTGCATACCAAATGTCCAGTCTCATACACAACATGATATACATGAGACTTCCAGCTACTGAAGCATAGTGAACCTTTCTCATATCCTCTTCCTTTCGAGGTGTCTTAGGACATTGTTCATTGTTGAGGATAATTCCATGTCTGGTCGATTGTTGACATTTCTTGAAATTCTCCATATAGAATCTCTTCAGCACCTTATCAATATAAGATACCTGATAATGTGCCAAGAACTTATTTTTTCGGTCCCTTAGGATTTGGATGCCTAGAACATAGCTCGCTTCTCCCAAATGTTTCGTTTAAAATTTCTCAGCTAACCACTTATTTACCTTTGTCAAAGTTTCTACATCATTCTCAATGAGTAGAATATCATCAACATAAAGAACTAAGAAAATCACTATCTTATCTTTGGTGTATGGTGTATTTATAAACACAAGCTTCGTCAACATTTTACTCGAAGCCATAAGACTTTATAATCTCATCAAAGGTAAGATTTCAAGACCTAGATACTTGTTTTAATCGATAAATGGATTTAAACAACTTGCATACTTTCTGATCTTGCCCCTTTTGTACGAACTCTTCTGGTTGCACCATATAGATGCTTTCTTCAAGAGAGTCATTTAAAAAAGCTGTCTTGACGTCCATTTGCCATATCTCATAGTCAAAACTAGTGACTATAGACAAAAGGATACGAATGTATTTTAGCATGACCACATGGGAGAATGTCTCTCCATAATCGACTCTCTCCCTTTGTGTATAGCCCTTGGCTACTAACCGTGCCTTGAAAGTCTCGACTTTCCCATATGTACCTCTTTTCTTCCTGAAGATCCATTTCCATTCAATGGGCCTGACATCTTCTGGTGGATTTAAAAGTTCCTAGACGGAATTGGAATACATAGATTCCATTTCCTGGTTCATGACATCTTGTCATTTCTCATTTTCAGGATCATCCGTCGATTTTTCATAAGATAATTGACCGTTTTTATTAGTGTCTGACACTAGTACATGTGCCTCTAGTTCGTAGTGAACTGGTTGTTTCACAACCCCCCTACTATGATGTTGCACCAGGGTTTCCTTTGTAGGAACTGTGACTTCTCTGGTTTGTCGTTTATTAGTAGAAATTGAAGGTGGTCTGATCTCATCAGTCGCTAATTTCTTGAGAACTACTTTGCTACGAGGTTTATAGTTTTACATATAGTCATGCTCAAGAAAGGTGATATTTGTCGACACAAACACCCTTCGATCATTGTTATAAAAGTACCCACCTCTTGTCTCTAGAGAATATCCAACGAATATGCATACCTCAGACATTGAGTCTAACTTTTCAGTCTTGAGCCTAAGAACGTGAGTTGGACACCTCCATATACGGAAATGACGCAAACTAGGTTTAGAGCCATTCCATAACTCTAAAGGCATCTTGCTTACAAACTTAAAAGACACTACATTCAAAATGTAAGTTGCTGTATGAAGTGCATATCCCCAAAATGTAAGTGACAATGATGAGTAGCTTAACATCGACCTAACCATATCTAATAGGGTTCACTTTCTCCTCTCTACAACATCATTTTGCTGTGATGTTTCAGGTGCTGTGAGTTGGGACAGGATTCCACACTCCAACAAATAATCCTTGAATTCTAAATCCAAGTATTCACCACATCGATCGGATCGAAGGATTTTCAATGATTTACCTAATTTTTTTTCAACTTCAGCCTTGAAGTCTTTAAACTTTCCAAAAGTTTCAGACTTTCGATGCATTAGGTAACTATTACCATATTTTGAGTAGTCATAAATGAAAATGAAAAAATACTCATATCCACCTCTAGCTTGTACATTGATGGGTCCATAAACATCACTATGTACTAACTCAAGTGATTCCTTGGCTCTTTGACCCTTTTCTGTGAAATGTCTCTTAGTCATTTTACCCTCTATACAGGATTCACAAACTGGAAGACTTCCAACTTTTAGCTCTCTCAAAGCACCATGCTTTGTTAAACTGTTTAACCTATCTAGATAAAGATGTCACAACCTAAGATGCCATAAATATGTGTTATCATCATGAGAAACTCTTTGTCGTTTGTTAGTTTTAGGTTTTGCTACTTTAAATAATTCAGAGTTATTTAAAGCGTGTTCAGTCGGTTTAAGCATATACAGTCTGTTTATAATTTTAGCATGACAAATATCGAATTCATTATTAGAAATAATAAACTCTTTATTAATGAAATAAACTTCAAGTAACTGTTCTTGCAAAAATGAAAGAGAAATTAAATTCCTTGAAAAATCAGGAATATAATAAACATCATTCAAAACTAAGTAATTATATCCAAAAAGTAAACGGATTGTCCCTAATGCTTTAGCTGACACGGCGCACTACTGCCAACTCTCAAAATAACATCGCCATCAGCCAACTCCCTTGACGAATCAAACATCTGCAAAGAAGAACATACATGGTTAGTGGCTCCTGAAACAAGTATCTAGGATGACAAATCATATTCCACTAAACAAGCTTCAAATACAAGTAAATCATATTTACCTTTATTTTTCAGCTCAAAGAGATGTTTGTTACAGTTTTTCTTCCAACCTCACAGTGGAAACACTTTCCTTTGGGCTTGCTCGAAGAGATGTTTGTTCTTACTCTTGTCCTTACCATTGTTCTTCTTCCTTTTCTTGTTCTTAACAATATTGAAAGAAGGCTTTTGCTCGACAACATTTGCCTCGCCCTCTTTGGCCATTCTAAGGTTGAATGACTCAAAAGTCTGCAATTCATTCAATAATTGGGTCATGTTGAATTGTAACTTGTTCATAACATAGTTGATCGTGATTGCAGAAAAAACTGGTGTGAGTGACTCTAGTATGATGCTAATTTGAGTCCGTTCATCAATGGTAGCCCCATGTACTCCTGTCTCATGAATTATGTCGATCATGTTCAAAACATATTCTCGAACAGAAATACCATTCCTCATCTTAGTTGTCATATAGCTCCTAGTGGCCTTATCACGACTTTGATCGGACTGTTGCCCAAACATTGCCTGTAAAGATTCCATAATCTCACAGGCAGTCCATGCTTTTATGCTTGGTTCTCAGAACATCATCCATGCTCACAAGTATGTAGTACTTCTCCTTGTTGTTTGATATGATCCAAGCATCATATTTGTCCCAAACATTCTTAGGGGCGTTAACAACAGGCTGCTCAAGACATTCCTTAGTAAGAACGAACTTATGATTATCATAAATCAGCATTAAGTTCATATTTGATTTCCAACGTATGTAATTATCACTATTCAATTTCTCAAGAGCAAGTAAAGCGGTAACAGGGTTGCCCATGGTAGACATAATATGGATAACTGAAATTTAAAAATACATGATTCAATATAATTGATAAATATCTAGAATGCAAAAAGTAAACATGATGCATGAATGCAATCATAATAAACACATAAATTTAGCATTTACCAATCATGATAAAACAACCCAACGATTAATGTGTCGCCTTAGGGTCGGGTCAAATTAACCTCAGACTGTCTATGAGACATTCTCATCCTTATTAATTAAAACTTAAAATATCTAATATTTTTTTTAACAATAAGGTATCACTTGTTCGGTAAAGTCACAACTATCCACATGAAAGCTTAATTGTGACTTTGTGAGTGTAACCCATAATTTCAGATTTCATGACTTCATTTAGAATATGTTGCATTAGGGTCGGTCAAAACTAAACTACATCACTTCCTCTTATCTTCTTAAGAAGTTCAACTTTGATATTGGTACAGCTCGAAACCTTCCTTAGGGGGATGAAAACAAAACCATCTCGAGGCCCTCACTGCTCCTCACGGTGTTGTACTAATGATGAAAACCATAGATTACATTGACATGTCAACCTTCTCCCGCTCACTATTTTAGGATAATGTATTTCTATTTTAACTAATCAATTAATTTCAAATTAATTACTAGTTAAAATAATAATCCTATGAATATTTAATTATCAGTTAATCCAATCTCATTGGTTTAAGTTCATTTAACTTTCTGAAGCACCTAAGTCGTGATTAGGTGAACTTAGATTAACTAATTAATTATATTCATCAAACTTTAATAAAACTCTTCTACTAATTTCGATTAACCTAAATGTTACTATCGCCTTTAGTGTGGTGTGATTATCAAGTTTTAACTCGTTAAAACTTAGTAGTTTACATGCAATTGATTTCATAAAGCTAGGACAATCTTAATAAATCATGTTTCTAAAGATGAGTTGCATGATTAAATAAAACTGTGTGAGATTTTTCTGTATGACATGTGATCGACTAATGCATGGACATGTTATCAAACATAACAACTAAATAAAATATTTAATAATTAAATAAAATAATAATGGACCGAGTGAGAATTGGGTATATCTAAATTACAATACTTAAAATAAAGAAATAAAATTACAAAACGGACTTCAAGAATACATATTTCTCAAATATTGTCTTCTCATCCTGATGTCCATATGCATAATCTTCAAGCTTTGAACAAAATCATTTTTAATTGGAAAAACTTTTTTCTTAATTAAAACAATTTCTATAATTAACCCTTTTAATATAGTTGACTTTGTCTTAATCAAATAAATATTTTATTTGATTTAGTCAAACTCAATCAACCTATTAATTTTTAATTTTCATAAAATCAAAAATTAGTAATTAATTTTAAAATTACATTAATTTCAAAATTTAAATGGATAATTAAAAGAGTTTGAGTTTTAATGAAACACTTAGGTGATAGAGTTGGTTGCATGGTTTGTTGAAAACTTTTCTAAAACATGACAACAGTTGTCACAGACGATAGGACTTTTCGATCACCCCCCATCATCACCGCTGCCCGTCTCAGTAGTCGCCGGCCGCCACAGTTCATATCTGCCAGAACAATAAATTTCTGCCATGAACAGTATTTTCATGGATGAACCGTGTTTTTGCGGATGAACAACAAGTTCGCGTGAACAATGAACATCTGCCGTTTGTCTCGTGCGTTCTTCGTCCTCTCGCATTCAGAATAATTAAATAATATTCAAAATAAAATTACAAAAATTCCTATTCCTCAATTCAACTTACACAAGATCTAGAAAAACTTAAAACAAAACGTAACTCAATAATCACCATACAATTAACGATCTATTATTTTTCGTACATTCAAAAAACATAACCAGCCATCATCATACGTATCTCAGATTATATGAATAATGCAAGAAAACCCACACATTATTTAACATATAAATATATAATGACCGTTCTGATACCACTTGCTCGTCGTCACAGCGCGTACGCGGCGGAAGCGTGGAGGCGCGTGGTCTTTTTAAAAAATTAACCTTTTAATAAAAATAAATTTTTTAATAAAATAAAACTCGTGCAACGCCATGATAACCAAATAAAAACTTTTATTGAAAACTCTTTTTCAATCAGTCAGGATTCATTATATATTGATAAGTTAAATCTACAATATAGAAGGTTAAGAATCATATACATCTTGTAGTCTATATCAAGTGTCTTTACAAAAATCGATCGATCCTCCATTCCCACGAAATTATTCCAACGATCAGTAGACTCCGAGATCCATAGTAAGATCTTCCAAGTCAATCCTTAACGCATTAGGACGTCTGTTGGCACGTAGAATATTACAAGACAATTTTTTTATCTCTAGATTTTCTCAACACATGAGATCTAGAGATTTATTGAGAATGACTTTTGTGAGACGATTCTCTAAAGAACATGATGATTATTCTTTTAGAGATTTGATTAACGTTTAATCACATGAGAAAATCTTTGTGACACCAATCGTGTTATCAATTCAACTTTTAATTGACAAACTGATGATATGATCAACTGATTCACTCCTCTTTGTTCAACAACCAAGGCCATTAGAATAATATCTGTATATGTTTTAGATAATGACGTATCATATTTTTAGGGATAAACTAAAATAATATTTAATTATAAAATTACCAATTGCAGTGCCACATGACACTAACTTATCTAGATATCAATTAATTCAAAAATAATATATCTGATTATCCCTATCAACTAACTTATCTGTTATTTCACAAATAACATGTTTTGTTGATTTAAATTATCATCTAATAATAATTTAATTATCTAATTTCATAAATTAGATATTCTGCCTCACTAATCGATAATTGAAAAATTGATAATTATTTATATATATGGTTTCTGGAAAATATAGTTAAATATAATTTAATTAATTAATCACACATAATTATATCATAATTATGTGCTTTTCTCATAATTTCTTTTGCAAGTTAATCATTTTCTCATGTTCTGAAATATTCACACCCTAGACAAGGTAGTATAGTGGTGACTTGAGGACCATGAACCTATAATCCTAAGTTTCAATAAACCAGATTATTAATTAAACTCTTTAATTAAATAATCTTATTTATTAATTTTTTGTTATTCCACTATAAATATGGAATTACACTCTTAGAATATGCAATGTATTAATAGAGTATTCTCATATAGTTCACTGACATAATCATTTCATGTAGTTTTATCCTCTAATTATTGGTTCGTAAATTAGAACTGGTCAAAATTATTATTTTACACTTCTAATTACCTCTTGATCCTTAAGTACCATTAATCCAATAGTGAATGGTTAATTTATAATCTTATTATAAATTTGAGCTCAATAACCATTCAGTTTCAAAAACACTTAAGGGAACCAATATACAACCCGTTAGGAACTTAGATTTCAAATCTTGTAAGATCATGTCACCAGCCATCCACATCACTGATTTTTCAAACACAAAAGTCACTAGCCTGTTTAACAAACAAACCTTAACAAGTGAATAAAAAAATCAAGTAGACATGCATAGGAGTTTATGACTACTCAGGATTCAGACTGATCTACATATGATCATCGAATTGATGTGTATTAAATCTTTATGATAAACGGAACGTTAATAAATATATTAATTCACATCGGTCCTATCATATATAATCTTATTATATAAAGTACCTTCACTAACATGTTTATTCACATCAATGATCTGGATCTAGATGACACGCATTCATAATGCTTAGTGAATCGTACTAGCAACCATTCATTAAAGATTCGATACTTTAATATGTTACTGACAATTTTATTCATCATTTATGATCTTAATTTTCTTGTACTAATACAAGACCATAGTCTCATTAATGAATATGAAATTTTTTAGATATTTATATAAATTATTCAACAATAATTTGAATTATAAGAAAAATATAATCTTCTTTAAATTTCATATCAAAATGTCAATACACATGTTTTGAGGGCATAACCTCCAGCATAAAGTATGGTGTAATAATTATTTATGAGTATTGAGTTATTTCTCGGACATTTTGTATTATTGAATTTAATGAATGAATGAATGAAAGTTTTTCTACTAATTAGAGTGTGTTTATAATTTACTCAAAACCTGGAACTATTTCAACGTAAGAAGAGTAAAGACTGAGAGATCTTCTAGACAAACTCTTCTGAAATAGTTCAGAATGTTATTTGCAGTATTAGGATCGACTGGGTAATCGAGTCCAATTATCACGACTGTTAGGTTAACCCAAAGGATGCTGGTCTTGGGGAATGAGATTGGAGACTTTAATAGTTGACCTAGACATGTTGTGAAACATGTTGAATAAACCATTAACCAATTAGTTTAGAGAAAAAGTCGTTTATCTAGCTTTAAATCTAATGGTTACACATAAAAGGATCTTTTCATAATTACCTTTATCTTGAGGTGAATACGAAACTTGACTTAGTTAGTTAAAATCTTTGATATGCCAAAGGAGTGAGTTTGAATTGTCGGACAATACCTCGACTGTTGGGATTGTGATTCAATTATGTTAGAGTTGAATGATTTAGAGACAATTATGTTAGAGTTGAATGATTTAGAGATATGGAAATTTGTGACGAGATTGAAAATGCAACAATATCACTTTATGCTTTATTGATGGGTGTGTGAATAAATTAACTTGGCCAAATATTCAATGAAATGAATCATTGAGTAAGACATAGTGAACTGTACGAGACAATTCACTGTTATGTCTTTCTTATTCACAGTCAATAAAGGAGTTAAAGAAATAATAAATAGAGGGGTAAAATTATAATTTTACATCCCACTCTTGTACTGATATTCACAGAGGGTAAAATGTTAAAATGTTCTGTGGATCGTGAAATAAAAGAGTTTATTTGCATCAATAGAAGATGTAACGCGTGAATCGAAAGTTGATTCCGCATCAGACCTATATTGGAGTCGTACGATGTCAAGATTAAATATGTCAGGAATTTATGGAGATAAATTCACCGAGTATTTGAATTCTATAAATTTTTGGGTCCATTCGGTTTCAGGAGTAGCTCATAAGGACATGAATGAAAAACTACATCAGTTGAAACAAAAACGTGTTTTGGACCAATGTATATTTCCCGAACCCATACATGATGGGTGTTGTCACTTAATTAGTGAAGAGTAAGTAATTAATGTTCAATTTAATTAATTTTTTATTTTCTAATTATTGGATAATTAGTAAATAAAATAAATTAATTGATTGATTGATTGAGATCAATTAAATTTATCAATTTTAATTGATGAATTTGGACACAACATTGACTCTAGAGAGATATGTAATTTTTGGTAATAGCAAATATTAGGGGGTAAATTTTTTGTAATTTGACATATAGGAGTATATGTGAAAATTCCGTAATGATTATATAACGGATGACAATAGGGTTGCATCCCCAAACCCTTGATCACAATGTGTGATTACACGGAGTAAAGAAAGCTGTTTTTCTATCCCCTCCCTGTTGCCGCTGAAATCTAGAGGAAGAATAGAAAAACTTATTTTTCTCTTTCTGTTGTTTGAAGAGCCCACACCCAATTCCTGACTACATCTGGTTGAAATGTACTTCTGAATCCTACGAGTGATTGTTGGTGTGAAGATTATTTGTAATCCTGTGAAGAACGAAGAACATGAGATGACTAATAAGATTCCACCAAATCAAAATTTCTTTGATACAAGAAATGTATAAAATTATTTCTACCTCTATTGAATACATTTAACTAAGTATGTGTAGTCGTAAGTGTTGTTTTAATATTTAATATGATTAAATTAGTTTTAGAAAAAATTTGATATTCCGCCCATGAACCATTCGTGATTCAATAATTTTTCTTTAAATATTAAAAATCGATCCTACAATTGGTATCCGAACCTTGGGTTCTTGATTGTGCATATTTAGTAATTAGATGTATGTATCAATGGGTGTTGTGATATCGACATATATTTTTGTATGGTAGATTCGAAGCATGTTTGAATGGATCCCGATCGATTGACTCTAGGTGTTTTTAGAATTGATGTACACCGAATTTGAGACATAGGATTTGATGTAATTTATTTTTTGCAAAAAACTGTATATTTAAATTCCATGTAAATTTGTTGTCGCGAGAAAAGTCACCGTTTTTCACCGACGTTCGCTACCACAGTGCCGCACCATCGCCTACTGCCCCATGCCATTGCTTGCCATCGTCGGTTGCCACTGTAGGTTTCCTAATTATGGTTTAGGAAACCATAGAGATTAGCAAACCATAAAGTTTTGGAAACTTCAAGGCTTAGGAAACCTTAAGTTTTGGAAACTTTAGAATTTAGGAAACCTTGAGTTTTTGAAAACTTTACGATTTAGGAAACCTTGAGTTTTGGTAACTTCAGGGTTTAGGAAATCTTAAGTTTTTGGAAACTTTAGGGTTTTGGAAATCTTAAGGTTTTGGAAATTTTTGGATTTATGAAACCTTAGGGATTTGCCCAATCGAGTCTCTAAAAATTATTTTTATTCAATTCGGTAATTTTTCAACACTAATTAATTAAAATTTATTTTATAAATTATTTTTAAAAATAAATCAATTGATTAATTTACTTGATAATTTATTTATCAAAGTCAAAATTGTTGGAAAATTAAGTTTTAAGTTGAAATTTGAGTTTTGAAAATGGGACTGGATTTTTGTAAAGAGTTACAAATTGTGGGATTTTCTGAAGAGAATGAGAAGATTACCGACACCATGAAGATTAATATTAAAATTATTATAATTTATTTAATATTCTTTTTATGGTTGTAATTAGAAATGAGTCATATAGAGGTTAATTTTGAATGGATTATTTATTATTAATCTCATATCATCATATAAAATGTCATATAGAAATATGGATATATCAATATCATTGTAGTTTAAATTTATAATGAGTTATAATTTAAATACAGTGCGAATTTTATAAAAGTTATAAATTTTAAATTATGATTTAAATTTTATAAAAGTTTTTAATTTTCAAAACTTGTTTTTTTTCAAACTAATAAAGAGTTATAATTTTTGAAAAAAAACAACAAAAAATCCATTTTTCCAAAAATTAAGTGGGAGTGTCGTTTACGTTGAAATGTTCTCAAGGTCTCCAACGTAAACTTGATCGTGGCATGAGGAATGGTTTAGAGTCGCCCAAGCAGTCCTCTCTTCAGTGGGATAAACTTGAGAATCGTGTCGTTTTGAGTTATCGAGTTGCTTAAGAAGCTAAAGCTTATAAAGGAAGTGGTGAGGCAAGACCATTCCTAGGCGAACTATTTGTTCATGACAACCTTTAAAGCCGATGCGTTGATTAAACATTTAGACCGACGCACATTGGAATCCCTCATAGGGGATAGTCAATGGGGCTAAGGTGACCAAAACCATTAGTGATTGGTTAAGGTAGATGTAGTAAAATCTTGAGAAGCTTTAACCAAATGAGAGGAGTCTCGATACCATAGAAGGTACCTTGGACGTTGTCCTTAGATGAGACAAGCTATCGTCGTTGATCGTAACATCATGGAAAAAATATTTTTATTGGATTTTTAAATATTTAAATATTTACATTATGCGCATATTTTCCTAAATGATTGAGTATTTATTTACACCACTTTATCTATTTCTACTCAGTAATCATGTCGCTATCTTCACTCTCAACTATCTTAAAGGAGAACAGACTTACTGGTGAAAATTACGAGGATTGGAAATGTAATCTTGATATCGTGTTAACGGTAGAAAAGCACAAGAAAAGCTCAAGTTCGTACTCACCACCCCTTGTCCCCTTGAGCCTATTAATGAATCGACTCAAGAGGAAATGATGTTTATACTTCTTGGCCATGTTCTGATGAGATTGTCAGGTGTTACTTCTTGGCTTCTATTAGCAATGTTTTACAACAATAACATCATAACATGGAAACTGCCGCTGATATGGTGTTGAACATCATCAAAGTGTTTGGAGATCAGGGATGTCAAGCCAAACAGGCTGCTGTGCGAAGCTTCATGAACTGTAGGATGAAACCTGGAACTCTTGTCAGAGAACATATGATACTGATCATTAGTTATCTGAATGAGATGGAGACCATGGGCGGTGAGGTAGATGGCGAGACACAAGTTGATAAACAAATCTAAACACTACGATCTGATCATGGTGAAGAGTATTTGCTAGGAGAGTTTGAAGATTTTCTTAAGAAAGAATGTATTCTTTCTTAGCCTACAACACCTAACGCTTCATAACAGAATGATGTGTCAGAGAGAATGAATCAAACTCTGTTGGATATGGTTAGATCCATGATGAGTTACTCATCCCTCCCAAATTTGTTCTAGGGATATGTCTTGGAAACAACGACATTTATTCTAAACCAAGTTCCATCAAAGACGGTGCCTAGGAAATGTTCTGAAGCTGTAAACCAGCTTAGAAAATGGGGATGCCCAGGAAATGTTCTGAAGCTGAAGACAGGCAAGTTGGCCAGTCGATCAGAATTATGTCTATTTATAGAATATCACAAGGGAACAAAGTGATACATCTTTTATAGTCCAACCAACAAGAACATATTCGTGAGACGGATGCACGTTTTCCTAAGAGAACTACATAAGAAGTGTGAAGTCGAGAAGCGCTCTTGTGATAGAGGAATTATTGAGTGGGAGGATACTAACTGCCCAATCAGGAGCTTTTTCTGATTCAATAATGGAATAATCATAACAAGAGCTAGAGACTGTGGAGCCTCGACGTAGTGTGAGGGTTGTGAGACAGCCTGACAGGTGCATGTCTTAAGGAGATGCCTTAACAGCAGTCTTAGAGAAGGATCATGATTAACCTGTCTCCTACTCACAGGCCATGGATGGTCCTGAAGCAAATCTATGTCGAGAAGCCATGAACATTGAGATACAATCGATGTACTCGAAAGGAGTCTGAAAACTTATAGGTCCTCCTAAAGGGGTAAAACCCGTAGGGTGTAAATGAATTTACAAAAAAAAAAGGTCCAGAAAAGAATGTGGAGATATTCAAAGCTACGCTAGTAGCTAGTGACTATACCCAAAAAGAAGGTATTGACAATGATGATACCTTCTCACTATGGCCATGCTTAAATCTATCCAAATCCTCATGCCCATTGTTGCTGCTCTCGATTATGAAATCTGACAGATAGATGTCAAGACTGCTTTTCTGAATGACAATCTTGAATAGTGCATTTATATGGCTCAATCAGACGTGTTCATGAAGAAATACCAAGAGGGTAAGGCTTGTGAATTACTAAAATCCATTTATCGACTTAAGCAAGTGTCCCGATCGTGGAATATCAGATTCGATGAAACTGTCAAGAACATTGGTTTTGAACAGTTAGTGCACGAACCCTGATACACAAAGGGAATGTGGTTCTTCTGATCTTGTATGTGAATGATATTTTACTCATTGGAGATGATGTAGGAAGATTTTCTGCTGTCAAGATATTACTTGCAAAATAATTTGATATGAATGATCTTGGAGAAACTTCTTTTTTTCCTAGGTATTCAGATCTTTCGGGATCGAAAGAACAGACAATTGGCATTGTCTTATATTGATAAGGTGATTGATCGCTTAAGTATACAAGACTCCAAGAAGGAATATCTTCCTTTCAGGCATGGAGTCAGCCTCTCCAAGAAGCAGTCTCCCAAGACTCCTCAATAAGAAGAAAACATGAGAAAGATTCTCTATGCCTCAGCCGTAGGAACTCTCATGTATGCGATACTTTGCACTAGTCCAGACATTTGTTACGCGGGGGGCGTGGTGAATCGTTTCCAATCTAATCATGAACTCGAGCATTAGAATGTTGTCAAACATATTCTTAAGTATATTAGGAGAACAAGGAACTACATGCTTGTGTATTCAGGTACTTACTAGAATATGATGGGGTATACTAATTTTGATTTCCATACAGACAAGGATTTGTAGGATGTCCAGTTCAGGATCGGTATTCATCCTGAACGGTGGAGCAGTTGTATGGAGAAGTATTAAGCAATCTTGCATTGTTAATTCTACCATGGAAGCTGAGTACTTGGCAGCTTGTGAAGATGCAAATGAGGCTGATGACTTAGAAAGTTCTTGAAGACTCTGGAAGTTGTTACAGAAACTGACAAGCCCATGATATTTTTTTATTGCGATAACAATGAGGCTTTAGCATATTCAAAGGAAACAAGGATCCATAAGACATCCAAACACATAGAGTGTAAGTATCACCTGATTAGAGAGATTGTTCAACGTAGAGATATTGTAATAACACACATATCGATGATCAACAACCTGACAAATCCATTCAAAATGAATTTTGGCAGTAAAATATTTAATGGTCATCTGGAGGGCATGGGGATACAAGATTGTACACGCCTACTTCATTCCAAGTGAGAGATTGTTAGAATTATGTCCATAAAGTAGAGTATAATAACTATTTATGAGTATTTAGTTATTTCTTAGACATTTTGTATTACTGAATTTAATGAATGAATGAATGAAAGTTTTTTTTTATTAATTCAAGTGTGTTTATAATTTACTCAAGTCCTGAAACTATTTTCAACGTAAGAAGAGTAAAGACTGAGGGGTCTTCCAGACAAACTCTTCTGAAATAGTTCAGAAGTTAATCGCAGTCTTAGGATCGATTGGGCAATCGAGTCTGATTATGAATGTTAGGTTGGACCAAAGGATGTCGGTCTTGGGGTATGAGAGTGGAGACTCTAACGGTTGACCTAGACATGTTGTGGAACATGTTGAATAGACTAGTAACTAATTAGTTTAGAGCAAAACTTTACTTAGCTTTAAATCTAATTTTTACACCTATAAGAGTATTTTAATAATTACCTTAATCCTGATGTGAATATGAAACTTGACTTAGTTAGTTACAATCTTTGATATGCCAATTGAGTGAGTTTGAATTGTCGGATAATATCTCGACTGTTGGGATCGTGATTCAACTACGTTGGAGTTGCGTGATTCATATATATGAGATTACAAATACAACAATATCATCTTGTGCTTTATTGATGGGTGTGTGAATAAATTAACTTGGCCAAGTATTCAATGAAGTGAATCACTAAATAAGACATGGTGAACTGTACGAGACAATTTACTATTATTTCTTTCTTATTCACAATCAATAAATGAGTTAAGGAAATAATAACTAGATGGGTAAAACGGTAATTTTATATCTTGCTTTTGTTACTGACACTCATGGAGGGTAATATGTTAAAATATTCTGTGGACTGTGAAATAAAAGAGTTTATTTACACCAACAGAAAATGTAGCGCGCATGAATCGAGAGTTGATTCGGCATCAGACCCATAGTGGAGTCGTACGATGTTAGGATTAATAGGTCGAGCATTTATGTAGATAAACTCACCGAGTATTTGAATAATATAGTTTTATTCATGTGGGTCCATTCGGTCTAGGGAGTAGATCATAAGGACGAGAATGAAAGATACATAAGTTGGAACAAAAATGTGTTTTGGACAATGTATATTTCTCGAACCCAAACGTGATGAGTGTTGTCACTTAATTAGTGAAGAGCAAGTAATTAATGTTCAAATTAATTAAGTAGTTATTTTCTAATTATTAGATAATTAGTAAATGAAAAAATTAATTAATTAATTGATGGAGATCAATTTAATTTATCAAATTGGATTGATGAATTTGGACACAACATTGACTCTAGAGAGATATATAATTTTCGACAACAGCAAATATTATTGGGTGAATTTTTGGTAATTTGACATATAAAGGTATATGTGTAAATTCTGTAATTATTATATAAGGGATGGTAATTTTCTCCAATCCTTTGATCACAGTGTGTGATTATACAGAGCAAAGAAATTAGTTTCTCTCTCTCCTCCCTGTTGCCACCGAATCTAGAGGAAGAAGAGAAAATTGCTTTTTTTCCTTTTGTTCTTTTGAGAGCCCACAGTCAATTCATTCTATGTCCGATTGAGATATACTTCTGAATCCTACGAGTGATTACTAGTGTGAAGATTATTTGAAGTCCAATGAAGAACGTGAGAAGACTAATAGGATTCCACCAAATCAGAATTTCTCTGATACATGAAAAGTATAAAATTGTTTCTACCTCTATTGAATACGTTTAACTAAGTATGCATAATCGTAAGTATGATTTTATGATTAAGTTGGTTTTAGAATTTTTTATTGATATTCCGCCCACGAAACGTTTGTGGTTGAATGATTTTTTTTGTAGTTTTTAAAACCCTATCTTATAGATAGAATATAAAGGAAAGGTTCTCTGGAAAACAATGAAAGAAATTCAACTTACTTTCTAAAATACAAGACCAGAAAAAAGCCCAAATAGGAAAGGTCATACTCGACTAAATATCAAAAGGTAAACCTCCAAGGCGAGGAAGGTTTGCCTGACCAGACCTTCTGGATAGGAATACTCGGAAGGCTTCATAAAGGTCGCGATAGATCTATACAGCCTACTGAGGGGGTGACATGTTGGACAAGATCAAAATCCACTCCAACTCAGGATCACAAGCTCAATTTTGTAAAAGTTTATAGGGATACAACGTCTGGCATAATAGTTAGAAAAACTACGCAACTCTAGATAAAGGTCTCATCCGGACAAGGTTAAAGCTCTATCTGCTTAAGGAATATTCGTGACAAGAAATAAGCAAAGACGGAGATAAATAAAGGTAGCTAGGATGGGATGCTCAGGTAATGAAGTCTTTAGCTGGCTAAGTAAAAACCATCCAAGTCATTGACTAGGGGCAACTATTATGAGTGTTTCCCCTAGCACCAATGACCTAACGACACGTGTCAAGCCACATTAGGGAGCTCCAAGAGAAGGGAAGTTTCGGAGGAAATGAGCTGACCTTACCTAGTTAGTATCAAGGGTACTCGGGTTACACAGGCTCGAGCACATATGAGAGCAGGAATAGAGCGCGCAAGGGAAGCTTGAATAATCTCGAGCATAAGGCCATCATTACCTCTAAAATTAACACACAAAAGGTCTAATCACCGTGACAGAATGTCAGATCAGCCTCTGAACCATCACCTCAAAAGAATATTGACAATAAATGCTTAACGCTTTATGTCAAGGTCGCCTCATTTCCGTCCAATCAACAACAGTCAAGATAGGATTTGTGTCTCGCAAAGCTTCTCCAGCACGCCGCTTCTTCGACATGCTTCCTCCTCCAATGCTTTAGGTGTAAATATCCGCTCTACAAATGATACAAGGTATGCCTATTCTCCTCTAAGAAAATTATGCAAAAATATAGACAAATTACTGACTTAAGCATTAGAGGCTCTTTGGCAGGGCAACCACCCTTGTTCCTCGCATTTGGATTCTTTATTCGTATTTTACAGATAATGAGGTGGCAAGGAGCTCTATCGAGAGGGGAGACTACTCGTGGATATTACTTATAAAGTTTTCAGCATCAACAAATGGATGTAATTTTTTGTTCAAAAACCACACAATTCATTTTTATTATAGAAATTGCAGTTATAAATTACAAGTTTTTAAGCCATTGTTGGTCAAAATATTTTTACCAAGTTAACTTGTTTATATTTTAATTTCAAATGACATCAGTTATTTTTCTACTATCATACTCTAATAATTTCTTTATATAAAATCATTAGAATTTTGATAAATCTAATAAACATCTAGATGATATTTTTAGATCATTTCAAAATTT
Organism: Datisca glomerata; assembly: GCA_003255025.1. Classification (NCBI taxonomy): domain Eukaryota; kingdom Viridiplantae; phylum Streptophyta; class Magnoliopsida; order Cucurbitales; family Datiscaceae; genus Datisca; species Datisca glomerata. Next base: position 140,624 of record QANY01003681.1, read on the forward strand.
ATCGTTAATTTAAAAATAGTCAGTGGTTTACTTATAGAAAAGTTACATTATTGATGAAATATAAATTATAGTTGTTTCATGATTAACTATTAGGTATCAATGACTTCTTTATAGTATCTATATAGTTGAATTTATAGTTGATTTCTTCAACGGTAGTGTCAATGAATTACAATAAGTTTATCAACAAAATATTAGAGATAATATTTCTACACATCTCAATAAGTTTCTAGTAGTATAATAATGAAACACACTTCTCGAAAGATAAGCTTATATAACTTCATAGTTTTGATCATAAATCAATTAGTATATGAGTATTTCAATTATAGTGTTTAAGTGATTTATTCAAAGTACATCAATAATATACTCAAATTTTGGAGATGTGTGGATCACTGAAATCTTTCCGGTGCGTTGATCCAACTAGTTAGATTTTTGGTACTTTTAATTAATTATTTTTGTTCCTTAAAAGTAGAGATTTTGATAGACTAACTTTATGGTCTTTTATATTTTTTTAATTTTGAATATTTATTGGATTTCAACCATTTAAAAATGTCTGATTTGGAGTAGTTTTTTTGAAATAATGATAAATATGTACTATAATTTTTAAGAATTTAGTTGGCATATTTATTTTTCAATTTTATTAACTGATTGTAAGATTTTAAATCTTATTTACCGTAAGATACAACTTAAATGGACACAAGAATATTTTGGTTCATCAATATTGACAGTTATAAAAACTTGCTATTATGCTAAAACTCTAGAAAAACTAACATTTTTCTGAACACTCTAATGTTTCTTGACTATATTTGTACATCTCCCCTAACTTTTTCAGTCTTCATATTTAACTGACTTGAGGCGTTGAAATCTAAGCCAACAAAATAAATCAATGAAACAAATAACCTAAGATTGATCCCATCAAAAGATTATCCGTTTCTCAGAAACAATCACTAAGCTGCACAGTGGATTTATAATTAGGGGTGTGTAGAAATTTTACGAACCGAATCGAATCGGTTCGGTCGATTCTTTTTTTATGGTAATTGTAATCGATTCGGTTAATTTAAGTAACTGAATTTTTTGTTCGATTATATTTTACAATAAACATGTAACCGGTTCGAACCGATTGCAACTATTTTTTAATATACATATATAACTTAGACATAAATTATTAAAAATTTAATAAATTAGACACAAATTAAACATATATTACTAAAAAGTAGACATAATTATTAATTCGACATATATATATATATATATTAATTGTGTTTGAGTGTTGATATTTTCAATTTAATGATTTTTGCTATTTTTTCTAAAATTTTTATAATTGTAGCCGAACCGGTTACAAGTAATCGAATCGAACCGATTACTTCGGTTTCATTTGGTTGGGTTCTTTTAGTTACACCGGGTCGGTTCGATATTTTAGATAACCGGTGATTTCGGTTCGATTACAAAAATGTCATACTAACCGATCGAATCGAACTGTGCACACCCTTATTTATAATCCTATTTAAAAAAATTAATTTGATAAAATAAACTTACTTTTGATTTTAAGAAATTTAAAATTATTAAAAACCTGTTTTTCTTTGATTACTTTTAATCAAGAGATACTAGTAATTGAGGATGAGGAAATAGGAACGGAGCATGTCTAAGAAAAGAAAAAGAAAATTAATTTGGGGAGTCAGTTAAAAATTAGTATTACTGCAAAGCATTATTAGAACATGTACATGGGGTAATATTCCTTTTTTTCCTAACCCAGGGGGTTGATTTACTGTTAAATATTCAGTTGACCACCACCTTTGCATGGAGGCCAGTTGGCTATGGCGGAAGCTCTCAGATTCCGCATTAATTAAAAAGAAATAAAGAAAAAACGTCCTCTATATTCTGAATTGTGAATAATATATGTGTGTGGATTGGACCCACATTAATTATGACACACCATCAACAGTCCTCCGTAGATCCTCATTCACAGGACCCACACAACCGTAAGTCAAACCCAAGTCCTCCGATGATAAAAAAAAAACCCAACTCCCCTCACCCATAGGTATGAGACTCATACAGCTTATTTTTCTCACTTTCTTATTTACGTAAAGATCGTTGCAGCGATGCCCACAGACAAATTTGGCGGTTCCTATTTTCCTCATTGTTTTCAAATTCAGATAATACATTTAATTATTTTCTCCATATTAATTGATTCTTTGTATTCACACAAAGATGAAAGAAAACAAGAACACTTTGAGAGGAGGGGGGGGGGGGGGGGGGGGNGGGGGGGGGGGGGGGGGGGGGGGGGGGGTTCATTGTTCAATATTCACATGGGGGAAGAAAGGGGGAAGGGAGTGGAAAAAAGGAAAACAGCCAAAGGGGAGTGGGGGCATTGAATTCAATTTTTGCATGGAACTCAGAACTTTAACAACACCTGGAGCTTCCATTTCTTCCCAACTTTCTTAGGCCTTCACCGTCCATTCGTCACTCTCCCAACCACCCCCGGCTATCTCTTCTCAAAGCTAAACCCCCATCATCCCCCCTTCTCTTTAACCATAATTTTGACTATTTTCTAACCATAGTTCCGTAAACCCACCTTCCCCTCACTCCCCTCTTCACAAAATTCCATAACAACATTTTCAACTTCACAAAAAATATAAAAATCGGATGCCAATGATCAATGCATATATCACATTTGTCATGCAAAACCAGAACTACACCTCTTTATCTTCACCGCAAACTCTACCCCTACAACCCGTAGGCTTTGTTCAATGCGCGCTTTCAGATCCCCATTATTCATTTACCCATTTGTTCCAAACTCTTAACACACACACTCACTCACTCTCTTGCAGTAGAAGCAAAATTAGAGTGAATGCAGTATGCACAAATGTCATTAAAGCTAGTCACTCTGTAATCTTACATAAAACCATCTTGCCAAAAATAGCATATATAAAGGATACAAAAAAGAAAAGCTTTGGCTTAAATCTATAGTTTTACCACCCAACCAACCCATTTCCCGATTGCCGAGCGTCCATCACTCCCCCATCCAATACTGATTTCCAATCTGCAGCAACAAAAATCTCACTGAATTTCAAACTGCTTTTAGCCAACCCACTTTCCCCTTTCCATATAACTCACTCAGTTTGGTTGTATTATTAATTATATTAGGATATTGATGATGATGGTGATGGATGAAGATCATCAGCTTCAATATGAGAAACCCAATGCTGCTGCTGCTGGTGCTGCGTCGTCTGCAGTGTGTGCTGCAGCTGGCGCACTTGTTACTGTTCAAGGGGACAACTCTCCTCTCCACTCGGACTCGGACCGAGTCGAATCGTCCCCTCATCATGACCTTGTCTCTTCCGTCCCTACTTTTGGTTTCCATCGCAAGAAAAGATTGCCCCGTCAACGGCGTTCTTCTTCCTCCTTCAATATTCACCTCTCTTTCCCATCACCCGTGCCTACCACCTCACTTCTCCCACTCCAAGGCCCCTCGGCCTCCCCTACTACTCCTCCCGCACGTGTGAGTTTTTTCACCCTCCACCCAGCTTTTTGTTTTCTTTTTAGTGTTGATCATCTTTACTTAATTGTTAATCGTTTCTCGATCTGATAAATTCATTGGTTTGTCCGATCAAGTATATCAGCTAATTTTAATTAATTTCGTATATCTGCAATTGGATTTTCATTTTTCATTTTTCATTTTTTTGTCCAAAATTCTTCATGATTTAATTTGATATATTATGAAGCTAGGATATATATATATATATATATATATAGATATATATATGTTTTGTCATATTTTAACAGATCTAGATCGCCACCCTTTAATTTAATTTGAAATTTCTTTCATATATATATATATATGTAATGATTTTTTGTTTGAAAAATTACGTATCAAATGATTGGAACAGGTAATTGATCCGAGGAGGTTGAAATTCTTATTCCAAAAGGAGCTCAAGAACAGTGATGTGAGCTCTCTTAGGAGGATGATACTCCCCAAGGTTTTGTGTTCTAATTCAAATTCTTCAAATCATATATATGTGGCTCATTAATTAATTTCAACAGATTCGATAATACATACAATCTAACATAAAATTGAACATTTGTGCTTTCATAACATAAATAAATAATTTTCAATTAGTCTAGACTAAATTTTTCAGAAAGCAGCTGAGGCCCACCTCCCTGCACTCGAGTCTAAAGAAGGAATCCTTATGAGTATGGACGACTTGGATGGCCAGCACGTATGGAACTTCAAGTACAGGTTGCCATTATTTTTCATTTGATCTATATTATGAAAATTGTACATCTTTCAGTACCTATTTAATTAATTTTGAAGAATTAATATATACCCTACTACCTACAAAGAGCATATTAATTAATCTTCTATTTCTACATGTTAATGCGAGAGTGCTCAATTATGTCTCTATTGACTCTTCATAAAGCAGGTTTTGGCCTAATAATAACAGTAGAATGTACGTACTTGAAAATACTGGTATGATCGATTTTATTTATTTTATTGATCAGTTATTGAGATAAACATCCAAATCTGGTATCCAGTATGTTTTAATTATATATTTTATCAGGGGACTTTGTCAATACGCATGGCTTACAGCTTGGAGACTTCATCATGGTCTACCAAGACAATCAAACTCACAACTATGTATGTGTGCAATTAATGCACTCCAATTATATGCATCGATCCCTTAATTTTGTACAGAAAATAAAATTCATGATCATCTTGATCAATATATATCATCGTTGTATCGTTTTGGTTTAATTATTGCAGGTGATTCAAGCTAAAAAGGCATCAGATCAAGAGATATACACTGAGATAACCAAGAATATTATTGATAATGAGTGCCTGGAAGTACTTAATTATGATGATTATGATTATGATATTAGCAAATCAAATTGCTTTTATGCTACTTACCCGACCGTAGAGGAGGATACAGGCATGTCATTTATATACGACACTACCAGCTTTTCAAATGACTCTCCATTAGATTATTTGGGTGGCTCCATGACCAACTATTCCAGATTGGCTACTTTCGAATTCGAAGGCTTTGGTTCTGTTGAGAATTTATCTCTTGATGATTTCTGTTAAGTTAATTCACCTCTCTTTCTTTCTTTCTTTTTGTAACTTTATATAATATATTAGTGATCGCGCTCACTTGTATTTATGATCGGTACTGGAGAAACTTAAACTCCAGTCCAGTCTCGCCAACCTATGAGTTTGTCGGGGTCATTTTGTTTGGCCGGTTTTCTTCTTTTGTTGCGCTACTGCTGTTGAAGAACTTGTCTGTTTTTATTTCGTGTAATATGCCGCAGTGCATTTTGGTGTGCTGTGTATCAGCACAAATCGTGTTAATAAACACTGCAACTGCAAGCATATATATGCTTGGTATTAATTTGTGTCTTGTGTGTAACTTGTTTTGTATATCTGTTTCTTATGCTATTAAATAAGCACAAGTAAAAGATGTACGTGGAGCTTTCCAAATTTTCCATTTTGGTTGTGCAATTAGAAAAATCGACCATGACTATGGTGTTAACCCAGCTAGTCATAATGATGTTTTATCTTCATGTTACACAAAGTTTGTTTCCTAAAATTCTTTATTCTCATATAACTAGAAAATGAATGGTTTTGTTTTTTTAATCATAAACTGAATATGACCTTTTTTTTACTTACTAATTCAAAGGTATTTGGAAGAATTATATGACTCAAAAGACTTGATCATTTAGATATGAGTTTGAACACTTGATCATTTAGATATGAGTTTGAACACTTAACCATCAATGACAACTTTTTATCAACTAAAATTGACTCCAACAATTACTTTTATCATAGAATATAACATTGTCGTGTGATCTTTTCTTTTATCAAATGCAAAGAGGGATAACACACATTAAGATACGATAGAGAAATCAAGCAGAATCATAAGACTAAATGCGTTAAGCATTATCCAAAAGTCATGATAACCTTTAGGAACCTTTATACGTGCTTATATTCAAAACTTATCTATAATCTAACATATATAAAAGGACCAAACATAGAGAAATATTTTTAGACGATAATGTCCTTATTAATAATTTAAATTATCTTATTTTTCTCTATAATTAATATGATAGGTCTCACATATTTTTTTATCAAAATAGATTAAGATTCATCCTCATAACAATAAAAAAATAATTTTATCTTTCTTATCATTTTATATCATTTATTATAATTATTCATTCTTTATTACATCACACAAAATAGTAAAAACTTATAGCTAATGATCCTCTGGTTCCCTTTTCTTGTAAAGTCTCTACAATTTCACTCAATGCATTTTAGATTTTCATTGATTACCTTACTTTTTTGTCAAAATTAGGTAAATGTATTTAACCAAAAGATTTACACTTATACAAGAAGCATACCCCATGTATACAACATGCACTATAGTGCTAAACTTAGAGCTAGATACGCAGTAAGTACACACTATACTGCTACAAACAAAGAATTTACATGACAAACTAATTAAAATAGTTAACCGCAACGAAGTTACAGCCCAGAGACCACACCAAGGAGACACAAATAGTAAACAAAAGAAGAAAAACTACGCCTAACCATAATACAACACAAACAACACTATACCGGCGGTTATAAAACTGTCGGTATGGCTTACAATTTTTTTTTATTTAAATGTCATTGTTTTGCCTTCAACACAGAAGGAAAACAACACCAACACAGAAGGTAAATGACATTGTTTGGGTTAGGGGTAACCCCTAACCTGCATGAGGTCTTCCATTTTAGAGCAGACCCGTGCCTTCAAGATCTCAAATGAACCTCTCCCTCACCTCCCTCCTTCTCTCTCTTCTACCTTCCTCTCTCTCCCCACTGATGTCCTCCCTGTCTCTCCGTCGGTCCTGTCATCTCCAGTAGATAACTTTCTCTATCCGCGAATGTCTCTCTCTTTTTGCTTTCAATTGAAACCCTAGAGGTAAGTTTTGTTTTTAATTTTTCAATAATTGTGAGTTTGATTTTGATTTTTATATAGGTTGTTAATGTTTTGTTCTAGGATTTCATTCATTATTGTGAAATATTTTTTTATATATAATCACAGGCTAAATGTGATATTTTTGTTTAAAGATTATAAATTTCCAATTTTTTTGCTTAACTTTTAGATTAGATGTTGTTTTTATTATTTTGTTGATTTTTATCTGATTAGTAGTACTAATTGAGTTTAGAAGGAAAATAATGATGGATGATGATGAAATTTTCAATTAGTTTGATTGCAAAGAAGAATTTGGGTTTGTGTAAAATCTGGATTTTATCTATGAATCAATTTTTTTTAGTTATAGGACACTCCATCTGAAGCATCGGTTGTAGCTTCTATGTTCTCATGTTGATAGTAAATAACATTCGGTGATTGGGAACGGTTTCCTTCTTAACTGCTTGTTGGGTGTTATAAAGTGTGAGATCGATGACTCTTCAGCATGGGGAGTGATGTAGCATTAGAGGAATGGTGACCTTTTCTATTTTCCTGTCTACGTGCATGGCACACGTATATTATTCCTATTGAAGTTCTCCTATTGCTTTGTTAGTTTTCCACCTAAGCAAAGTTAGTTAAAGAGTGTCATGATTGCTCTAGTTTGACCAATGGATGGATGAGTATATTTTGGGAAACAAGAGTTTCTTGAGGAAAGGCTAGAGTATGAGAGGGTGTGTGAGAAACATAGAGGGAGAGCATAGCTCACAAAGGTGATGAACTAGTGAGAAGGAGCTCGGGATTGCTTGACTCAGTAAGTTTTCTAGATGAGAGCAAGCTTATGATTCCTGTAAACGCATTGTACTCTAGGAACTTTGTAATTCCTGTTATATCTCAATATAACAGTAGCTCATAGTGGACGCAGATCAATTTGATCGAACCACTATATACCTTGCCTTCCTCACTTCTGAATTTTTTTATTTACTACAATTGTGCTTTGTTTCAAATATAACTAGACAAAGTAGATTTATCTGGACTATTTTCAGAAGCTATTGCACAACAAATTTGGTATCAAAGCATCCATGTTTAGCTCGAGTCACTGTGTTATTTTTTTTTATAGTTTTCTGAGTATCTGAATGTTAGTGAAAGTAAATCTAGTAAGTGATGTCTATAAGATTCGAAATAGAGAGGTTTAGTGTTAAAGGAGACTTTGGTATCTATAGGAAGAAGATGAGGTCCATTTTGGTTCAACTGAAAGGGTATCATGATAGTTTTAAAGGTGGAAGAGGGGTACTTAAGGTTTCAATGGGTATCATTTACTATTATTGGAGCATAGGGAACTTAGGATAAAACTAGTCTCTGGCACATGAGACTGGGACATGTAAGTGAGAGAGAACTCAAAGAGTTATACAAGCAGGGACTCTTATGTGTGGACAACAATGGTAGTCTTAAATTATGTGAACACTGCATAATAGGTAAGCGAACAAGGCTGAAGTTTAACAATAGAACTCATACCTCAAAGGGTTCCTTCTCATGCTGGCAACAGGTAATTCATGAGTACATAGAGGACTATTCGAGAAAAGCATGGTTGTACTTGATGAAGAATAATAATGAGCACTACAAGAAACAAGGGCTTTAGCGACCAACATTTTGGTCGCTAAAGCCCCAAAAAGTCGTCGTGAAAGCCTTTCGCGATGAACAACAGTTCATTGTGAGCTTCGTCAGTAAAAGTCTTTCGCGATGAATTTTTGGATCTCGTCGCATTAGCCTTTAGCGACAAAAAAAAACCTGGTCGCGAAATGTTTTCGGGACGAAAAAAATATCGATCGTGAAAACCCTTTCGCGACCAAAGACAAAAATTGGCCGCGAAAGGCTTTTGCGAACAAAAAAAAAATTGGACGCGAAAAGTTTTTCGCGGTAAAAAAAAATTGCCGACGACATTGGTAACCTGTGTCTTTTAGATTTTTATCAGTGCATTAATTTTGTTAAGGAGTGAGAGAGAGAGAGAGAGAGAGTGAGAGAGAGAGAGAGAGAGCTTACCGTAGAGGTAGAGGGGATTGTTCCCGAATTGACTATTCCATTAGGTCTCTGAACTGGAATTGGAACCCTCACATTGACTGTCTGCAAGAACGCAGTAAATAGGTAGATGTTCAACCTATTTCAAGCAACATCAAGCCAATATTTATGTAACTTGTCCAGAAACTAAGTAACAAGGAAACCAACAGTAATCAATATAGACATAGACTATTGAATGGCATGTATGATAGTTGGCGTAGAAAAACATGTTAATATTACCTTCCTTGATCTTCTCCAAAGAAGCAAAGAGAGCTTTTCTCCTAGTCTTCTTTAACCACTGAAAGGAAGAATAAAAAGCCCACTTCAACTTCCTAGACCTGCAAACAAGACACTATCACAATTGAAACCAACAAAACATTCTTCTTCTTCGGTTGATTTGGGAGTGGCCATGGAACAACAACAGAGAAATGGCCTTGATCGTTTGCCACACACAAATTAGGGATACTCATGTTACTGAATTAGACCAATTGGAATGGAATTTGACACATTTTGGTGTCACATTTCTCCCACCTAGCTCAATCTGAGGAAACATGACAGAAATGAATATCCAAGCACATCATAAAATTAAGAACACTAATAGCCATGATTATAATATACAAGCAGCGAGATCCCTATAAGTAGAAAAGGGCAGACACAAAAATGTGTATATCTGTCTGAAATTGAGCGCAAGGAAAAGAGAGAGCACTGCCTAAAACAATTTGCAATAGAGGAAAACATGTATGATTTGATGCCTAAGAAATAATCATAGGCATATTCACATGGAAAAGTTTACAATTCAATCGGCATTTTTGCTAAATATGCTCAAGTCCAGTCAAATTGAGTGGAGCTAGAACTTCTGTAGACAATTATCAAACAAGTCACCAATTTGTAAACTTTGGAGCCTTGGAGTTGAATTAAACATATTTTATAGTCTAACAGAAACTGCAGAAGCAAACATCATACCATAGAGAATGCAAGATGTGGTAATGCTAGTTTTAAATTAAAAAAAAAAGAAAATAAACACAATTACACAAACAAGTCTCATTCTTTCTCAATCCTTTAATCAAACAAAAAGAAACATGAAAAAGAACAGTTAAATTAAGTTTAAAGATTCATTTCCTAGTTAAAGAACATTGTCAATGTTTAAGGTCTTAACTCCTAAGGAGATGTTTTTTCCCTTTTTGTCTTTAGGAGTCATTGACGAACATGGTGGTGATGAAGAACAAAATGTGAAGGAAAACTAAGACAGAGATGACCCAAATATGAGCTCGTCGCCGTCTAAACCTTGATTGGAAGAAGGGAATCTTTAGCTCTTAGATGTTTCCAGCCAAATCGGTGGTGAATGGAGGAGGTGGTGGCTTTATTATGATCTGGGGTTAGTATGTGTGGGAGCAAAATGGAGAGGAAAATAGTGAAAAAAATGAATACGGTTAGAGGATGGAGTTGCTGCCTTAAGCAAATATATTACGATAAGTAAACTAGAAGAAATATGAAAAGTGAGAGACTTAGTACCCTCAGAGGGGAGGAAGGCAATGGTAGAGCAGGGCAGAACGACGATGGAGAATAGCAGCACGGCGGTAAATGGCTACAACGAATGAGATTTGTTATGGGGGTGAGAAGGGAAAGAGGATTCTGAGGCGTGGGGTGAGGGCTCGTTCGTCGCAAGGGTGAGAGGGGGAAAGGGGATCCTGGGGGCGGGGTGGAGAAGCTGAGAATGAGAGGGTTTTATTGTCTTCATTAAATGGTGTCATTTTGGTCGCAGGTTTTAACGATGACTTTTGTAGTTGGTCGGGAAAAGTGAATGGTTTTAGCGACGATTCATTTTATTCATCGATAAATGTGGGTTTTTACCGACCAAAAAATTATTTGGTTAGTAAAACCTTACTCTTTGCCGACAAAATTTTTTTTGGTCGGAAAAAACCTTACAAAAAATTAGCGTGCCACCTATTTTACCTTTCCCGGGTAAAAATTAAATCTTTTAGCGACCAAGAAAAATGTTGGTCGCTAAAGGTGGCTTTTAGCCACGAATTTCATTTCGTGGCTAAAGGGTTGGTTGGTAAAGGCCCTGTTTCTTGTAGTGGAGGGAAAGTAAAGAAGCTGAGGATATATAATAGACTTGAATACCTAAATGAGGATTTCAAATCCTTATACAAGTAAGAAGGAATTCAGAGACATAAAATAGTTGTTGCTATGCCACAACAAAAATGGGCTGGCTAAGAGGATGAACAGAATTAGAAAGAGTGAGATGCATGCTTTCTATTGCAAAGTTACCAAAATAATTATGGGGTGAAGTTGTAACAATAGCCTATTATCTGATATACAGGTGTCCTTCTAGTGCCATAAAGTTCAAGACTCTTGAAGAGAAGTGGATAGGCATATATGTTTCTTTGAACACCTTAGGGTGTTTGGGTGTACTGGTTATGCTCATTCAAGTAATGAGAAGCTGGAACCTAGGGTAATTAAGTGCACATTCTTGGGATATCCAGAAGGCACTAAGGACTACAAACTGTGGTATAGAGGGGAAGGGTATTAAAAAACCATTATCAACTTATGACATTCAAAGAACATGATCTCCTAGGAATATAACCAGTAGCTCAAGTTCAGGATATTCATCAAGAAAGGGAGATAGTTCAGTTTGAGGTGGAGGCATCACTTGGCTCAGAATCTGTCCCTGCAAACGCCTATGCCCAAACTGAAAAAGAAGAAGAGCAGACTGAACGCAAATGGAAGAGCATGATGACCTGCAGGACTATCTTTTAGTAAGAGATAGATAAAAAAGGCAGTCAAAAGCACCTCAAAGTTATGGTTTTGCTGATGCGGTGGCATATGCTCTGAATACAACAATGGATGAGTGTGAATATGAACCTATAAACTATCACCAAACTATATAGAAGTAGACTCAGCAAGGTGGAAATGAGCACATGAAAGAGGAGATGGACTCTCTGTATAAGAATCATACTTGGATTCTTGTTCAGAAACCAGAAAATCAAAAGGTGGTTAGGTGCAAATGGATTTATAAGAAGAAGCAAGGTACAAATGAAACTGAGACCAGGTATAAGGCAAAGTTAGTTGCTAAGAAGGAAGGGGTTGACTACAATGAGGTATTCTCACAAGTTATAAGACATACCTCTATTAGGATAATTATGTCTCTAACTGCTGCTTTTGAGATGAAACTTGAAAAGATGGATGTCAAAACTACTTTTCTTCATTGGGAGCTCGAAGAGACAATTTACACGAGTAAACCTGATGGTTTCAAGTTACCTGGTAAGGAGAAACATGTTTGTTTACTCAAGAAGTCATTGTATGAACTTAAATAGTCCCCAAGACAGTGGTATAAGAGGTTTGACACCTTTATCACTCGAAATGGTTTTCACAAATCCAATTATGACAATTGTGTATATTTCAAAGGCTCAAATCACATAGATAATGTCTGCTTCTTGCTGTATGTTGATGATATGTTACTGGCTAGTACAAATTCTTTGGAAATTGAATATCTGAAAAGACTTCTTACATCTGAATTTGACATGAAGGACCTAAGTAAGGCACAAAACATTATAGGGATAGATATCTATAGAAATATGTTGGTCATCGTGGCACGTGCACAGTGAAAGCATGTGGCACGTGGATATTTAAAAATTAAATTTTTTATAAAAAAAATTAAATCTTTTAGTAAAATAAAATCGCGCAACACTACGATAACCAATTTTTTTTTATTGAACACTCTTTTTCAATCAGTCAGGATCTATTATATATTTATATATTAAATTAACAACATACAAGGTTATGAATCATATATCTCATGTAGTTTAATCAAGCGTTCTCATGAAACCGATCGATTCCTGTTCTCACGAAATCGTTCCAACGATCAGCAGACTCCGAGATCCACACCAAGATTTTCTAAATCAATTCTCAACGCACTAGAATGTGTGTGGCACGTAGAATATAACAAAAACATTCTTCTGTCTCTAGATATACTCAACACAAGAGAAATGAATATTTTACTAAGAAATACTTTTGTGAGACGATTCTCTAAAGGAACGTGATGATAATTCTTTTAGAGGTTTTGATTAACTCTTAATCGTAGAAAAAATCACTTTTTGAGAAATTGTGTTATTATCTCAACTCTTAATTGATGAACTGATTCTCTAATTGATTAACTGATGATCTGATGAACCCTATCATCCACTTAGGCCATTCAAATAATATATGTATCTTATTCTAGATAATGACGTATCAGATATTTAGAGAAATTACAAATTAAAAATAATATTTAATTATAAATTATCAAATATAGTGGGACCCACTATATAATGGTGCATAAATGCACTGTCACATGGCACTACAGTGTTGCACCCCCACTATTGTACTGCCACGTTGCACTACAGTAGTCCATGTCAATCTATGATACACAATCGGTGATTGACACATGGCAATTACTATAAATTAAGTATTTATTTTAATTAGATAAATATCTAGATATCAGTTAATTCAAAATTAACATATCTGATGACTCTTATCAACTAAATTATCTGTTATTTCACAAATAATAGATTTAGTTGATCCAAAATATTATCTAATAATAATTTTATTATCTAATTTCATAAATTAAATATTTTGTCTCACTTATCGATAACTAAAAAATAATCGGTAATTATTTATATATATTAATTCTGAAAATTATATATATATATATATATATAAATAATTCAATTAATTAATCATACATAATTATCTCATAATTATGTACTTGCCCAAAAATAAAAATTTCTTTGTAAGTTAGTCCTTTTCTCATGTCTTGAAATATTCACACCCTGGACTGCTTAGTACAGAGGTGACTTAGTGACCATGGATCTATAATTGTAAGCTCCAATAAACCAGATTATTAAAAACACTCTTTAATTAAATAATCTTATTCATTATTTCTATTATTCCTCTACTAGAAATAATATTCCTCTACTAGAAATAATATTCTGCACTCTTAGATATTGTAGATTGTATTTACAGAATATTCCCACGTAGTCCGCTGATATAATCAATCATGTAGTTTTGTCCTCTAATTATTGGTTCGTAAATTAGAATTGGTCAAAATTATCATTTTAACCTTCTAATTACCTCTTAATTCTTAAGTACCATTAATTTACTAGTGAATGACTAATTTATAATCTTATTATAAATTTGAGCTCAATAACCATTCAGTTCCGGGTTAACACTTAAGAGAACCAATATACGATCCGTTAGGAAAGTTTGGATTCCAAATATTGTAAGATAATGTTCTCAGCCATCCATATCATAGTTTCATTAATGAATATAAAAGTTTTAGATATTTATATAAATTATTCAACAATAATATACGCAAATCACGCAAACTAGGTTTGGAGCTATTCCATAACTCTGAAGGTATCTTGCTTACAGACTTAGAGGGCACTACATTCGAAATGTAAGTTGTCGCGTGTAGTGCATATCTCCAAAATGCAAGTGACAGTGATGAATATCTTAACATCGACATAACCATATTCAATAAGGTTCGATTTCTCTTATCTGTAACACCATTTTACTGTGGTGTTCTAGGTGTTGTAAACTGGGATATGATTCCACACTCTAGTAAATAATCCTTGAATTTTAAATCCAAGTATTTACCACCTCGATTGGATAGAAGGGTTTTCAATAATTTAACTAATTATTTTTTAGCTTTAACTTTGAAGTCTTTAAACTTTTCAAAAGTTTCAGATTTTCTTTGCATTATGTAAGTATAACCATATCTTGAGTAACCGTCAATAAAAGTATCAAAATACTCATACACACCTCTAACTTGTACATTGATTGGTCCACATACATCACTATATACGAGTTCAAGTGGTTCATTGGCTCTTTGGCTATTTCTTGTGAAATGTCTCTTGGTCATTTTACCCTCTAAACATGATTCACAAACAATAAGAGTTCCAACTTTTAGTTCTCTCAAAGCACCATGGTTTGTTAACCTGTTTAACGTATCTAGATTAATGTCTCAACCTAAAATGCTAAAGATATGTGTTATCATCATCATGAGAAACTATATATCGTTTGTTACTTTTAGGTTTTGATACTTTAAATAATTCAGAATTATTTAATATGCGTTCAGTCAATTTAAGCATATAAAGTTTGCTTATAACTTTTGCATGATAAATATTGAATCCATTCTTTGAAATAATAAACTTTTTATTAATAAAAGAAACTTCAAAAAATTATTCTTGCAAAAATGAAAGAGAAATCATATTTCTCAAAAATCTAGGAATATAATAACATCGTTTAAAAGCAAGTAATTATATCTAAAAATAAACGGACTGTCCCTAATGCTTTAGCTAACATGAGCGTACCAGTATCAACTCTCAAAATGACCTCACTATCAGCCAATTCCCTTGACGAATCAAGCATCTGCAAAGAAGAACATACATGGTTAGTGACTCTTGAATCAAGTATCCAGGATGATAAAACATATTCCACTAACCAAGCTTCAAGAACAAGTAAATCATATTTACCTTTCCTTTTCAGCTCGGAGAGATACTTGTTACAATTTCTCTTCCAATGACATTCAACCACATAGTGGAAACATTTTCCCTTGGGCTTGCTGTCTTTCTTGTTCTTCTTGGCTTTTGATGATGTCTTGGCTTTATTCCCTTTCTTGTTCTTACCTTTGTCATTCCCATTGATCTTCTTCCTCTTGTTACTATTTACAGTCGAAGAAGACTTTTACTCCATAACATTTAACTCGCTCTCTTTGGTCATTCTAAGATTCTGTGACTCAAAAGTCTAAAGTTCATTCAACAATTGAGTCATGTTGAATTGAAACTTGCTCATAACATAGTTGGTTGTGAACACAAAAAAAGATGGTGTGAGTGACTCAAGTATAATGCTAACTTGAGTCCACTCATCAATGGTCGGTCCATGTATTTATGCCTCGTGCATTATATTGATCATGTTCAAAACATGGTCTCGCACATAAGTACCATTTCTCATCTTAGTTGTCATATAGCTCCTAGTGGCCTCATGACAACTTTGATTAGATTGCTACCCAAACATAGGCTGTAGAGATTCCATAATCTCATAGGTAGTCTCAATGCTTTCATGTTTGGTTCTCAGGACATCATTCATGCTCACAAGAATGTAGCACTTCGCCTTGTTGTTTAATATGATCCAAGTATCATATTTGTCCCTAACATTCTTAGGAGCATTAGCAACGGGCTCGTCTTGTCATTCCTCAATAAGAACGAACCTATGGTCCTCACAAATCAATGTTAAGTTCATATTTAATTTTCAACGTACGAAATTATCACCATTCAATTTCTCAAGAGTGAGTAAAGCAATAAGAAGATTGCTCATGGTAGACATAATAATAATAACTGAGATGTAAAACATACAAGATTCAATATAATTGATACATCTAGAATTCAAGAAGTAAATGTGATGTATGAATACAACATAATAAATACATAAAAATTTAACATTTACTAATCACGATAAAACAACCCAACGATTATTATCAGATTAACCTCAGATTGTCTATGAGACATTCTCATCCTTATTGATTACAATTTAAAATATTTCATATTTTCTCTTTTAACAATAAGGTATCGCTTGGTTGGTCAAGTCACAACTAGCCACATGAAAGCTTAATTATGACTTTGTGAGTGCAACCCATTATTTCAGATTTCATGACTTGATTTTGAATATGTCACCTTGAGATCGGTCAAAACTAAACTACATCACTTCCTCCTATCTTTTTAAGAAGTCCAACTTTGGTATTGGTACAACTAAAAACTTTCCTTAGAGGGATGAAAACAAAGCTATCTCGAGGCTCTCATTGTACCTCACAGTTTTGTACTAATAATGGAGACTGTAGGTTACATTGATATGTCAACGTTCTCCCACTCACTATTTTAGGATTATGTGTTTCTATTTTTAACTAATTAGTTAATTCTAAATTAATTACTAGTTAACATAATAACTCTATGAATATTTAATAATCAGTTATATAAATCTTATTGGTCTAAGTTCATTTAACATTTTAAAGCGCTTAAGTCATAATTAGGTGAACTTAGATTAACTAATTAATTATATTCATCAAATTTTAATAAAACTCTTTTACTGAACTCGATTATCCTAAAGGTTACTATAACCCTTAGTGTGGTGTGATTACTGAGTTTTAACTAATTAAAACTTAGTAGTTTATATGAAATTCATTTTATAAAATAATACATATAAACGTATTAGGACAATCCTAATAAATTATATTTTTACTCATGAGATGCATGATCAAATAAACTGTGCGGAATTTTCATATATGACATGATATCGACTACTGCGTGGACATGTTATCAAACATAACAATTAAAATAATTATTTATCAATTAAATAAAATAATAATGGACCAAGTGATTATTGAGTATTTCTAAATTACAACTCTTGAAATAAAAAAATAAAATTATAAAGCGAACTTCAAGAATATATATTTCTCAAATATTACATTCTCCTCATGATTTCCATCTTCATAATCTTCAAGTTTTTGAACAAAAATCTATTTTTCTTAATTAAAATTAATTTTAATTATCTCTTTAAAATTAATTTTAATTATCGTATTCAATTATCTCTTTAAAATTTAGCCAAAACCAACAAGTCAAATTTGACAAGCAAGCCTGTGGAAGGTAGAAAGTAAAACCTGGTTTTACTAGTAGTAATTCTACTAGTCAAACCTCACATATACTTGCAACTGAATATCGTCTGTGGCTAACTAAATCGAATACGATGCTCATGTCATTAGTTTGTGATTAACTTATTATACATACTTTACTGTTGATGTTGAACAACAGAGGTTACCGATCCATGAAAGATTCAACATATATAGGTAGGCGTTGAGAAAGATAGAGGATAGATATGTTTTGATTTAGTATCTAGCTTGAGGAACCTGTAGTTATGCTATAGATCAGTGGAATAAGCCTACCAATAGAACTCAATTTAATACGTAAATTATGTTGATGATGAGGTAGAAAGTGACCTTGCCAAATTAACTGTGCACCTCAATTTATTAGATGAATTGGACTGTAACAATAACCAGATGGTGCGAGTTTTAAGTAATATGCCATAATATATATGCAGCTAGCATCTTGCGCGTTGGGGTCACATAGCCATAGCTTAGCTAGGTAGTGGGACTGCAAAATCACACTATTCATTATACATTGGTGATAAATACATATTGAATGCAGCAAGTTAGAAAAGAAGCAGTAGTCAAGAATTGCTATTAATTGATAAAAATCCGCATAAAATTTCACTTAAGTTATCTTTAACAACTAAGTAAAAACTAGAGCTCTCTGGATGAATATTTTATGTTTCGTCGGCCATTTGACAGGGAGATGAAGATCAGAAAAAACCTTATCCAAACAACTTGTTCAAAAGGGTACGTCCATGTCATGACATCCGTGATTTACCATTGGACTTGGAGTTAGAGTTGAGAGGATCAATTAGTTGAGAGGAGGATCTTAGTACAGTAAGAGATAAATGAAGGGAGCTGTTCTCATGTTTTAAACTATCCAACTCTAACTTCATCCTTTTGATGACTTCCTTCTTCTCATCATTTCTTAATGCCAACTCTTCCTGCTTCTTCCTATTTCCTCCATAAGCTCTGTAACTACTTCTTTCACTTCATTCCATTTCCTCTCCCTCATCTCTAACAACCTCTCCGACTTTATACACCGCCTTCTGTATTCATCAACATCTCTTACGACTTCTGATTCTCTGTCGTCTCTCGATATCTGGTCAGCTAAATTGAAACATGGTACTTTACATGACATGGATTCATTTGAAGAAGCTGGCTGCTCCTTCAGGTTGTTCAGGTACTGATGATCTAAGTCAATAAGATTGAAAATATCATCATCATCCACATGAACATGATGATCCACAAAATCCAATTTGAAATATTTCTTCATCTCAAGATCACCGCAACTCTTCAGGACTCATATTATTGTCTGTTATAGTTGTTGATGGGGTGGCATTTGCATTGAAGTTTTATACCAGCATCAGAAGAAGAAGAAGTTGAAGTCCGGATATTAGTGCTGGGATTATTGAGAATGGAGTAATTATAGACCTTGGATCTGAGAAGGTCATGTGTTTTAGCCAAGGAACAATAACTTGCCATGAGTCCTTTAAGCATTTGAATTATTCCTTCTACTTTCCTCTTATTTCCATCATCATCTGCTTCTAAAAGAGTAAATATGACCTTCATTTTCCTGTCTGCGTCTGAAACATATTAAAATGGTTGGTCATGTATAATTAATCTACAGATAATTCCATTAATGTACCTACGTCCTAGCTATTATACAAATTCTCTGCTAAATTGTTTGTAATTTTCTTCATCTCCTGTTTTGGGTTCTAAACTGATGTATATGTATATAAATGATGATCAGATCTAAACACGCAATCAATCAGTGCAGATGATAATTAAGAGTGTTTTGTGTGTGTGTGTGTGCGTGTGTGTGTGTGTGTGTGTGTGTGTGTGTGTGTGTGTGTGTGTGTGTGTG
>QANY01003681.1:160168-282668 GCA_003255025.1 Datisca glomerata
GTGTGTGTGTGTGTGTGTGTGTGTGTGTGTGTGTGTGTGTGTGTGTGTGTGTGAGAGAGAGAGAGAGAGAGAGAGAGAGAGAGAGAGACCTGCAATGATGGATTGAAGCCATTGAGAGTGATGAGAACTAGTAACAGGTGTGAAACATGAAGAGCTTGAGTTTTCCATGGGCAACAAAAACTAGGTGTGTATGTTTAATTGGGATTCAAACTAGAGGATATAATTGTGGCTCCCTTATAGACTGCGAGTACATACTACAGAGAAATGAAAAGAAAAGAGGTTAAGAAAATAGAAACTAGAAAGCTGATTAAGGGGAGTACGTAATGCATCTTTCCATATATATTTCTACGCTTAAATATTTCAAATCCAATGATTTATTTGATTTGCTCTGTTCTCCTTCTTAATGTTCCAATTGCATCCATTACTACACTTTTATTATGCATATATCTTTCACGTATTAAGTTTTCTGCTTCAAATTTCATTGGATTTTTTGGATAAATAATAAATATTTTCATTTTCCTTAAGAATTAAGAATTGTGATACTCCCTTATCAAAACAAAGAATTTTATACTCTTATGCACCAACTTTAGATATACTCCATTATCTACATGGAATAAAATAGATCGAAAAGTTTCACAACTCAACTTTTATCTGCACACCTAATTGTCATTTTAATTCGAATGAGACTAGTAGTTAATTTGTTAATAATTTCGGATTCACCAACTCTTATCTCTTTTGAAAGGGGCCAGTTAATAACAAACTAAAATATGCAAAACTAAAATAGAATTTTCTATTCTTAATTATTCTTAATTTTTTCAACTACTTCAAATATTTGAAATAAAGAGGTTAGAATTGTTCAAATGATATGACCAAATAAAATGACTAGTGAAATATTCATTTGAAGTCCAATTTTTTGAGATATAGAAAATGAAAATTTTCATTAATCACCACTTGCAATCTCTCTCTTTTCTCATCATTTCTTTTTCTTTCTCAATGCACATGTTAAATCAATTTAATAATATTTTATTCTTCTTCTTTTTCTTATTTTTCAACAAAATTTTTTCTTCTACTTGAAGGGTTCAAGTATTTTCTTATGATTACTTGAACTCTTCAAATAATTTTTTTCAGTCAATACTCATACACTATGTGACTACTTGAAGGGTTCAAGTAGTTGTTTATGACTACTTGAAGGGTTCTAGTAGTTATTTTTCAGTCAATTATCAGGTGAGCTACTAAAATGGTTCAAATAGTTATTTATGACTACTTGAACCCTCCAAGTAGTTGTTTATGACTACTTGAAGGGTTCAAGTATTTTTTTTGTCAGTTAATTACTCATACAACATGTGACTACTTTAAGGGTTCAAGTAGTTGTTTATGACTACTTGAAAGGTTAGTAGTTATTTTTTTGTCAGTCAATTACCCTTACACCAGATGACTACTTGAAGGGTTCAAGTAGTTGTTTATGACTATTGAAGGGTTCAAGTAGTTGTTTATGACTACTTGAAGAGTTCAAGTAGTTTTTTTCAGTCAATTATCCATACACCAGGTAACTACTTGAAGGGGTCAAGTAGTTGTTTATGACTACTTAGCCCTTTAAGTAGTTATTTATGACTACTTAACCCTTCAAGTAGTTATTTTTTGTTTGATCAGTCAGCAACTCAAACATCAGTGACTACTTGAAGGTATCAAGTAGTTTTTAATGACTACTTGAACCTTTCAAGTAGCTTTTTATGACTACTTTTGAGCCTTTTTTACGTCCAAAAAATAAGAAAATGAGCATTGAGTAGTTGAAGGGTTCAAGTAGTTTTATATGACTACTTGAACCCTTTAAGTAGTTACTTTTTTGTTAGTCAGCAACTCAGACATTAGGTGAATACTTGTAAAGGCCAAGTAGTTGTGTATGACTACTTGAAGGGTTCAAGTACTTTTTTATGATGACTTGAATCCTTCAAGTACTCAACGTTTCTTTTCTCCTATTTTTTTACGCAAAAAAAAAGTTCAAGTAGTCATAAAAAGCTACTTGAACCTTTCAAGTTGTCATAAGATTTTACTTGAACCCTTCAAGTAGTCACCTCATGTTTGCGTTGCTGACTGACAAAACAAAAAATAATTACTTGAACCCTTCAAGTAGTCACCCTAATGTCTGAATTGCTAACTGATAAAAAAATAATTACTTGAAGGGTTCAAGTAGTCATAAAAAGCTACTTGAACCATTTAAGTACTCAACGTTCATTTTTCTCTTATTTTTTGGACATAAAAAGGCTCAAATAGTCATAAAAACTACTTAAAGGGTTCAAATAGTCATAAAAACTACTTGATATCATTTAGTACTCACTAGTATTTGGGTTGTTTACTAGTCAAATAAAAAACTACTTAAAATGTTCAAGTAGTCATCAACAATTACTTGAACCCTTCAAGTAATCACCTGGTGTATGAGTAATTGACTAACAAAAAAATTACTTGAACCATTCAGATAGTCATAAACAACTACTTGAAGGGTTCAAGTAATCATAAACAACTACTTGAAGGGTTCAAGTAATCATAAACAACTACTTAAACCCTTCAAGTAAAAGAAAAAGTTCCGCTGAAAAATAAAGAACAAGAAAAAGAATAATAATAAAATATTATTAAATTGATTTGACATGTGAATTGAGAAAGAAAAAGAAATGATGAGGGAAAAGAGAGATTGCAAGTGATGATGTGCAGTTAGTGGGTCAGAGGTATAAAATTCTATATTTTCAAAACGGGGTATAAAATTCCTTAGCCAAATTGAAAAAGGTATAATTTTCCAAATAACTTAATTTCAAACTAATACTATATTTAATTTCTTTTTATTTTCTTACTCTTCTTCTTCTATTATACGTTTTTTTTAATTTCGCCATCTTATTATGTATTCTATAATTTAATCTAATAAGAAATTACGTATCAATAATTGGAGAAATTAGTGGGAGGAGTGATCATAACGTGATAGACATATAAGCTACTGAGCCAACTTTTATGATAAAAATGGGTCCACTTACATAGAAATACCTGTTGTTCGATGTACAATAATTGAGAGGCAAATTGTGATGGACTTTTTAGTATTTTAATGTGTTTTAAAAAAATGTTTAAGATATGATATATCTGAAACTAATTCTAATTTGAAGGTGATTTTGGACACATCTGCAAGAAATCGTCTTTGTGAAAGACGATGTTAACTTTTAACTTAAATGAAATCTTTGTGAAAGGCGATTTCACCTAGGAGTTTATGACCCCCGCAGCCATCGAGACGCTCAGTTCTTTTCTTCTTTCTTCTTTCTTCTTTTCTTTTTCTCTTTGAATGACCTGAGATCCACATCTTCTCTCACCTACGTTTTCTCTCAATCTTGACCACGCTTAAGCCTGCATTCAAACACACTCATGAGGTTATCTTCTGTCTCACTGTCACCTGCAAGCAAGATCTTTCTCACATTATCGCATCTCTCAAAACGCTAGGCATACTCCTAACCCATTCAATCTCTTAATATTTTTTATTCAACTTTTAAAAATTTTAAATTTTTATGAACGTTATGTGATGTATTCCACCAAAGCAATAAGCTCCCCGTCTCTCTTTCGATATTGCATCTCTCAAACCCTAATACTTTTAAACTCATTAATTCATTTAAATTTTTTATTTAACCTTGAAATTTTTTATTTTATTTATGAATGTTGTGTGATGTGTTCCATCAAATATTATAGCTTTGTTGTGTGATGAAAACTAAAATTTTATAGCTTGTTATGTGTTTTTCTCAATTTATGTGTTTTTCTCTTTCGATATTGCATCTCTCAAACCCTAATACTTTTAAACTCTACTCCATGACAATGTAACATATCCTACAGTTCAAGAAAATGCACTTAGTACTCTGACACATACTCATGGCGTCCATGTGAATCCATCAAGCCCTCGAGGTAGTACACATTAAACATACTGAGATATAAAATGAAACAGATGAACTATATAAATGTTTACATTTTGAGAGTAAGGCAGACCTTAAGTGCGCCTTGAAACGGTATTCAATATTTAAACATTAATAGTTTAGTGTGATAGGGTCATTGCCAAACCTTTAGATAATAAAATGCAAGAAATATGATGAACATTACCAATAGAGTTCATGCATGGCATCGCAAAACGCCCAATATATTTGAAACAACTCAATACACAGACCCTCACACATGTTTGTATACAAGAGTATCACAAGATCATTATGTTAGAATTATGTTAGAATTATGTTAGAATTATGTTCATAAAGTATGTTGTAATAATTATTTATGAGTAAACAATTATTTCTTTGACATTTATGTATTACTGAATTTTTTGAATAAATGAAAGTTTCCTTTTATTAAAGTGTATTTATAACTTACTTAAGTCCTGGAACTAGTATCAATGAAAGAAGAGTAAAGACCGAACGGTCTTCTAGACAAACTCTTATGAGATAGTTCAGAATGTTATTCACAGTCTTAGGATCAACTCGACAATCGAATCTAATAATGACTGTTAGGTTGAACCAAATGATGCCGGTCTCGAGGTGTGGGAGTGGAGACTTTAACGGTTGACCTAGACATGTTATGAAAAATGTTGAATAGACCAGTAACCAATTAGTTTAGAGCAATGTCGTTTATCTAACTCTTAATCTAATTGTTACATCTTAAAGATATTTTCATAATTAGCTTAATCCTGAGGTGAATACGAAACTTGACTTAGTTATTTGTGATCTTTGACATGTCAAAGGAGTGAGTTTGAATTTTTGGACAATACGTCGACTGTTCGAATAGTGATTCAACTATGTTGGAGTTACTTGATTTATAAATATGGAATTCGTGGTAAGATTGTGAAAGCAACAATACCATCCTATGCTTTTTATAGGTGTGTGAATAAATAAACCGTGCATGGTACTCGGTGCTATGAGTTATTGAATAAGACATGGTGATATGTATAAGACATAGTGATATGTATGAGACACTTCACTGATATGTCTTTCTTATTCACAGTCAATAAAGGAGTCAAGAAAATAATGACTAGGGGTAAATGATAATTTTATATCCCGCACTTGTTACTGATATTCAAGAAGGATAATATTGTAAAATATTATGTGGACCGTGAAATATAAATCTTTATTTGCACCAACAAAAAATGTAGCGCGCATGAATCGAGAGTTCTATCGGCATCGGACTTATAGTGGAGTCATACGATGTCGGGATTAAATATGTCATAAATTTATGGAGACAAATTAGCCGAGTATTTGAATCTCATAACTTTATTTATGTGGGTCCATTCAGTCTCAAGAGTAGCTCATAAAGACAGGAATGAGAAACAACGTTAGTTGGACCAAAAACGTGTTTTATATCAAGGTACACTTCTCGAACCCATATGAGATGGGTGACATCACTAAATTAATGAATAGCAAAATTAATGTTCAAATCAATTAATTTTATAATTATTGGATAATTAGTAAATAAAAAAATTAATTAATTGATTGATAGAGATCAATTTAATTCATCAATTTGGATGGATGAATC
This sequence comes from Datisca glomerata, assembly GCA_003255025.1. NCBI lineage: Eukaryota > Viridiplantae > Streptophyta > Magnoliopsida > Cucurbitales > Datiscaceae > Datisca > Datisca glomerata. The sequence continues at coordinate 165,704 of QANY01003681.1, forward strand.
TGGATACAATTTTGTATCTAGGGGAGATGTAAAAATTGCACATTGCAGTGTAGGGAGAGGGGACATTTTTTGGCTTTATCATATAAGAGATTGCATCACTATCCTTATCGCTAACTCTATCCCTAAATGTGTTAATCAGAGAAGAAAAAAAATTTCTCTCTCCCTACCCCCACACAGTTGCCGCCGATTTTTGACAGTAGGGGAAGAGAAATTTTATTTTCTCTTGCAGTCGTTGTTTTGAGAGCCCATAATCAATTCCTATGAAAATCCTTGAGAGATTTACTTCTGAATCTAGCGAGTGATTGTCGGTGTAAGGATCAACTGATAGTCCTACGAATCTCAAGAACGAAGAACGCGAGATAAAGAATTGGATCCCGCCAGATCATAATTTCTCCATTAATTGAAAAGGTATAAATTGTTTCAATATTTTCTCGATACATTTATTTGATTATGCATGTTCATTGATTGGCTTTGTGTTTAATTGGATTGAACGTTTATATGAATTTTTTTTGAAATTCCACCCATGAACTTGTCATGGTTCATTAATTTTTCTTCAAAATCTAAAACTCGATCCAAGGCATTCATGGTTGGACTCCACATTGATTGCACGTGAGTTGTAGAGTGTCATAAAATGAGATCCCACGCATCTGCTATAGCTCTACATTAGATGGTGAAAGATAAATTCAGATATGATGTGCACCACATAAAGGTCTGAGAAGCAAAATGAAAAGCACTTGTTAAAGTTTTTTTATGACTGGAATCAATCATAATAGCAGCTACCAACGTGGTTGAATATGCTCGTTAAAAAGAACTTTAGGGTTGTAGTGCAATGGAAAACACATTACATTGTTTAGGTAATGTGATGTTAGGATATGTGTTTTGGTCCTTCCGTGCTTTTATATAGGGTTTCAAATATCATGGAGCAGTACATTGCTGAGGGAAAAAGTGGATGGAGATAGATCTGATGACTCAAACATGCAATGGTATAAGAGAATCACATACAATACATAACTCAACAGAGATTGTTATATGACATAATATTTTTTTTAATAATTTATGCAACTAATGGGTTTAGGTTATATATATATATATATGTATATTAATTTTTACTTTTTATTCATACAGACAGACAACTGGGTGGATAACATCAACAATTTGACACCAAACGATGTCTGGCCATCTTTGATAATGCCTTAGATACAAAATGCTTATGAGACATCAGTACATGTAATAAGGCAGGTTAATGAGGCTTATCAATTTTCATTTTCTATAAGCCATATAATGCATACTTCATCTCAGATAAGTTAGCAAGAGTCATACAGGCCCCGACAAGAACCATACATGTCTCAACAATAATCATACATGTCGCCGGTCTTTCATATATTTCGAGATGAGTCGGCGACTCAAGTTGGTTCCAGTTTTAAACCATGTCATCAACCTCAATGATGTAGCAAAAAAGTTGTAGCTCTCAGAGGTGCGGTATAAGGCATGCCCGAAACTTGGAAGACACACCTATTGTTGAAGATGCGCTAATTATAGAAGACACACCTTTTGTAGCTAACAAATTTTTAAATGATGAAGAATGTGCAAATGTAGAAGGTGTTGTTGCAAGTAACACAATAACAAACATATCTAAGACGCCTGAGAAGAATTAGAAGACGACTAGTATGTGGAACATGATTGACTTCTTTGATACTTCTCTAGCCTTAGTGTGTGACAAACATTATCATTAAATGTTCTCTTTTAGAATATAGATTAATATACTTGCAATGATATTTTTATTTAATGATGATCTTTTTAATCATATATTGCTCTTTATATTTCAATATTTGTTAAAAATGCAAGCCGCGTATTATTTATGATTTTGGGATATGAGACATATTTATAAAATGTTATAGCAGATTCATTTATGGTCATGCAGGTTTGAAAATGAACAATTTGGATTGGATGAAGTATAGATATTGTCTAAGAAAGTGCAATTTACACTGAAAATTATTTTTAGAAAAGACGATTTCAGTCTACGTATTTTACAAAGACGATTTCATTTTCTAAAAACTATTTTTCTAAAAGACAATTTCTACCAACATTACAAGCCTTCGTCATCTGTTGACAAAAATCGTAGTCCATACGGAAATCATGTGTGAAAAAGACAAATTTCTAGTTGGCTCAAACTATCGTAATTTTGAAATATATTTCAAACCTACAGTGTTTTTTTAAACATATTATTAGTGTAAAAACCCTTTATTGTGACCACATTCTTAATAATCTATCATATAATAATGGTGTATGAATAATGAGTAGACAAGTTATGAAGGGAATAGAAAGAATGATATGGTAAGATAACGTACAAAATCTATTTTTTCAAAAAAGAACTCGTTAAAATTATAAATGTTGGTCTTATCTTTCCAATGAACATAGATGAATAATAAATAATTTTATACTGACCAAGATTTACACAACATGACTAAGTAAATGTGTCAATAATTAAGTAAACGTGTCAATAATTTATAGGTTAATTTAAAAAATTATTTAATGAGTAAAAAAATTAATATATGAAGAATTATGATATTATTTAATCAATTAAAACTTAGTACAAGAATATTTTATTGTCACTGTAACTGTGGCCTCTCATGTAACCATCTAGAATAAAAAGCACATGCTATTTTCCTAACAATGGCAAATACTATTCGATCACCCTTTTATTAAACTGCCAACCTTTCAACCTTGGTGCTTGCTGTAAAAGATTTATTTTTCGGTTTGGAAAACCCTCTATGAATGGATAACAAAAATAATAATTTAGATAGATAATGAGAGAATAAATGCACCATGATTTATGTGAAAACTCTTAAAGAGAAGAAAAACAATGAGAAGTTTTTTGAAATTCTCTTGTATTTCGTGTAGGTCTGTGTCTCGTTACATATGCCTCCATTTAAACATGAATGTGAGAATTAAATAAAAATAAATCTCCCTATTCTATTACATTTTTGGGGGATTGTAGACATCTCTAGGGACTATTCTATCTGATGCTCCCCTTCACAATCGTCTGGTTGATCTAATGGCCTTGATTGATTTCCTTTGATTACCATGTTGACAAGCCGTGCAGTTTCATCTCTTTGATTGAGTCTTTGATCTAGACCTTACTATGTGTAATGTGAGAATTTTGACTGTACATTGGCCCCCATTACACTCGACAAAATTTTATTCATTGAGGTGTAATGTTTTGTCTTTTTTTATTCTGACATTACGTTTGTTTGCTTGTGTTCTCACGTGTTTCTTAGAGACATATGACGTAGTTTTTCAGAGAACTTTTCAACCGTTTACTGCCAGTGGTGGTTTCTCACTTTCTATCGTTACGTTCTTCTGTTCCGGTTTACAAATGTTTTACGGTTGCCGAGCAACTTTTTTATCAGTTTACTATCGATGATGATTACTTCTCCTTCATTTGTGGTTATGTCTTTCATTTCCTTTCACTACGAGCTCATTGATATAGTTTTTCCTGTTTTCTTCATTTTTCATTTCCTTCTCTCATACGTTAAGATCCGTGACAAGAATGTTATCCAAGAATAATATAATAATGTACTGAAATGAGTAAGAAATGAGTGTATCATTTCATTGCATGGGTTTGAGTTTGATGCATTGCATTCATTGGTAGAGTTTCACATGTTTCTACAGGCTCATTAATAAAGTTTCTCCCGTTTTCTTTGTAACAAGCTCACTGAGAGAGTTTCTCCCATTTCCTTGTTTTTTTTCCTTCTTTTGTTTTGTATTTTTCCTTTGTATTTCCATTTTGATCAATGATAATCACTTTGTTTGTACAAAATTTCTTCTATTGAACTCTCTTTTGTCGTGCTTCATTTAAAGACTTGGCAAAATTTGAGGATTAAAATATGGTATTGTGTCAACTTCAAGATTTTCAATGAAACCATTCTCAAACACATAGGGAACCCTTTGCTTCTCAGTTCTCTTAAGAATAATTGTTTCAGTAGTAAAATTAGTTTCAAACATTTCAAGTTTCAATATCTTTTGTCCCAGAATCCGTTCTCGTGACCTCGATCTTTGTTGGAGAATAAATACTTTTGTGAAATTTGTTCCTAGGAAAAAAAACATTAATTTCCTTTTAGAGAGAATGATTTATAGTCTGCCCATTTTCTAAGGACTTTGGTTCAAATAAAGATAATTATTGCCCTGTTTTCATTCTGAGAGAATGACTTAGGTTTAAATAAAAAACCATGACCCCATTTTCACTTTGAGTGAAGGACTTAGGTCCAAATAAAGAACCATGACCCCATTTTCACTTTGAGATGGACTTATGAACTGCCCATTTTCTTTTGAGATAAGGACTTATGTTCAAATAAAGATCCATGACCCAATTTTCATTCTAAGAGGACTTATGTTCAAATAAAGAATCATGGCCCCGTTTTCACTTTGAAGGGGACTTATGAACTTTCCGTTTTCTTTTGAAATGATGACTTAGGTTCAAATAAAGAACCATGACCCCATTTTAGGCTTTAGCTTTGAGAGGGACTTATGAACTGACTGTTTTCTTTTGAGATGAAGACTTAGATTCAAATAAAGAATCATAGCTCAATTTTCATTCTAAGAGGACTTAGGTTCAAATTAAGAATCATGTCCCCATTTTTTCTTTGAGAGTAGGACTTATAAATTACCCCTCTCAAGGACTTACGCCCTTAGTTCCTTCTGAAAGTATGACTTATGAACTGCCCCTCTCAAAGACTCACGCCCTTAGTTCCTTCTGAGAATATGACTTATCAATTACCCCTCCCAAGGACTTACGCCCTTAGTTCCTTCTGAGAGTATGACTTATGAACTGCCCCTCCCAAGGACTTACTCCCTTAGTTCCTTCTAAAAGTAAGACTTATGAATTGCTTATCCCAAGGACTCACTCCCTTAGTTAATTCTGAGAGTAGGACTTATGAATTGCACCTCTCAAAGAACTCACGCCCTTAGTTTCTTCTGAGAGTAGGATTTATGAATTGTCCCTCCCAAGGACTTACACCTTTAGTTCCTTCTAAGAGTATGACTTATGAATTGCCTCTTCCAAGTACTCACTCCATTAGCTCATTCTAAGAGTATGAATTATGAATTGCACCTCTCAAAGGACTCACGCCCTTAGTTTCTTCTGAGAGTAGGACTCATGAACTGCCCCTTCCAAGGACTCACGCCCTTAGTTCCTTCTAAGTGAAGGACTTATAAATTGCCCCTCCCAAAGGCTCAAATCCTTAGTTCCTTCTAAGAGTAGGACTTATGAACTACCCCTTCCAAAAAATTACGCCCTTATATCTGTTGTTGTTGTAGAATAGAGAGTTGACGCCAAGTATTGGTCTTATAAGCAGTCTGCATGTTATCATGCCATAATTTTTTATCGAAAGCTCCAAATTGAATTCCATGAAATTCTCCAATAAGTAGACTTCTATATCTTATTGATGATATAGGATTTTCCATGTAATTGGCTCCTAGTCGGTACTATTTAATTAACGAATTTGACAGTTCCGCATAACATACTTTCTTGAACAGTTTTCATGAGAATTGTCATTACTTTTGCTCGAGAACTCCAAATCGAGTTCTGCAAAATACTTCAAAAAGTATACATTCATATCTTTGTAATTATGTGATTCGCCATGTAATTTTTCTTCCAACTTTTTTCGTTTCAGTTTCCATTTTTTTCTCGTCGTCAAGAAATCGCATTTCCATCGTCAAGACAATTCTGTTTCCACTGTCAAGACAATTCCATTCCCGTTATCAAGACAATTCCATTTCCATCATCAAGAAAATTCCATTCCCTATCGTCACGATGTTTCCGTTCTTGTTGTTTTTTTATCCCTTATTTTTCATTTTTGGCTTTGTCGCGGATATCTGAATCTTATGCCCAACTCAATTTCTTTATAATTCGCTTCAATTCATCTAAATCAAGAACTGAGTTGTCGTTTCAAATTATTCTCATGATGGTTTGGTATGAAGAGTTGTTCCACTTCAAAACTCAAATTCTTGTAACGCCTCATAAGCTCTGGAAGAAATTTGTTTCTAAGTAGTTTGCATGTAACTTGCCATAACATTCTTTACGGAGCTCAAAATCATTCTATGTAAAAAATTTCATGAATTTGACATATGTGTCTTTCTCTTAGTGTATGATTTGTTTCGTGATAGTTCGTGCAGTTCAATGACAAAAGTCGATTAATCCGCATTGTCTTAATGTTTCAACAACATGCATGAAAGTTACTGTAACTTTTTTCTAAGGAGTTCTGAAGCATGCTTTGAAAATCCTTTAGGAAGCTAACCTCCGTATCTTTCTAATGATGCTTGATTTATCACATAATGCTTAATCAGTTCATAATGTTTAACTTTTGAAATTGACTAATCAATATAGTCTGCGCCATGTTTTACACATAAGATGTCTTTCTAATAAGATGATCGTGCCATAGAACTGGCTGAATCAAATACAAGTTTTTTAAGGTATCGAATTATGAACGCGCTCTCAATAAATAAAATGTATGAAGCATTCATTAGGATCATTGAAATATAGATAAAACACAAAGTGTTGATAAAAATGATAGTGCACCAAAGTATTGATAATACACAAGAATAAATGAAACTTTATATTTATCACAAAAGTCATTTGACATGAATTTTATATTGCACAATTGTATTTAAACATAATGGGCCAATGCGTATCAAATTATTAACAATAAATCAATACAACTTAAATATGGTTTATAACATTGATGATAATCCCATGTTATCCACAATAGGGTTAAATTGTCAAAATATTCAAGATAGATGACCTAAACATGATAAATGTAACTTCTATAATCACATTAAAGCATGATAAATTTTTAACATGGAAAGCTAATTAATAATACCCCACATAATTAATGTAGAACCAATTTCTACTCATTATTATTATGCTTGAATGATTATGTAATATTTTTAAAGGCACTATACGATAGGCTCGTGCAATCATTTAATTTTCTTTTGAATGAATAAAATATGTATTTAAAGATAAAGTAATAATTTAAAAATAAATACTTATTTTATAATTTATGTCCTTCATTTGTTTGCATTATGCAACTCATGCGTCTGAAAATCAGTACTATCTCCATGACTGAATTTTTGAAGGCTAGCAAACTTCATCCAATAAAAAAGTCCTTAAACCATGTTGATCTGGACATTTCTAGCCCTGGGAATGTGTTGGGCTCGTGAGTGGCCATGCGTTGGCCAAAGGCCTGACGTTGGGCTGTTGGAAGGAGGGCATTGGCCCATAAGCAGTGGGCCAAGAAATAAGCCAGACGCAGGTCGTGCCTGGACGCGGATCAGGCCGCGGGTCGAACCGCAAGTTGCGCCTAAGAGTGGGTCAATCGGGTCCTGATGTGGATCTTGGGTCGCGTCTGGACTTTATGCCTTGCGTGGGCCTCTAGTGAGCTTATTGGGCTCTTTTAATAAGACACAGGCTGGAGCTTTCTTCATGGTAGGTAAACCCGGATACTTGTAGCGGGTAAGGATGGTGGGTCGCCATCGCCGAGAAGCACGTGTGCCGCGTGCGTCTTCATATGGGGCCGCTATAGGCCGAAAAAGGCTTTAAACGGCCGGGAATCATAATCCGAGCATCTTTATGGTCATTTTGGGGCTTGAAAAACGCGTTGATCGTTGTAGATCTGAGATTTTATATTCGGTAACGAAGGAGGTTCTTTCTTTATCGACTTCCATGGCTGTTTCCAGCCTGAAAATCCTTCGTCTCGTATAGATTAAAGCAAAATTGGGGATGGTCGCGACTTTTCCTTCAACTTCGCCGGCTGAGATGGTTTTTGGTGGCGACAGGGTGTATAGTTGACTAAGGGGTTTTTCCTTTTTTAACCGTTTCTTTGGTCGAAGCTTCCGCGGTGATCACGTTTCGTTGGCCGCGATGCTGACCCTCGCGGTTGGTGAAGACAGCGGCGGTCATTACCATAATTTTCCAGATTTAATTGCCGAAGAATAACATTAGTTTTTTTTAAAACCATTCTAAATCTTTTTACCACTTCAGGTTTCATATTGTCTTTTCCATTTCGGTTTCCAACTCGTTCTGCTTCTGTTCGTACTTGTTATCGATTGCGTTTCTAATTTTTTTTCCGTTTATGATTCCATTTCCGTTGTTGAAGGCGTTTGATTCAGTTTTGAACGTTTTGAAAGAAATTTTTTGAGTTTTTCTCTCACTCCCAATGAAAGTATCAAAATGTATTTGATTTTTTCGGTATGAAAAACCCTCCACGAGAGAGAGAATGCTAGAATAAAGACACTATGATTTATATGAAAACCCTTTAAAGAAAAGAAAAATCACGGAAAGACTTTTGATATTCTCTTCTATTTTGTGTATGTTTGTATCTCATTACATATGCCTCTATTTATAGTAAAGTTAATAATTAAATAATAATAAATCTCTATATTTTCAAGTTTTGAGGGATTGATAGATATTTTCAGAGAATATTCATACTGATGCTTCCATTCACAATAGTCTGGGATCTAATTGATTTTCTTGGATTGTCACATTGACAATCGTATACTTTTATCTGATTGATTTTCTTTTCATAATCATTTTTGATTATATAGTTCTCTCTATTAAATTTTTGATCTAAATTTTATTAGATGTAATGTAAGAATATTGATTGTACACCTACTCATCGGAGAAATCAACCTGCCATCTCTGAATTCTAAAGTTCGACTTGGTCTTTGTCTCCCACCTTTTTCATTCCCTTACGTCTTTTTTGTCAAAGAATCCCCTAATTCAAGTTCTCTTCTCAACAAACTGGTCCACAAATAGCCCACTCCTGTTCATTTGGGTATTTAATAAAGAATTCTCCAAATACATCCAAGTTTTATACGATTATAAATTGAGAAAATTATCCCAACCTCATTTTTAATTTATCTAAATTATAAAGACAATTTATTTATATTTAAAATTTGCATAGATATTTCTTAATACTTTACTCTCCCTAACACATTAATACACTTCTAACATAAAGTCTTACATCACTGTTAAATAAAGAATTCTCCACACACATCCAATTTTACAGTATACAATTAAAAATTAGGAAAATTATTCCAACCTCTCCTCTAATTTATCTAAATTATACAAGCAAATATTCTATATTTAAAAATTAAACAAACATACCTTATATTTTACTCTATGAAACACATTAGTATAACTCTAACAGAAAATTAGTGTAATTTTTAATTATACATGGATGTCAGGTGTAATTTAAGTAAATTAAAGGAGAGAGGTGGAGTAATTTTCTCTTTTTAAAATTTGGTCAAGTTATCTACTACTGATAACAAATTATCTCTTTTTATAAAAATAAAAGACATATGGTGCTTCTAATTTAATTATATATAATTCTAAATATGCAGAGTCAAACATAAATTCCTTTTATACATAAGAAAACAAAAAAAAAACTAATTTGAATACTCTGAAGAACTCTCTCTATCTAATAGATGAGAAATTTTTTTTTCTAAGCGGATCCATTTATTTATTTTATGTTTGAAAGTGTGAACTTATTGTGATGATACAACACCGTGCGAAGACAAGGCATGTTATAGTAGAGTTTAGATGGATAAGTGAGTTTTTTGCTTTAGAAATTGAAGGTTTTAATTGTTACATGTTACTAACATGATGTTACACACATGTTCTTAAATTGAACAAAAAGTTTTAAGAAAAGTACATTTCTAATGAAATGTAAAAATATTAAATGTACAAAAACAACTACAGTTTACGGGAGAAATTTTGTCTAAAATAAATAATTTTTTTCCAGTATGAGTCTAAATAAATAGATTTTTGTAAAAATGGTTGCGCGGGAGAGGGGGGGCGGCTGAGGGGTCAACAGAATAACTACCATTGAGCCCATAAAGACTGCAGCTCCCCAAAATCGTTTTCTAAGAAAGCTTTGGGCAGCAAGACATTGGGAGACTACCTCTCTCTCTCTCTCTCTCTCTCTCTCTCTCTCTCATATTTCTCGTCTTCGACCATCTCTCTCCCTAAGTCTCAGACCTGACTCAGCCAAGCTCCTCTCTCATGGCGCTTTCCGATAAACCTTCGCGTCAATCTCTGATCCCATCCTTCCTCTATTCCTCCTCTACTCCCTTCAAAACTCTATCACTTGACAAAATGCTCCCTCATACCCCTATCAACTTTGCTTCACCATCGCCAAGCGTTGATGCTGTATCGCCATCAAGGAGGAGCTTGATTATTCCGTCTCAAAGCGAACCAAGCAAGAAGATCGAGATGTACTCCCCGGCCTTCTATGCTGCCTGTACTGCTGGTGGAATCCTTTGTTGCGGTCTTACTCACATGACCGTCACTCCACTCGACCTTGTCAAATGCAATATGCAGGTCCGATTCCATTATTTCCGTCGTTTTTCTGTTCCTCAGCAAATTTTGACTGAATTTTCTTCGAGTTGAATATTAATAACGTGGACTATCAATCAAGGCTGCTCTATGCTTAGCTCTTGTTGTTATGCGCATGCATCAAGTAGGCATCTGCATGTCTTACTTTAGTATACTATTGATATATCTTTTAAATCTTCTGTTTAATTGGATCGTGCTCTTTTTCCTCATTATATCAGAAACTCATGATCTCAGAAGCTTAAAAATGATCAGCAGCTTATTAATAAAAAAACTGTTTCAGCAGCTTTTGCCTTGATTTTTCCTTATCATGCTCGATTTAGAACTTCGGATGGTTTGCTCTAAAGTAGGCTGGTTTTCTTTAAACATATCTGTTCGTAGTTATATCCTATCAAATGGAAACTTTGTGGCTCTTATAATCTGATATAAAAACTCACTCTTATAAAAAAAATATAAGACTTCACAGTGGCCATGGGCTTTTATACCGTATTTTATGCATAACATAAAGATTTTAGTGTTGAGGATTTAGGAGTTGAGACGTCAGTAGGTGTCTCATTAGAATTTGTAATGTGCGTATAGGTCATCTACGTTTTAGGATGCACATCTAGTTTCACTCAATTGTCATTTATCAATGGAGAAGTACTTTGAAATTTTTCTGGATCTTTCAGTTGCACAGTTACTAGTGACCGTTGTCTAACTCCACGTGAAATATTCCACTGAATGCTTCCCCAAATGCGTTGTACTCAAATGATTTCCTCTGCATGACATGTACTTCAATGTACTTTGATTATAATAATTAATAATTTACTTTTAGATTAACGTTGATTTTTTAGATTGACCCTGCAAAGTACAAAAGTATCTCGTCTGGTTTTGGGGTATTGCTCAAAGAGCAGGGCGTCAGAGGATTTTTCAGGGGTTGGGTGCCTACCCTGCTTGGTTATGGTGCTCAGGGTGCATGCAAGTATGGGTTCTATGAATTCTTTAAGAAGTATTACTCTGACATTGCTGGACCTGAGTATGCGGCCAAGTATAAGACCTTGATCTACCTTGCTGGATCTGCATCTGGTGAGGTGATTGCTGTTGTTGCACTTTGCCCCTTTGAAGCAGTGAAGGTTCGAGTTCAAACTCAACCTGGCTTTGCTAGAGGTCTCTCAGATGGCCTTCCTAAGTTTGTCAGATCTGAAGGCGCTCTGGGGTATGCTTACTTCATGCCATTCTCTTTTAGTTTCACTTTTTTTGAAATGAAAGAAGAACTCTGCTTGTTGTTGCCATGTACTTATGATCATTTCATTATTGCAGATTATATAAGGGTATTGTTCCTCTATGGGGACGTCAGATTCCATGTAAGTTAAAGTTGAAAATCTAATACTTTTACAGTATGATTATGTGAATATAGGCTTTAATGTCACTTCTGCTCAGAACTACTTAGTGAATGTGTTTTTATGTAGTGTGTATCATATGTTATCTTTTCCATTACTTGTATTTGTATCACCATGCTATTTATTAAACACTCTGATTTGAAACATGTTTGCAACTCGTGTTATATTACTGGTCTCAATATATGGGCGTTATATGACCCGCCAAGTTTTCTTGGTTACATATCTCTTCATATTACATTTGAAGATATTAGAATATTGATGTGCATCTACCTCGAATATATTATAGAATTTGGAGCTTGTTTGCTGACTTCATTATTAAGCTATGGCCTTGTCAGCGGCAATATTTTGCAAGTAGCTGAATCTTTTTGTATTTTGCTATTACAAATCAACTTGCAAGTAGTTTGAGTCTTTTGTATTTTGCTATTACAAATCATGGAAAATATGCGGTGTGCATTAAGAAGAATAAAATTAGTGAGCTAATTCTCATTACATTAGCTGTCTGAAAAAAACCATAGTGGAATCCTCGCTCTTACTTCACTCAGATCTTAGCCCTTAGACTTGTAATTTCCCTTTGAGGCTTTCCTTTACTGATAGAAAAGAAACATTAACGATTTGTAGAAAATTGTGTGCTTGGTGTTGAATTTAGTTTATATGCAAGATACTTATTTCTCCCCGGTGTTTTACCTTCTCAATATTGTTGCTGTTAGCAAATTCAGAAGATCAACATGTTTCTTTTCTTTCTCCTTAGATACAATGATGAAGTTTGTATCCTTCGAGACTATATTAGAACAAATCTACAAGCATGTCATTCCCACACCAAAGGATCAGTGCAGCAATAGCCTGCAGCTGGGTATCAGTTTTGTTGGTGGATATGCTGCTGGTGTTTTGTGTGCTATTGTGTCTCATCCTGCTGACAATCTTGTCTCTTTTCTTAATAATGCCAAGGGGGCGACCGTGGGTGATGTGAGTATCTTAAATTTAGGGGGAAATTTTTTTTCTCTTCTTTCCTTGATTTTAACATTGGGGTGTTCCATTGGGCAGGCTGTGAAGAAGCTTGGTTTATGGGGTCTTTTTACTCGTGGGCTACCCCTCCGTATCGTCATGATTGGAACTCTTACTGCTGCTCAGTGGGTGATCTATGATGCGTTTAAAGTATTTGTAGGCCTGTAAGTTTCTTCTGGAAACAGAACTTTATTCATAGTTCAATTTGATGTTCTTTTAATATTGATATATAATAACAAGGTTGGCGCTTTCTTTCCAGGCCAACCTCTGGCGGTGTTGCTCCTACCACTGCAGCTGCTGCCACCACCGCAGCTGCTGCCACCACTGCAGTGGAAATTGCAAAGGTCTAGTTGAATTATCAACCATTCTAATTTTCTTTTGTTCCATTTTGTTTCATGGAACAGGAGATGGAGAAATACTTCCTAGGATTAAATAAACTATCTGCGAAGCTGCTTGGTCAAAGCATGTGGGAGTAATTGATTTACATATTTACATTTAAATTTCTTGTATATAAATAATATTTGGTTTTTGAGGCAGGATAGTGCTGTCTTTAATCCAGTTAAATACAAAATGGTAAGGAAAATAAGATACTCACTTCACAGATCAAATTGTTTGCAATAAAAAAAATGTCTTATTGCCCGTTTGGAGGGATGGGGGGACTATTGCTGTCTGGTTATCACACACTCGTACTTTTCTCATTCAAGGCCAAGCCTGAAATTTCAGTTTATAAAAATCAATTAGCCTGTCAAAGACTTAACTGAAGATGGTGGATGATTTTCCTGAAAGTTTTTTATTTGGCCGGACTTCTCAAAACCGGTGGAAGGTCGGCCAGTGGGGTCGAAGTTAAAAAGTAATTAGAGTTGGCTTCAATGTGAAAATCAATTAGCTTAGCTTGCCAATCTACAGTGCGGACTGGAAGTACCTGGGATTATACAGGTGATAACATTTCTGAACACCGAGCTTGGTATGAAAAATTGACCCAGACCGTGGTGGAATCAAGTGGAATATTGGCAAGTAATCTTAATAAATAATCATTTTTCGAAAAAAAATCATAAACAATGGTCACAAATATAAAAAAAATATAAAAAATAATCTCTAGACACGATTTAAAAAAAACAGACTTTCACGTGAAGAGAGTCTCGCACGCACGGGCATCAGTGCTTAAATTTTTATCAGTTTATATAATATATACAATACATATTTTATGTGTAGTTTTTATAATATATTTTATACATACAGTATGTATCATATAAATTTTACGGACAAAAATTTAAAACTTCATTGACGCGTGGAGACAATTCTTGACGGGAATTTTTTACTTTTTTTAAATTTAGGTGACTGTTTATTTTTTGTTTCATCCTTTGTTATTTTTTATTTTTTTCTTAAAAATACCATTGGGTAGTCACTTGACCCCGATTCAACACGGACAACGAAATACAGGTCTTACTGTTCAAGCGAAAACAAAAGGAACTAATAGGGAAACAGGATGTATAACCATAAGAATATACCTAACAAACTGTCAAACCCACTGATATAGCTCACAATAAGTCACTGATATAGCTAGCAATAAGAGGATGGAGTCAGTTGACAATTTGATGATGGATACTTTAATCAACACCCCTATCCAGAGTCTAAACAAAATTAAATATATGAATACATGTTACATATGGTCAAACCTCACAATATTATTTCATAATTATTAGCCTCACTTCCGCTTTACCTCGCAATAAACAAATAAGCCAAAGAATAAGAAAAAATTATTGTATGTAAAAAAATCTTGTATTACATACGTTGACCCAAATTCCGTTCTTGTGCTATAAGAGATCCTTGGGCTCAACCAACAGGCATCCATAATCAAACAAGATTGACTGTGATGGATACATAAGGATGTGCATCAGCATCCGCTGCTAGACCAGCCATCCCTCCTCCCACTTCATCTTCCACCTTCCAGTATGAACTGCTCACAAAATGAAAGATATAAGCAAGTTAAACACACCAAAATGTCGTCCTATTTTGGCTCAAAGGATTCTGACCGCGTATACTATTTATATACAGATGCCTATAGCATGAACTCCCCATAATTGAAAAAAAAAGTGTAAAATTTGAAGAGGAATAAGTAATCCCAGGAATAAATTATCAAACTTGGGAAGAAATTATTAAACTCCTAGAAATACAGTCATCCTGTTTATGATTCATTCACAACATGAAACATTCTGTAGAAGTAGGAACTAATGTCATCCTGATATACTAAATAACAACTATGATAAATGGAAAGATGTGCATGCACTCGGCAAGTCTATCTCTTGCCTGTATAATAAAACGTATCGGTCCTACTAATAAGTTGGCTTCACATCATGCAAGAAAGAAAATGTCTTCGAGCCATTTTGCATCAACACCAAGTGCATAAAAGAAAGATTAAGACTTGCCTGTTTGCACTGTCGCACAAACGTTCAAGGATTGGCCTCACTTTCTTCTCACTTTTCACAGATGGTGCTAAAACACAAGGCTGAATATTATCGTAACCAGTTATTAGTCTTAAAAGATAAATTCTTGAAAGGAAACCATGAACAAGATATATGACTTTATTTACCAAGAAGGATGGCGGCAAACCATATCTTAGGATACTCTCAGCAAATATACGTATGGCACAAAAGTGCATCCAGGAGCTAAAAACCTGAAGTTGAAGTCATTAAAATACAAGAGACATTATGATAGCTTCTGTAACAACGGATTACTAATTAAAAGAAAGGAGTATACCTCGCCATAACTAGTATAGCACCACTGCAACAGAGAACTTCTCAAACTTTCCTGGTCTTGCATCAACTTTGTCAACTCCTGCTTTCTAGTGTCCTTTGCTTCAGGACTATATTCAAAATCACGAATCTGCATAAAGTACAATATCATACAATAAATCAGCATGACAAAATTCAAAAGTTGATACACACAGTGGTCATTCATAGATCAACGCAAAGTGCATCTCGCTTGCACAAGAAGTTCACCTGGAAACCCCGTTCACGAGCGATTGTTCTAAAATTGTCTGCAACCCGACCAAATAATGTCACAGTGTATAGAGCATACTCGTTATCCTCGTATAAATTCTTGGAAGATCTGGGGACCTAGAAAAGCTTCACATAATTAACATCACCAAGGCAAGATTACAAGAGACGGTACTAAAAAAGGACTACAAGGAACGTAAACAGTCGTGGAATCCTGGATTTTCGAATTGAGAGAGGTATTGTGAAAGATCAAGAATTCCCATTATTTGTTAGATTCATGAACCCAATTCCATTCAGTGAGATCTTTCATTCACATTTTTTTTTTCATCAAGAACGTTTTATAAAACACTTAAGACTCCCGAATTTGGAGTATCCTACTTTCACGCAAACACATGGTTCAACAAACAATCGATATTTCACGATCAATGTGTAGTACTTTCGTAGTAGGGTCCTTATATATTGTATTAACAATCGAAAGATGGTCGAAAGAAAAAATCTATATTTGACAGGGTTTCTTCCTATTTCCAAATTTCTATGTACCAGTTCATAAAGTATAATAAAACCTGAGCCAGCTATAAGAAGATAACACACTGAATTATTACCACTGAGGAGTTAGAATATATTAGAAGTTACAACAACGATGTACATAAATCTTACCGGTATACAAATATTTGAACAAGACTATCTTACCACATAGCCAGTCAACGTTTCATAACTAGATAGCCAGTCCTTTTGCGAATACTTGGGAACAACGGCAAGAAGGGTTACAAGATGTTCTGAGGAAACAATATCCTCCTGTTTCACAAGATTGGAGAGATCACGGACAGCTAAGCTGAAGTAGGATAGAATCGTTTAATTTTAGATTAATGATATGATAAATCCCCTTTTTATCTGTAAGATAAATACCCTTTATGTCAAGCTACAAACAAAATTAGATAATACTTATTAAGTATACCTTACCTTCCACTTTGCTTTCTGTTAATAGCATTTAGCTGGCTGCGCACATTGTTGTACTCAGCAACACGAACCTAAAATTGGACACAACATGACCCATGGTTATAAACTTCAATTCAATCTAGTGACAGTATAAGCAGTTAACTAAATAAAGAAAACTACATGTAGTCATCATGTTTTAACTATTACTGGATAAAAATTTCAGAGAACCAAAGTTAAAGAAAGCTTCTAGTGATGAATACAAAAGGGAACTAAACAGACAAATCTTATGGTAGTTTACATTATACCCTGCATATGCACAGATCATAGTGTTACATATTATGACAAGATGCAAGACAGTGAAATATAGAAGAAACTGAAACCTACTCAATGTGCACGCAGCGATTCCTCGTAGCTCCTTACCACAATTTCTGTTGAAGTTTTCTTTTCAAATCTTTTAGGTTAGGTACTTTTCACGAATTATTTAATAGCATCGTAAAGATTCATATAACTTAATCAGCACATAAGACCTCAAGTAACAGAATTACATCAGTTCTTTCTTCTCCTAAGCTCATTGCTCTCTTACATCTATAATTATAATGACCATGTTATGGAAAAATATTTACTAGCATATGCATTTAGTGCTCTCTGGAAGCAATCTTTCCTTTCAACCATACTCCTAAATCAAGAACAAAAAACTGGAGGCAACAGTGCACCAGCGGATGAAAGCCCAAAAATGAGGCAATTTCAGCAAAGACATCATTGCCACAATTTATCAAAATATATTATCGTACAGAGGCATCAAGGAACAGAGAAACAGACAATCTGATTATAAACAACTGCTTATTGGTCTACTCAACCATTAAGTAAGAAATGTAAACTTCAACTCAACAGCAAAGAGGCGTTACCTTGAGATCATCCTCAATCTTTGCCACTTGACTATGAATGCTATCGACAGTCTCCCTCAATGATGACATTGTGGGGTACTTGGCTTCATCCCAAACAAATCTTTGATCATATAACAAATTTCAGTACACCAGCAAATTATCGCCAATCCGGTTCCTCAATCAAATTCTAAGAAACTACAATGAAAAAAAAAACAAGCAACTACCTGGTAAGGTAGGAATCAACTGGTACTCCATCAACCGACAGAGCAGTGCTCTCTACGAATGAAATTTTCTCCAGATCCTCAATTTGCCGCCTGATCTTATGGGATACCCCTTCCACAAAGCTATTTGACTGTACGTCAGACAGAATTGAGGAAATGAATAACGTATACCACCAAAAAATAGAAAAGATCTGAGTATATGCATTTCATTCAGATTGAGCTATATGTACAGTTATTTCTCAACTCTCATAGTCAAGATACCGAACAAACGAGCTCAATTCAAAACCATTAAACTTCTGAATTACTATCGCTCAACATGATAATTTGATTATCAATAACAGGATGAAACAACCGCATATCAAATAAATTATGAAATATTGATCAGGAGTACGGAGTACCTTTAGGAGATCGTCGCTAAGGGAGAGAAGAGAATCTAGGGTTCCAACACGAAGATTAGGAATATTGAACTGCGAAAATCGAATTCGATTAGCATAAAATGTGATAATTAGCATGGAGTATGAGAGTTGATGTCCAGATCTCATAGCAAAAATAATACTCTGTACAGAGGAGTGTCGAAGGAGTGCTTCGATATTTGCTCTTGCAGACGATTCCATAGAGAAGAACCAGAGCTTTGCACTGGGAGAGAGACCACCCAGTAACTGGTCGCCATTGAAACTCAGGTTACGAGCTACGAACCAATGAGAGAGAGAGAGAGAGAGATGTGGGAGAGACCTGCTAATCGCTATGACCGCGAAGATCGAACTTCCCGCGAGTTGATACCGTTACCGACAAGTGTTGTTTTATTTGCATTTATTTTCCTATTAACACTGTTAAATGGCACGTAATCTTAAAATCCAAAATTTGGCAGGATACAATTTTTGAACTATTTTTAACTGCTGTTGATAGAAACCAAAAATCGAACTAGCCAAAATCATTAATATAAAATAAAAATATCCTTAACAAATTTGTGCTAAATATAACGTGGGGTGAATGGAAAATGGTTTTTTTTTATTAAATTAGACTCGTAGATAAATTAATTTGTAAAATTATATTAATGTCATAATTTTTGCTTACTCTAAATTATGTTTCACATTGCCTTCAATTTTTTTCCTCTATTGTCATTCTTACATACTGACCCACACTTTTTCTTTTCATCTTCCATCTTCATCTCTTTCTCGTTTTTTAGAAACTCATTTTCTCATAAACACATTTTCATTTATGATTTATTCATGCTTAATTTACTGTATGATTTTACAACTTTCTCTTTTTTTAAAAATTTAGGTGGAGAGCTAAAAGTTGTAGTTTTTGTTTTTAGATTTTTGGCGAAAAATGGTGAGAGAATGAGTTTTGTTAATTTTAACGGGATTTATTAATTTATGTAGATTTTGTTAATTTTTATTAACGGATGGCTACACTAGTATCGTGTAGACTACACAATGGATACGCTGGTGTCGTGTAGCCATCATGCATGGTTTTGTTATTTTTGTCAACGGATGGCTAAATTGGCGTCGTGTAGACTACACAATGGGTACACTGACTATCGTGTAGCCATCGTGTATGGTTTGTTAATTTTTGTCAACGGATAGCTACACTGGCGCCGTGTAGACATCTTGTAGACTACACGATGGCTACACGACACCCTTATACCCATTGTGCAAACTACAAGATGGGTGCGCAATGAGTACATTGGCGCCGTGTAGTTATCGTATAGGGTGTTAAATTTTATCAACGATGGGTCAGGCATTGTGTACCCGTCATGTAGACTACACGATGGTTACGCGGTGCCAGCATAGCCATCCGTTTATAAAAATTAACAAAACCCTACACGATGGCCAGACGACATTAGTGTACCCATCCATTGACAAAAATGAACAAAACTCTACATGATAGTTACATGATGCTAGTGTAGCCATTCGTTGACAAAAATTAACAAAATCCTACGTGATGTACCCATTGTGTAGTACACGATATCTGTGTACTCTTTGTGTAGTATACATGATGGCTACACGACGCCAATGTAGCCATCCGTAGACAAAAATAACAAAACCTACAAAAATTAACAAAACTCATTCTCTCTCTCAAATCTGGGTAAAAGCTAAAATTATGAAAATCCATCAAATTTCAGCCAAAATTCTCACCAATACTTCACCAAAATTTTAAAAATAAAAATTATAATTTTAGCTCTTAACCTTAGTTATTCAAAAAAGGAGAAAGTTGTAAAATCATAAAACAAATGAAACATGAAGAAATAAAAAATATAGATGGGTTTATGAGAAATGAGTTTCTTGAAAATGAGAAAGAGATGAAAATGGAAGATGAAGAGAGAAAATTTGTGAGCGTGCTAGTGTAGATGAAGGGTAATAGGGAAAAAATAAAAAAAATAAAAAGTAAGTGGAAGGTGGGCAAAAATTAAAACATGAGTCTACAAAAATTAGAACATGAGTCTAATTTTGTAAATTGATTTATCTAGGGTTTAGTTTAGCAAGAAACCATGAAAAAGAGTGTGAAATCACCGATATCAATTAAAAAAAATTAAGTTTGTGAATATAAGAGTAGTAAGAGTTTCTAAGGATTACTATGACTATTAGATAATGGTTTATTATATGTCTTAAGATTCTGTTTTATTGATGTCTCCTATTGTAGTGTGTGTGCAGGTGTTTATCCCTTTCTGCATTTGATTGAAAAATATCATGATAGATGGTGGGTTTGCTTCATCTTACATCGAGAATTTAAAAGAAACTAGTATTTTATCACGCGCATTGTACGCGATTATGTAAATCGTTAAATTTTTTTTTACATAAGTAACATTTATATATTTCAAACATTTCAAGCGTTTTAAGAACACAACATTTTCACATTCTTTGAGTATGATTTTAATGATGAACTTAAATTTTATTAGCGAGTGAAACCTAATCCAATAAGATAAATTTGTGGTTAATGATAAATTTAGACCTTCTTAAATTATGAGACAAAGCTCATTGAAATAATGAAATATATCACAATTTATGAATTTGGAGTAAAAAAAATAATTAAGTGCAGTTGAAAAGAAAGGTAATCACCTTGCGCCTGCTTTGCTGGGAAAAATGGTGTGTGGGCTTCGTGAGGGTAGGATTTTGGTGCTCCGTTTGCTATGGCGGTCGCCGATTGATCTCGCCTATGTGGTCGTCGCGGACCAAACCAAAGTTGGGATCTTCCCTTTATCGGAGTGATGATTGACTGCTTCTCTATCCCTCTTATGATATCTCCCTGGTTCTTGGATCTTATAGATTTGTCGAGGTCCTAATTTACACACTCGTCATGCTCGATTGCTGAGAGAGGTCCTATCATACTTGAATTGCTCGTTGAATCGATTCTCTATGTTGCACCAGGTGAGGCTGCCATCTCTCGGGTTCTGCCAATGTCGATGCTTGCCTGGTGAGGTAACTTGTCTAGCTGTTATGAGGTTTTGGTGGCTGTGCAGTTCTTGATTTGGTTGTTCGATATTTCTCCAATTAGGTTAGTTAGTGTTGTTTATTGCAGTGCACCTTGAATTATTCTTGAGGTGATTAGCTAGTTTAGAAGGAGTAAGGCTGAGATAGTTTGGTTGCACTACAGGGAATTAATGTTTTCCAATGATTTTTTCGCCCTAGGTTGGCGGTTTTAGCCGCCGAAAAAAAATCTAGTGGTTAGAAAATCGTCGGCTATCTCGCCGCCAGAATTTAGCTTTTCCAGCAACCATCAGAGCTTTTTCTTGGCAGTTAAAAACTGCCAGGAAAATAAAAAACCTCCCGAAAATGATTAAAAGAAATCTTTTACCGACGGTTTTAAACCGTCGGGAAAGATTAATATTATATCTAATATATCGTCACAAGTAAGATGAACAAAAAAGTGAATAGACAAAGCCTACCAATACTACGCCTCTTCAAATTCCTGACAATAAAAAAATATGAACTTATTTAAGGCTTGAATCATAAACAAATAAAACTTGAAAAAAGTAAGCATTTCATTTTACCTAGTTCTTATGGTATGCATCAATTGGAGTTATTTTCTCAAGGTACGCCTTTCAGCTTGTTAAGTTCCTTAAACACTAACGTTAATTGAGATGCCATCTTTGATTGGGTAGACTCCAATTCAAAGAATTTTTTTTTTTTGTAATTGTGTGTTTTCTTCAGTCAGTTGAGAGCTAGAAAAGCACCATCATAATGTGCGCTTGAGAAGGGTGAAAACAACCTCAATGGAGTAGGGCCTGATCCAAGCCCTCGCACACGTCCGGGATGTTCATTTCCCACGAACATCTTTTGTTGATAGAACGCCTTTAGAAGGATCATAAAGTTTAGCGATGATCTTCTGCATAAATTTATATAATGTAAAACATAAATCACGATAATTAGAATTATACTTAATGCAATAACTTTAATGTAATAAAGAACTTTAATTAATTTCGACAACAATCATTAGAGACTTTAATGTAATAAAAAACTTTAATTATATAAAAAGTTATCATTAGAAACTTTAATGTAGTAGTCACTTACAACCGCTACTTCAGATTCTAGAGCAATAAAAATCTCATCTTTACGCTGACGAATGATTGCAAATAACTCTGTGCGACTAGTGGTTTTTCCAGTCTCTTTTTCCTATACCAAAATAATGAATACACATTCAATTTATCATATCTATCATCAAATGATTTTCATGCATCTGAGTCTACATGATGTTTTAATGCACCATCTTCAGTGCATTCATCATGATATCATCTCATACTTTCTCACTACAAGAAAATGAGTATAACGCGACGGTTATACGGCGGTGGTTCACACAGTGCTAAAACATATAGCACCAGTTTTTAAAAGGCACCGCTATATGTTGAAAGATAACGGTGATTAGTTACTCGTCGACGTACGGTCGAGTATAAAACTAAACACCAAAAGAAAAGAAAAAAATAAAAAATAGATATGGTGGTGAAGGAACCGCCGGTATTTGGCCTTCTTCACGGCGGTTAAGTATATCGGCGGTTACTAATACCGAAAACAGAAGAAAATTAAAAAATTAAAAATATAAAAAATGAAATACTACGGCGGTGGTTTTTTAGTGGCTTTTAACGGCGGTTCAAAACCGCAGGTATTAGTCTTTAAATCCCTAATTTTTCCCCAACTCGCGATCTACTCTTCTTTCCCAAACATTTTTAGCGATCGAAGCAGGCGATTTGAACTCCTCCACCGCCCTTCATCGAACTCTTTCTCTCTGGCTGGCGAGTCTCTCGCTCTCTCTCTCTCTCTCTCTCTCTCTCTCTCTCTCTCTCTCTCTCTCTCTGTCAAACGTTTTTACGTTTCAGACCTGTAGAGCAATAATAATATGCTTCATTTTCAAATTATTACTATTCCTAGTTCTTGTTGATAATTATCATGGCCGAAGTGATGAAAACGCTTATGTTATAGAGCTCCAGAAATTAGATTTGTTAGAGAAGCTTGAACAACGACATAAGGTAAGATTCTTCGACCTTTTTCTATATTTATTTCATATTATCATATAATGCCAGTTGCTAAATTCTTACTCTCAAGTTTCCTGAGCTAATGATTCTTCACAGATCAATAGGGGTAAGGTGAGAAAGATGAGAAGGAAAGAAAGAAGGAGAAGAGGAAGAGGATAAAGAATATGAAGAAGAATTTAGCGATGATGACTACTATCAGGTTCTGTCTAAAGTGTTTATGTTATGTGTTCATGGTGGTTTTCCTTTATGGTCTTAAGTCTATACATGGTCCTTTATGGCCCACTACTTTTGAATGAGATAATGTGGCTATTGATGTTGTAGAAGCTGGTAAACGGTAATAACAAGTGGAAAATGGTATTATGTAGCCACAATCTTAATCGGCTAGAGAATGTGTATGAATAAAAGGTGTTGATATAGTTGTTCAAGGACTTATGGTCATCATATGAAGGGTATTTTATTATTGAGTCTAACAATTACTTCCTTGAACAGACATATCATCGCGGAATTGACATTCATGCAGACAATCTTATTTTTTTTATCTAGATTGTAAGTACTCTACTCTGGATCATTGTGGAATGTATGCTTGTAGTTGGTTGTGTAAGCAATAAGGTAACATTTTCTACAGTATTACGTTTTTATGAAAGTCTTACACAAAGCAAGGCAAAATGATGAGGTTTTCATTCTGAATTCGACGTGGATTCTCTTACCATAATGGTCTTCAAAGTTCTCTGAACTCAATATATGACGATGAGAGTGACTTTTATTCATTTTCATTGTTATTGCTCAGCTCTTATGTTTCCCTCCTTTGACCAAATGCTATTTTACCAAAATATGTTAAGAAGTTAGTACGGTATGGATGTTGACTCTGTTAAAACTTTATTTAGTTTGTTTTACATGTTCACTCTTAATGTAATTGACACATCATTTTAGTAGAGATCTCTTAAAGTATATTCTTTTGTCTAGTTTAGAGTCTTTAGACCTTGAGCTGTTTCTTGTTTATGCGTGAAGGGAGAAGTGATATTTCAATTTGATATTTGACTTATGTGAAAACGTATTGAGTTCAAGTGTGGTACATTTGATATTTGACTTTGAAAATTTTCTCAGAAATCTTTCCTTGAACAATATTTGGGATTCTATTACAATTTGTTTCAGCTTGGTAATTTGGATAATTCCCTGTGATTTTACGGCTGGAGGAATTGGTTCCACAGTCCTTCCTCAATTGATTCAGCTAGACTTTGTCTCCAATTTCACTAATACGGATTAATTGTATCGTCCTGCTCCTCCTCATCTCTTCTCTCTCTTCCCTCTATTACATGGTCTAAAATGTTGCTGAAGCTTTGGGTTTACTGTGATTGCCTTTAAGGAGGATTTGGGTAGTAGGGAAAAATGGCATTTATGTGCTTAACAAAAGTAGAGACTATCAACCCGAAATGGGTGTTCTGTTTTCTCTCTAATATTTTATTAAAATTTCTAGTATGTATTTTTTAGTATTATATTACCATATAAAAGAAAAAATTCATGGTTTTTATAATCGGTGGTGAATTTGGTACATCATGATTTGAAAATCAAGAGGATAATTTAGAGAGACCCTTAAAGGGAAGAAAAATCACAGGGTGACTTTGATAGTATATCATTATGCAGAAATAATTTACAAGGCTCATGTAAGTTACATAGTCAGCTTATTTCTTATGAGTGTTGAGGGTTGTGTTTTGTTTGGTATTACATATTACCTCTATTTATAGACCTTCAATCAGTTACATAAAATTTGATACAGATTATCTAATTCTATCTGAAAATAAGATCAACAAAATATTCCTCTAAGATCAAATTTATCAACATTGACAACTAAGTAAATCTTGACCGTCTGATCAATCCAATGGTCTTGATTAGTTTTTTTTTGAATTCTCACGTTGGTAAACCATGTACTTTCGTCTGAATGGTCTTTTTTTCATAATCGTCTAGTTGATCATACAGTCTTTGCTCTATCCTCTCTTCGATGAAATTTTCAGTTTAGATTTTGTCACGTGTCATGTGAAATTTTGTTTGTACATTGACCCTCATTACACTCAACATAATTTTATTTGTTGAGGTGTAATGTTTATCTTTTCTCATTCTGATTGACGTTACGTCTTCTGTTCCCGTTTACAAATGATTTGCCTTTGATGACGATTACTTCTCTTCCATTTGCTGTTATATTCTATACCTTTCATTATGTACTGGTTGATAGAGTTTTTCTCATTCTTCACTATGAACTCATTGATAGAGTTTTTCTACTTCTCTTCATTTTTCTTTTCCTCCTCTCGTATGTTAAGATCTGTGACAAGAATGTTATATAAGAATAATAATATCATAATTTATTGAAACGAGTAAGTGCTAGGATTAGATGGTTTTAAAATTAATTAAAAATAAGTTTGAATCTCGAACGGTTCGTGCGTGGAATATCAATTTTTTTTTTCAATTAACTTATTCAATCAAATTAAATAACTTAAAATCAAACGTGTGATTGTGCGTATATAACATTAAACAAGAAGATAGTGTTAGAAACAATTTTTTCACCTATAATTTATATTGGAGAATTTCTGAACTGGCTGAATTTCTTCGAGCGTTTTTCTTGTTCATCAAGATTCGGGATTCGAATCACGCACTTGAACAACAAGAACGATTTACGAATTTCGTTCACCCACAACTACCTGTTAATTTCAAAAATATATCTCACGAGAATTTTGTGTAGGAATTTGATTGTGAGCTCTCAAAACGATTAAACAAAATTGAAAATTTTATCCTTTAATATAATTTTTAGCCAGGGAGGGAAGGGAAACGTTTTTCTTCTTTTGCTTTTTTAACAAACAACTCTATCTTATCTTCGATTTATTTGCAATCAGATTGCTATTAGATATTAATAAAATATGACTTTTGATATTTACAAATACACTTAATATATTTTTAAATTTCCAAAAATTAATCTCATATATTCATAATTGTCAAAAATTGTGATATTCTTTAGAGTTTGAATTGTATCAAGATTCATCAAACCAATTGATAAACTAATTGATCATTATCAATTAATTATTTTTTAATAATAATCCAATAATTAGAAAAATAATAAACTAATTAATTTCAATACACCAATCACACTTAACTAATTAAGTGACATCACTCATCACATATAGATGTAAGAAATATGCATTGACACCAAAGCACATTGTGATCCAATTTACTTCGTTTCTCTATTTCTGTTCTCATGAGTTATTTCTGAGACCGAATAGATACACATGAACAAAGCTAATGATTCAAATACATGATGAATTTATCTCAATAAATTCCTGACCTATTTAATCCTGACATCGTACGACTCCACTATAGATTCGATGTTGAATCAACTCTCGATTCACGCGCGTTACATTTTTTGTTGGTGTAAATAAATCTTCTTATTTTTCGTGCATATCAATAACAAGAGTGGAGATGCAAAATTACCGTTTTATATCTCTTGTTATTATTTTCTTAACTTCTTTATTGACTGTGAATAAGAAAGACATAATATTGAATTATCTCCTACAATTCACAAGTCTTAATCAATGACTCAAATCATTGAATACCTTACCAGGTTAATTTATTCAGACACCCATCAATAAACAATAAGGTGATATTGTTGTTTTCACAATCTAACCATGAATTTTCATATATGTGAATCATGTAACTCCAACTTAATTGAATTACAATCTCAATAGTGGATGTATTGCCCACCAATTCGAATTCACTCATTTGACATGTCAAAGATCGCAACTAACTAAGTCAAGCTACGTATTCACCTCAAGATTAAAGTAATTATGAAAATACCCTTAAAGTGTAACACTTAGATTTAGAGTTTAGTAAACTGTTTTGGGCTTTAAACTAATTTGTTACCGGTCTATTCAACATGTTCATAACATATCTAGGTTAACTATTTGAGTCTCCACTCTCATCCCCAAGTCTGGGATCTATCTGTTCAACCTAATAGTCGTAATCAGATTCGACTGCCCAGTCGATCCTAGGACTGCGAATATCGTTCTCACTTTCTCAGAATAGTTCATTTGGAGACGCTCTGTCTTCACTCTTCATTCGTTGATGAAAGTTCCAAGACTTGAGTAATTTATAAACACACTTTAATTTAAAATAAAACTTTAAGTTTATTCATAAAAATTCAATAAATACTAATGTCTGAGAAATAACTAAATACAAATAAATAGTTATTACATGCTATTTTATGGACATATTCTAATAGTAAGAAACGAGTGTACCATTTCATAATTGCATCGCATGAGTTTGAGTTTGATATTCCGCATTTGTTGGTAGAGTTTCTCATGTTTCCTTATTTTTCCTTTTCTTTCCTTTTCTTGTTTCCTTATTTTCCTTATGGGGAGCCTTTTGTACTTCTGTTTGATCAATATATATTAATCTACTTTTGCAATTTTTCGTCTATCGAACTCCCTTTTTATTGTACTTCATTCAAAGACTTAGCAAAAATTAGGGATCAAAATCCGGTACTCTGCCGGTTTCAAGCTTTCAACGGAATCCGCTTTTAAACACTTGGGAAACATTTGCTTCTCAGCTCTCTTGAGAATAATTATTTCTGTAGTAGAATCCGTTTTCAAACATTTTAAGTTCAATTTCTTTTGTTCCAAAATCCGTTCTCGTGGCCTCGATCTTTGTTGGAGAACAAATCTCTTTTCCGTTGTGAAATTCATTTTCGAGGATAATATGTTCGTCTTCCAAGGACTTGTAATATGCTTGTTTTCCAAGGATTTTGGTTTAAATAAAGAATCAAGACCCTGTTTTCATTATGCGAGAATGACTTATGAACTGTTCTTTTTCTTTAGGGAGGGGGACTCAGGTTCAAATAAAGAATTATGACCTCATTTCTGCTTTGAGAGGAACTTATATACTGCCCATTTTCAAAGACTTAAGTTCAAATAAAGAACCATGGCCCCGTTTGTAAGCTTGCTTCTCATTCAGATTTCATCATACCATCATGAGTGTTTTCGACTTTATGAGCAGCTTCAGCTTGGTATTGAGAGGACTTGATTTGAGCATTTCTGTTTACAAGTATTTTTCTAGAACACATGACACTGTTTTTCAAGCTGCTATTTGACAGGCCGTTGTTAATCTCCATGTTGAGGATGTCGCTATTAACCCTTATGTTGGCGATGTCGCTGCCGTAGTCTTTTGTATGTTTTTGTAATTTTTATTTCTTCAAGACTTAACAAATTTTATCTATTCTTTCATCTTACTTTGCTTCTCACTTCGTCTATTTTTGTTCACTTTCCTTTCCTTTCTTTCTCTTTTCATTTTCCACTTCTTTTTTCATTATTTTCACTTTTCCTTTCCACTTGCGCTTTCTCCACTTTTCATATTTCTTCCTTTCTTCTTTTCGGTTTTCTTAGCCAACACAATCATTAATCGCTTGACCTCACAAATCCCATATGGTTTCAATTTTTTAATTCTTTTTTAAGCTTCATTTGCTTCTCACTTTGTTTCCTTTCTTTTTAGACTTCTTCATTTTCAGAGCTATTCCTTTTCATAATTTCCTTCTTTTTAAAGCTCTCTCTTTTTAGAACTTCCTTCTTTTTCAGACTTCTTTTTTTTGTTTTCTTTAGAGAGTAGTGCTGCAGACATCATTCCTCACAGACTTCAGCTCTTAATGAGCTCATAGGCCCGTTTCCTTTCAAAAGCAAAATCTTTCATGGACATGAACTCTCACTGAGCTCAGGGACCCGTTTCCTTTAAAAAGCAAAAATATTCACATACATGAACTCTTAGTGAGCTCAGAGACCCGTTTCCTTCTGAGATCAATGTCCGTAGACACTCCCAAGGACATAAGATTTTCGCAAAGCTCAATGGCCCTAAATTTCCTTCTGAAAATGATGTTCGTAGACACTTCCAAGGACATAAACTTTTCGCAAAGCTTAAGGGCCCTAAATTTCATGTCGGGCTATTGTTAGAGTTTCTCCCGTTCACTTTTCTTTTTATTTTTTCCGTACACAAATATATGCGACAAGAATATTGAACAACATCATATATGACCAAGGTACGTTTACAGCTAATAAAATTATTTTGGCAAATAAACGTGGCTGAGGAAGACCACTAAAGGCTAAAACAGGTCTGCTTTTGAGTAAAGACATTGAAGATGATGACATTAACCTTCCTATTTTGGAAGGTGAGTCTGTGAACGTTAAGGTCTATGAACCTTATGTGTTTTACAAATCTTTGCTCCCTCATGAAGCTAATTCTTTCAATGGTAACATCAATTAGGAAATTGAGTTTCCATCTTTACACTCTACAATAAAAGAGCCTCTATGTGTTGAGGAGGCCATCAATGGAAACCCTATTTTTCATAATATTGTGTCTAACTTGAAAGAGGGTGAACATAACGATAAATTTACAAGTGCTCCTACTAAAGTTGTTATTGATAGTAAGAAATCCCCCTTCGTTGAAAGAGTTCAAAAACCTCATGTTCCATTACCCACTTGGATAAACCTGTGAGGGACTTTGTGAGTGGGAAATTTGTTATCCCAGCTGTTGTTTTGCAGGAGGGAATCAAGCAATGGGAATGTACTTTGGTAGGTCATTTTTGGTGAAAAAACTTGTTTCAAGCTATGTTACTCAGGCTACTTTTCATTTATGGAAACATAAGGGTCTGAAGGAGGTTGTTGAAAATGACTTAGGCTTCTTTTTCTTCAGTTTTATCACTGAAAAAGAGAAAATGGAAGTGTTTAAAGGAAGACCTTGTTATATCCTGGGAAACCTTTTATTCTTAAGGTTTGATAACCTCAGTTGAAATATTCAAAGGAGGAAATGTCTAAAATTCATGATTGGGTGGAGCTTTGGAATATTCTTGCCATTCTTTGGACCCAATCTAGTATAAGTCACATATCTCATATTATTGGAATCCTCGTTTTACTGATACAGTGACATGAAGTGGCACAAAGTTATATTTTGCTCGGGTATGCATGGAAATTGATATTTTTTTCAGAGCTTCCTAAGACTTTGGAACTTGATCTCTCATCTTGTGGTGTTGATGAATCTGTAGTGGAGGTTGATTATTCTAGTATCCCAAAGAGGTGTATTTCTTGTAGGATTTTTGGCCATTATTGTAGTCTCAAAGTTGAGGATAAAGGTTTGAAGTAGGAGGCTAAAAAACAACCAACTTAGAGTAAGCCAAGGTAAGAATGGGTCCAAGTGACCAGGAAAGATAAGGAGAAGGTTATGGAAGATTCTATTTGTCTTCCTGATAATCTTGAGGAGGAGGATGAGCTTCTAATCAACCTTGAACCTTAACCTCTTATCTCTCCTGAACTGTTAGATTAGGGTGAAGAGTCAGTGGCCTAGCTAGTTGTGAACTCAGGTGCTATGAGTCCTACTCTTGATAACACTGAGACTATACAGGAATATAAAGGAACTACTATGCCTGGTTCAAACACTCCATCTTCTAGTGGCAAGCTGAGTGTAAGACGGAAGCAAAGGAAGAGGTAATTGACAGCAAAGCTATAAGCCCATGGTGCTTCTTTGGTGAATTCTTCACCAACCTCTTCTCTTCTTTCTTAATGAATATTGCAACATGGGATGTGAGAGGCTTTAACAGGCCTAGGAAACATTCTAAAGTTAGGAGGATGTGTAGAGATTTTTAGTTGGGTTAATGTGCTATTTTTGAAACTAGAGTCAATATGAAACACTTATCTAGAATTGCTCATGCTACTTTCCATAGCTAAATTGTGTTTAACAATTATTTTGCTGATACTTATAGAAGGATTTGGGTTGGTTTTGATTCTAATGTCTCTGATGTTACTATGGTCTTTTGTTCTTCTCAACTTATACACTGTTTTGTTAAGAGACTAAGTCCTTATGTTGAGTTTTATTGCTCTTTTGTTTATACAAAGAATGATGCTACTCTCAGAGTTTATTTGTGGGATGATTTGATTTCTATTAATGCTAGTATGCATAATCATTCTTGGATTATGCTTTGGGATTTCAATGTTAGTCTTCATCCCAATGAAAAAATGGGTGGTTCTAAAGATTGGGATGTTGGTATGAAGGAGTTTGCTTCCTGTTTAAACTGCTTAGGTATGTCAGATCTGATATTTTTTGGTTATTTTTATACCTGGTGGAACCACAAACCTGGTGATGGCAGTATCATGCCAAAAGTTGAACGATTGTAGTGAATGATCAGTGGCATGCTCTTTTTGAGAATTCCACTGTTTTTTCTCTGAGTTTGGCCTTTCAGACCGTAGTCTAGGAATTGTGAGGTTGTTTCCTGATACTCTAAAAGAGAGATCTTCTTTTAAATTATTTCACTTCTTGAGTGATATTGAGGGGTATTGTAAAGTGGTTGAGAATGCTTGGAATATTCCTGTTCATGGTACTGCCATGTATTGGTTGGCTCAGAAGCTAAAGTCTATAAAAAACGCTCTTAAATCTCTCAACTCTTTACGTTGCAGTGATATTATCAAAAGAGTTATGGATGCTCGAGACAATCTAAAGCAGGCTAATTCTAGGCTGAATTAATCTAGGGGATGTTCACTTATAGAAGCTTGTTTCTGAAGCTGCAAAGCATTATCAGTCTTGGGCTCTTGCTGAAGAAAGCTTCTTCACTCAAAAGTCTAAGACCTCTTGGTTGAATTTAGGAGATAATAATATTGCATTATTCTTTAATGCAGTAAAGGCTCATAGGAGTAAGGCTAAGATTGTCCAGCTTGTAGATGATTTTGGTCATACATTGACAGATCCCATTGACATTCAGAACCACATTGTCAATTTCTATAGGTCCTTGCATGGGGTTCAAAGACCAATTCCTAATATTCAATGGTAAGCGGTGGATAAGGTAATTTCTAGCAATATTACATCTGAACAACATGATTTTTTTGTTCAGGACTTTACAATTGAGGAGGTGAGGCATACTTTCTTCTCCTTCAAAGATAATAAGGCTCCTGGCCATGATGGTTTTTCTACCAACTTTTTCAAGAAGTCTTGGGGCATTATTAGTCTAGATGTTACTGTCGCAGTGGGAGTTCTTTCAGCATGGTGAAATCCTGAGGCACTTCAATGCCGCGACTATTACTTTGGTACCTAAAGTGCTTAATCTTTCCAAGATTATTGAATTTAGACATATATCTTGCTGTAATATAGTTTATAAATGTATACCTAAGATGATAGCAAATAGGTTGAGGGTGATTTTGCCTAGCTTGGTTAATCTTAACAAAACTGCTTTTATCTATGATAATATCCTACTGGCTTAAGAGATTATGAGAAGGTACCATAGGGACACTAATAGCCCTAGGTGCACTCTCAAAGTGGATTTTAATTAAAGCATATGATAGTGTTGGTTGGTTCTTTCTGGGTGTTGCAGGCTTTGGGTTTCCCTGACAGGTTTATTTCCTGGATCATGGAATATGTTACTACCCCTTCCTTCTATGTTAGTATTAATAGTGTCCTTCATGGCTTCTTTTAAGGAGGTAGAGGGCTCAGACATGGGGGATCCTATGTCTCCTCATCTTTTTGTGCTTGTAATGGAAGTTCTTACTGGCAGTATGAATCATAGTTCTTATATTCATGGTTTTTAGTATCATTGGAGGTGTAAAAGGAATAAGCTGGTGAATCTTTGCTTTGTTGATGATCTTCTAGTGTTTTGTAAGGGTGATTTAAATTTTATGAGGACTGTGAAGGAAGACATTGACCTTTTTGGTTGTTTATCAGGTTTGAGCCCTAATGAAGCTAAGAGTAACATTCTTTTTCTCAAGGGTTGATGATAGTACTCAGGAACTGATTCTTGAGGAGACTGGTTTTTCTAGGGGTGTTCTCCCTGTTCAATATTTAGGGATTCCCCTAATTTCTACCAAACTTAACAAATTGCATTGTGAGGTTTGGTGGATAGAATTGCTGAAAGTACTAAGCCTTAGGAAAACACGTATCTAACCTTTACAATAAGACTTCAAATGGTTAAGTCTTTTATTTCTGATGTTCAAGGTTATTAGTCTAGTCTTTTGATTATTCCAAAGAAAATTATGAAGAAAGTTAGTTTAGTTTCAAGGAATTTTCTTTGGAATGGTTGTTCTGATAAGGCAACAGGTACTAAAGTGTCCTAGGATTTAGTTATCCTCCCATTACCATATCCATATTCATCAATAATATAAATTTTTAGTAGATTTAGTATTGATGAGAGATTTAGTTGTTTGGAATGTTGCTGTTGTGACTGGGCATTTTGGAGACTTATCAGTAAGGCAAAGGACTCATTGTAGGTTGCTTGGTGCTATAACAACCTTCTCAAATGGCATTAAATGTTTATTGTCAAAATGACAGCAGATCCATCATGGTCCTAGAGGAAATTGCTCAGGATAAGGGAGAAGTTTACACGATTTTGCTCTTTACAGATTGGGGGGGAGAATCTATCTCTCTCTTCACAGATCCCTGGCATCTAACTTGCATTCTTTTTTCTAGAGGAAGGAAGTAGCTTGTTGAGATTTCAGGTTTGTATTTTGACATAAGGCTAAGCTCCTTAATAAGAAGAGGAAACTGGACTTGGCCTAACCCGCAGGTTACCTCCTCTCTAAAATATTGGGGCTTCGAGTTGAATATCCCTCCTCCGCAAATAGAAGACAAATGGATTTGGACTGCTACTTCTTCAAGTGTGTTTTATGTGAGTAAAACTTATTAGTGTTTGATCCCACATAGAGAGAAGATACATTAGAGCAAGATAATAGGGTTTTCTGGCAGTGTTCCTTAATGCTCTTTTATAGCTTGGCTTGTCGTACAAAACAAATTAATGTCCAAAGACAGATTCACTTGGAATCATAACATTGACCCAAGTTGTGTTTTTTCCACTTCTAGTTTGGAGACATGCAAGCATTAGTTCTTTGAATGCCCTACAAACACAGTAATGCTTCAAGCTTTCTACTCCAAGTGTAACTATGTTGGCTCTATGGACTAGACTATCCTTTTCTCCTAGCTTTTAAGTTTGAATGAGTCTTCTTTGTATGAATTTGTGTGTTCTAAGATCCTCCTTCCTTCTTATCTCTATTGTATTTGGTTGAAAAGGAATAAAAGGGTCTTTCTTGGGAAATTACTTGATAATAGGCTTCTCTTTAGGAAAATTTCCAGGATTGTTGGAGATAGATTGAGATTTTTACATTACTCTAGACACTTAAATATGCATAGTCTCTACAAGATAGATGGATTTAATATGTTTGATAGGGTTTTGATCTTTGTCCTAGGGTATTCCCCTTGTAATTGTGTATTTCTTTTGGTTAACAAAATGTTACTTTTTGATGAATATCGATACGTAATGGGATTTCTTTGGATTAGAATATAAGAAACTACTTTACATCAAATAAATAATTAAATAATTCTTACCGTCGAAAGATTTTTATACATTAGTAGTTTCGTTATAAATGTCTTAGAACTCAAAAATTGAGTTATTATTGTACTGAAAATTCACATTATTAGGAGGGGAATTGGAGATGGCCTAGCCATAGTATTGAAGATCTTTTTCAGTCTAGAAACATCCTCATTTCTCTTGATCTTCCTTCTCATGCCAATGATTGTTGGTCTTAGACTGCAAGTAAGAATGGTTATTTCTCTACTAGATGCACTTATTCTACTTTGTCCTCTCATCAGGAACCTATCCCTTGGTGTCACTTAGCTTGGTTTTCTAGGAACATTCCAAAATGTGCATTTATATTTTGGCTTGCTCTCCTCAACAAACTTAACACCAAGGATAGAATCTCAAAGTGGAATAATGATGTTAGTATGGAGTGTGTGTTTTCCATTGATGGAGCGCAGTCTGTGCAGCATTTGTTTTGTGGCTGTCCTTTTGCTAGATTGATTCTTGAGCCTTTATTGGTAAGATGTGACAGTTTCTCTCTTCTGAAGATGATTTCTCTTAAATGCCCCAAGTCTTATTCTTTGTTGAGTTCTAAGCTTGTTATTTCTACTTTCCTTTATTGTTTTTTGAAAGGAATAGGAGGATCTTCATGAGAAAAATCATGGATTCTACCCTTATCACTAGGAAAATTGTTTATATGGTTAAAGAGAGATTACTTTTCCTTGATAAACATAGATCTCTCAACTTAGGTGATCATATCTTGGAGAGATGGATGTAATCTTTTTGGGATGATTCTTTTTGTCTATTTCTTGTTGTCCTGGGGTATGCCCCTTGTATTTGTGTAAATTTTTTTGGTTAATATATTTTTGCCTTTTGACCCAAAAAAAATTCATACTATTGATGAATATTGATATGTTAATGAGATTTTTTGGAATTAGAATATAAGAAACTATTTACACAAAATTAGAAAATTGAACAATTCTTACCATTGGAAGACTTTTACACATTAGTAGTTTGCTATAAATTCTTACAGCTCAATAACTGAGTTACTAATGTACATAAAATTCACATTATTTATGAATATTGATATGTTAATGAGATCTCTTCATATTAGAATATAAGAAACTATTTTACATAAAACTAAAAAATTAAACAATTCTTACAATTGGAAGATTTGTATACATTAGTAGTTTCGTTAAAAATATCTTAGAGCTCAAAAATTGAATTATTATTGTACTAAAAATCACATTATTGATGAATATTGATATGTTAATGATATTTTTCAGATTAGAATATAAGAAATTATTTTACACAAAATTAGAAAATTAAACAATTCTTACCAATGGAAGACCTTTATGCATTAATAGTTTCGTTATAAATGTCTTAGAGCTCAAAAGTTGAGTTATTATTGTACTGAAAATTCACATTATTATTTATGATAATTATTAATTTTTTAAAAGTCTAGAGAGAAGATATAGAGAGAGAAAGTCTCGTCTCTCTCTAGAGACTTCTCTCAAAGTTTAACCCTAGTCGTCGAGGGTTTGTTTTGTGCAACTTTCATCGAGCTTGGTCCAGAGCTCATTAATAGGCACTGGTTTTCCCTCTGGTGAAGGTATATGGAGGCGCTGCAGGTTTCGTTCCAAGGTCTGCTCTAGACTGCATTGACGAAGTAGCCTGGCTTCTCTGTTGGTATTCTATCGATCTTCTCAGATGATGAAGTTCTGAAAGATGAGGTAGAGTTGTAGTTGTGTACCGTAGATTCATATGGGTTGTTTTGACTAGAAAGAGCCCGTGGTTGTTCCAGTAAGACACAGGGCTTACTTTCGAGTTCTCAGAAACTCGTCTCCACCTTTGTCTCTCAAGCTTCACTGGAAAAATGGAGGGCTTCCTAACTGGTTTGCTTTGCCTCTTTTTATGCCAGTTTTGGTCACCGGTATCTTCCTATAAGGTCACCGCAATCCCAGCCATTTTAGGAGTTTGCCTCTACTCGGAGTGAGGCCTTACTCCTCCTCTATCTGCCAACGTGATCCCCATACTTTGTACCTCGTAGATTTGGCAGAGGTCCTAACACTGGTTGTCTAAGTTGCCGAGAGTGGTCTTCTGAAACGAGGGATTGCATTACACCCATTGCCTGAGTTGTACTAGTCAAGGTTGTAATCTCACCTGGAATCAACCATTGCTGAGGTTTTCCTAGAGAGGTCACTTGCATTGGTCCTTATAGATATCAGTGGTCATCTCATTTATTGGTTCTGTGTTTTCCTATTTCTGTGAATTTTAGACTAGCTATGTTGTTTTCTGTTCCACCTTAGTTTTTCTGTTGAGGTTATTTGTTAGTGGTGGATTATTTAGGTTGTGATAGTCAGGTTGTTTGATCTATGCTCTGGTTAGATGTTGATTTCTTGATCTAGTTTGTTCTGTGTGACCCGCTTGATGTGGTTTCCATGTTGTATCTTTATAATAGTATAAGCGTTCAATTGTATTGTCATGGTTGCTCCTGGTTTCTATGGTATAGTGTGGTCTTCATCTTTTTTTTTTAGTTTTAGTTGAGCACTATAGTGCATGTTGTATACATAGGGTATGCCCCTTGTATAAGTGTAACTTTTAGTTAATATATTTACATTTGACCAAAAGAAAATTCACATTATTATTAATGTATTGAAAAACACATGGTTTCCTAGGGTTTCCTTGGTTTTTCGAGCTTCATGGTTATCTTCGAGATCTAAACCTGAGTTAGGAGGTAGGGTTGCATACAAGTGAATTTCGTAGTTGAAGATGAAAGAGAAGAAGAATAATGGCCTACTTGGTTCGTTTGGTAGTACAATCAGGGGTGAATCATCAAAGGTATTGGCACCATCTTCTTTGGAGTTTATTCATGTCTGTGGTCCCAAGAGGGGATGTGGAAGGCCTCCTAAAAATAGGAATTGCTTATAGCCCTAAGGACAATATGTTAGGGTTTTTTATTTTAGACAATGGAGAAGAAGACAGTATAAAAGGTATTAATGATTTTTCTTCTTTAAGCTTAGAGACAAAATCACATGCTCCTGCTTTACACGATGTATTTAATGGTGATATTGGAGAGGAGAAGGAAGTTTCTGCTTTTCCCTATCTAGTAAAGAACCCCTAAAATGGTAGAGGAGGCTATTTTGGAGAATATTGTCTATGCAACCATTAACGATGCTATTCAAAATACTGAAAAACCTTCTGAGATTGTCGAGAACGATAAAAAAGTTGCATTGGAAAATAAAAAAAGCCGGATTGATAGGGTACCTTGATCTAATGTGCCATTAATATCTTTGTGTGAAAAACCAACAAACTATATTTTGAGTGGTAAGTATAAGCTGGATGATTCAGTGGTGAAGGAAGGCTGAAAGTTATGGCAGAACACCATTGTAGGCCATTTTTTGGGCTCAAAATCTATTTTTAGTAGGGTTAATGCTGTTGCATTCCGTTTATGGGGTAACAGGGGGTCTAAAAGATATTTTAGAAGATGATAATGGATTCTTCTTCTTAAATTCCAATCCCACAAAGATAAGGTGAGTATTATTTAGGGAGGTTCGTGGCATTTATTGGGTTTCCATCTTATTCTTAAAGAGTGGAATTCAACTGTTAAGCTTATAAAGGAAGATCTTACTAGAATACCCATTTGGATAAAACTATGGAACATCCCAACCATTTTGTGGATACAGAAAGGTATTAAAAGCATTTTTAGTATCCTAGGGAACCTTATCTGCGCAGATGCCATTACAGCGAGTTGCACCAAACTATCTTTTACCAAGGTATGTGTTGAGATTGACTTAGCTAGTGAATTGCCTAGATTTATAGAGCTAGACCTAGAGGAGTATGGCATGACTGATACTAAAGTTGATATTAAGTATATGGGAACATGTTCTTACAAGATTTGGAATCCAAGCTTTCCTAACATGTCGTATATTGATTTCTTTAAGTGTTGATTCTGGACTTGAATAGCTATTGAGATCAAATTTATAATAAGATTATAAATTAACCATTCACTAGTGAATTATGGTATTTAAAGATCAAGAGGTAATTAGAGGGGTAAAATGATAATTTAGACTAGTTTTAATTTACGAACCAATAATTGGAGGACAAAATTACACGAAATGATTATATCAATGGACTGCATGAGAATACTTTGTAAATATTTTCTATAATCTCTAAGAGTGCAATTCCATATTTATAGTAGAGTAATAATGTAATTAATAAATAAGATTATTTAATTAAAGAGTTTAATTAATAATCTAGTTTATTGGAGCTTAACATTATAGGTTCATGGTCCCCAAGTCACATTTGTACTACGCAATCTAGTGTGTGAATATTTTAGGACATAAGAAAATGACCGACTCACAAAAGGAATTTTCATTCTGGGGCAAGTACGTAATTATAAGATAATTATGTATGATTGATTAATTAAGAATTAATTAATTGAATTATTTATATATAAATTTCAGAAATTACACACACACACATATATATATCAATTAGTTTTTTAATTCGATAAGTGAGACAGAATATCTAAATTTATGAAATTAGATCATTATAAATTCTTATTAGATAATAATTTGAATCAACTAAATTTGTTCTTTGTGAACTAACATATAAGTTAGCTGATAGGGATAATCAGATATGTTAATTTTGAATTAACTGATATCTAAATATTTATCTGATTAAAATAAATATTTAATTCGCAGTAATTACCACGTGTCAATCCCTGATTGGAAATCAGAGATTGACATGAACTATTGTAGTGCCACACGACACTACATTAGTGTTGTGGCACACAGTGCTGTGAGGCACTCTGATAGCTCACGCTAACTACAGTGCCGTGTGGCATTGCAGTTGTGCACAAATTCCAGTGGGTCTCACTGCAATGGTAATTTTGAAATTAAATATTATTTTCATTTTATCCCTAAAAATCTGATAAGACATTATCTAAAAAATATATAGATATTATTCTATTGGCCTCAGGATTGATGAGGAGATGAGAAAACAATTGCTACCAGGGTGATATTTCTCTGTCATTAAATGTTAATAAAAAACTCTAAAAGAATCGTCATCTTATTCTCTTAGAGGATTGTCTCAATAAATTAACTCTTCTTAGTAAATCTCTAGATCTCATATGTTGAGTACATCTAGAAAGAGAAAAAATGTCTTTGAAATATTCTACTTACCCACACACATCCTAGTGCGTTTGATGATTGACTTGGAAAATCTTGGTGTCGATTTCAAAATCTGTTGTTGGTGGAAATGAAGGATCATTGGTTTGCGATGACGCTTGATATAGACTACAAGGGGTATATAATTTCTATAGACGTATGTCTTTGATTTAATATATAAATATATAATAGGTCCTGATTGAAAAGAGTTTTTCATTAATAAATTTTATCGTTGGGATCTGTGATGATGTCATTATTTTTTTTATAAAAAAAATTCATTTTTAATAAAAAATAATTCAAAACACAACCATGCCTCCGCTGCGTGAGCGCCGCATTTTTCCAACAATTAGTATCAGAGTGGTCATTATATATTTATGTAATAAATATTGTGTGGGTTTTCTTGCATTATTCATAATATATTTTATATGTATGAATGAATGAATGGTAATTTTTTTAATGAATGGTTAAATAATGAATCGTTAATTATATGGTGATTATTGGGTTAGGATTTGTTCTTTAATTTTTCCGTAGATCTTGTGTGAGGTGTTTTGGGGTGTAGGGATTTTTGTAATGTTAGTTTGAATATTAAATTGTAATTATTCCGATAGTGAGAAGATGAAGAACGCACGAGAGGAACAAAGAGGAAAACGTAAAAATAGAAATTCCTAGGGAATTCCGGCGCGGGCACCGAAATTAGGATTTCTGGCAGCAGTGATGGGTGGAGGTCAGCGGCTGGCGGCGGTGGACGTCTAGCGGCAGTGATGGGTGGCGGTGGGAGAGTCCTCTCGTTGGTGACAACTGTTATCATATCTGGGGAAGTTTCGTAGAAACACTGATACCAACTTATCCTATCACTGCAGAGTTTGATGATAACTCTAACTTTATCTATTATCTTTTAAAATTTGAAGTTAATGTAATTTTAAAATTAATTTTTAATCTTTCATTTTATGAAAGTTAAAGATTAATAATTGATTGGGTTTGACCCAAGTTTGTCCAAGTCAATAAATTGTTTATTGACTAAGTCAACTTTAATAATTTTAAAAGATAATTATAGAGATAATTTTTAATTAAGAAAAATAGCTTTTCCTAATTAAAAAGATTTTGTTTGAAACTTGAACATTATGAAGATAGATATCAGGTGGAGAAAGAGATTTTTTCGGAAATATGTAATCTTGAAGTCCTCTTTCTAATTTTATTTTTTTATTTCAATGGTCGTAATTTAGAAATACTCAATAGTTACTCGGTCCATTATTAATTTATTTAATTCTTAATAAATGTTTATTTATATGATTGATAACATGACCATGCATTAGCCGATCACTTGTCATACATAAAACCCCACACAATTTTATTTAATCATGCATCTCATGAGTAGAAACA
Organism: Datisca glomerata; assembly: GCA_003255025.1. NCBI lineage: Eukaryota > Viridiplantae > Streptophyta > Magnoliopsida > Cucurbitales > Datiscaceae > Datisca > Datisca glomerata. The sequence goes on from QANY01003681.1 coordinate 206,880, forward strand.
TGATTTATTAGGATTGTCTTGATATCTTTATATGAATTGTTTTGAGAAATTAATTGCATGTAAACTGCTAGGTTTTAATTAGTTAAAATTTGGTAACCACACCACTCTAAAGGCTATAATAACCTTTAGGATAACCATCTTTAGTAAAATATTTTTATTAAAGTTTGATGAGTGTAATTAATTAGTTAATCTAAGTTCACCTAATTATGCCTTAGACTCTTTAGAAGGTTAAATGAATTTAGACCAATTAGATTGGATTAACTATTAATTTTACATTCATGGGGTTATTATTTTAACTAGTAATTAATTTGAAATTAATTGATTAGCTAAAATAGAAACACATTATTCTAAAATAGTGAGTGAGAGATGGTTGACATGTCAATGTAATCTATGGTTTTCATTATTAGTACAACACCGTGAGGTATAGTGAGGGCCTCGAGATGGCTTTGTTTTCATCTTCCTAAGGAAGGTTTCAAACTGTATCAATACTAAGGTTGGACTTCTTAAGAAGATAGAACTAAGTGATGTGTAGTTTGGTTTTGACCTACCCTAAGGCGGCATATTCTAAATCAAGTCATGGAATCCAAAATAATACATTATCGTTAAAAGAGAAAATATGAGATATATTAAGTTTTAATTAATAAAGATGAGAATGTATCATAGAGAGTCTAAGATTAATTTGACCGACCCTAAGGCGGCACATTAATTGTTAGGTTGTCTTATCATGGATTAGTAAATGATAAATTTATGTGTTTTATATGTTGCGGCATGCATGCATCACGTTTACTTTTCGAATTCTAGATATTTATTTTAATTATATTGAATTATGTATGTTTTATTTTTTAGTTATTATTATGTCTACCATGAGCAACCCTATTACTGCTTTACTTGCACTTGAGAAATTGAATGGTGATCATTTCATAAGATGAAAATCAAATTTAAACTTGATGCTAATTTATGAGAACCACACATTTGTTCTTAGTGAGGAATGTTCTGAGGAGCTTGCTGCTAATGCCCGTAAGAATGTTAGGGACAAGTTTGATACTTGGATTCAATCCAACAACAACGCGAAGTGATACATGCTTGTGAGATTGAATAATGTTCTGAAAACCAAACATGAGAGCATGGAGACTGCCTATAAGATTATGAAATCTCTATAGGTGATGTTTGGGCAGCAGTCTTATCAAAGTCATCATGAGCCTACTAGGAGCTACACGACGACCAAGATGAAGAAAGGTACTTCTGTGCGTGAACATGTTCTGAACATGATCAACATAATGCATGAGGAGAAATACATGGGGGGACCATTAATGAACGAACTCAAGTCAGCATTATACTTGAATCGTCCACAACTGTATTTTCTGCATTCACTACCAACTATGTTGTGAACAATTTTTAATTTAACATGACTCAATTGTTGAATGAACTGCAGACTTTTGAGTCACTGAATAGAGTATGACTAGAGAGGGGAGGCAAATGTTGCTGAGCAAAAGCCTTCTTCCACTATTGTTAAAAGGAACAAGACGTAGAAGATCAATGGTAAGGGCAAAGGTAAGAACAAGAAAGGGAAGAAAGCCAAGACATTGCCAAAAGCCAAGAAGAACAAGAACGACAACAAGCCCAAGGGAAAATAATTCCATTACGGGGTTAAAGGTCATTGGAAGAAAAACTAAAACAAGTATCTCTCCAAGCTGAAAAATAAAAGTAACTATGATTTACTTGTATGTGAAGCTTGTTTAGTGGAATATGAGTTGTCATCCTAGATACTGGATTCAGGAGCCACTAACCATGTGTGCTCTTATACGCAGATGCTTGATTCGTCAAGGGAGTTGGCTGATGGTGAGGTCATTATGAGAGTGGACAATGGTGCGCTCGTGTCAGCGAAAGCATTGGGGACAGTTCGCCTTAATTTTGGAAATAATTATTTAGTTTTGAATAATGTTTATTATATTCATGGATTTTTGAGAAAATTGATTTCTCTTTCGTTACTGCATGAACAATTTTTTAAAGTTTCTTTATTTAATAATGAGTTTATTATTTCTAAGAATGAATTCAATATTTGTCATGCACAAGTATCGAACGGACTGTATATGCTTAAACTGACTGAACGCGCGTTAAATAATTCTGAATTATTTAAAGTAGCAAAACCTAAAAGTAACAAATGACAAAGAGTTTCTCTAGATAATGATAACACATATCATTGGCATCTTAGGTTGGGACATATTAATCTAGATAGATTAAACAAGTTAATAAAGCATTGTGCTTTGAGAGAACTAAAGGTTATAACTCTTATTGTTTGTGAATCATGTCTAGAGGGTAAAATGAACAAGCGACCTTTCACAGGAAAGGGTCGAAGAGCCAAGGAAACACTTGAGCTAGTGCATAGTGATGTCTGTGGACCGATCAATGTACAAGCTAGAGGTGGGTATGAGTATTTCATCACTTTTATTGATGATTACTCAAGATATGGTTATACTTACCTAATGCATAAAAAGTCTGAAACTTTTGGAAAGTTTAAGGACTTCAAAGCTGAAGCTGAAAAGCAATTAGGTAAATCATTGAAAACCCTTCGATCAGATCGAGGTGGTGAATACTTGGATTTAGAATTCAAGGATTACTTATTGGAGTATGGAATCATATCCCAACTCACAGCACCTGGAACGCCATAGTAAAATAGTGTTTTAGAAAGGATAAACTAATCCTTATTGGATATGGTTAGGTCGATGTTGAGTACTCATCACTACCACTTATAATTTGGGGATATACATTACACACGACAACATACATTTTGAATGTAGTGTCTTCTAAGTCTATAAGCAAGACACATTTAGAGTTATGGAATAGCTCCAAACCAAGTTTACATCATTTTTCTTATATGGAGATGTCCAACTGATGTTCTTAGACCCAAGACTGGAAAGTTAGACTCAAAGTCTGAAGTATGCATATTCGTTGGTTATGCTCGAAAGTCTAGAGGTGGGTAGTTTTATAGTCACAATGATCAAAAAGTATTTGTAATGACAAATGCCACCTTTCTTGAACACGACTATATGGAAAACTACAAACCTCGAAGCGAAATAGTTCTTGAGGAATTAGCGTTTGATGAAATCAGACCACCTTCATTATCAACTGATAAACGACAAACCATAGAAACCTAGTGTGTGACACTGATAAGGACGATCCATTATCTTATGAAGAAGCTATGGATGATCCTGAAAATGAGAAATGGCAAGATGCTATGAAGTAGGAAATGCAATCGATGTATTCCAATTATATCTAGGAACTTGTAGATCCACCTGAAAATTTCAGGGACATTGGATGTAAATGGATCTTTAAGAAGAAAAGAGATGTAGATGGAAAATTAGAGACTTTCAAGGCACGGCTGGTAGCCAAGGGCTATACATAAAGGGAATGAGTCGATTATGAAGAGACATTCTCCCCTGTTACCATGCTAAAATCCATTCGCATCCTTTTGTCCATTGCCACTAGTTTGGACTATAAAATATGGCAAATGGATGTCAAGACATCTTTTCTGAATGGTTTTCTTGAAGAAAACATCTATATGATACAACCAGAAGGGTTCGTGAAAAAGGGGCAAGATCAGAAAGTATGCAAGTTGTTTAAATCCATTTAAGGATTAAAGCAAGCGTCAAGAGTTGGAATCTTACTTTTGATGAGATTATTAAATCTTATAGCTTCGAGCAAAATGTTAACGAAGCCTGTGTTTATAAATACATCAAAGATAAGTTAGTTCTTTATGTTGACGATATTCTACTCATTGGAAATGATGTAGATACTTTGTCAAAGGTAATGAAGTGGCATCCAAATCCTAAGAGATAGAAAGAACAAGCTCTTCGCACTTTCTCAGGTATCTTATATTGATAAGGTACTGGAGAGATTCTCTATAGAGAATTTTGCTTCTTATGTTTCAGTTGTTGGTAGTCTCATTTATGCCATATTATGTACGAGACCAAATATATGTTATGTAATGTGAATTGCCAGCCATTATCAATCGAATCCATGTTTGGAAAATTAGATTGCAGTAAATTACATTTTCAAATATCTTAGGAGAACGATAAACTATATGCTTGTTTCTTCATGTGGAAACCTGAATTACACTGGATATACTGATTAGGAATCAGATAAGGATAGTCGAAAGTTGACGTTTGGGTCATACACCGAGGTGATCCAACTTTATGAAGATAACATTGGATTATAATCTAGCTCTAAATGTTATGGAGATAACACTGGATCAGAACCTGGCTGACTCATTAACCAAGAAACTTCCTGTGAAGTTGTCTGAGGGTCATGTGTGAAACATGGGGTTGAGAGAGATCTCATATTTGCTTTAGGGCAAGTGATATTGTTGGGTGTTATTCTCTCAAAGCATGTGTGTTGACATTATAATATGAAATTTAATGGAATTACATTTTTCTTATAATTGTTCTTTTAAATTATTGTTGAATAATTTATATAAATATCTAAAAACTCCATATCCATTCATAAGACTATGATACTATGATCTTGTATTAGTACGAGAGGATTAAGATCATAGATTATGTATAAAATCGTCAGCAACATATTAAAGTATGAAATCTTTAATAAATGGTTACTAGTATGGTTCACTAAGAATTATAAATGTGTGTGATCTAGATCCAGATCTTTGATGTAGATAGACATCTTAGTGAAGGTACAATATATAATAAGATTATATATGAGAGGGCTGATGTGAATTTATATCTTTATTAACTTTCTATTTATCATAAAGATTTAATACAAATAAATTTGATAATCATATGTAGATCAGTCTGAATCATGAGTAGTCATGAACTCATATGCATGTCTACTGGATCTTTTGATTCACTCATTAAGGCTTGTTTATAAAATAGGCTAGTGACTTTTGTTTTGGAGATTTAGTGATATGGATGGCTGGTAACAAGTTCTTATAAGATTTAGAATCCAAGCTTTCCTACAGATCATATATTGGTTCTCTTAAGTGTTAATTCTAGAACTGAATGATTATTGAGCTCAAATTTATAATATGATTATGAATTAGCCATTCACTAATGAATTAATGGTACCTAAAGATCAAGAGGTAATTAGAGGGGTAAAATGGTAATTTATACCAACTTTAATTTACGAACCAATAATTGGATGATAGAATTATATGAAATGATTATATCAATGGACTATACGAGAATACTCTGTAAATATTTTCTATAATCTCTAAGAGTGCAATTCTATATTTATAGTGGAGTAATAATGAAATTAATAAATAAGATTATTTAATTAAATATTTTAATTAATAAATATGATTTATTAGAGTTTAAGATTATAGGTCCATGATCCCCAAGTCACTTCTGTACTACACAGTCTAGGGTGTCACATCAGACCTATTTGCATATGCTGAGTGGCATTCTTTAAAAGCACACTATCAATGACTCTCGAGTCAATACTAGGAATATTACTTTGAGTACCCAACAGGTTCTAGTAGAATTCTGTGATGTGATTTTGAATCGCAGAAGGATCCTATAATAGATTTCCAGCATTATTAACCAGATGGGAAATCACCGCCTTCCTTCTTCTAACCTTAACAACATTAAAGAAGAAGGCAGTGTTGTTGTCTCCCAAATTAAGCCATGAAGTTCTGGATTTCTGCATAAAAGAACTCTCCTTAGTAATGGACCACTTGTGAAGCTCCTTAGAAGCATTACTAGCCCTCTCTTGATATGCAGGATTATAAGGCTGAGATTGCAAGTCATTAGAGCCAACTAATAATTATCCCTAGCCTTCAGAACTCTACAAGAAATGTTATTAGATTTTAACTTGTTAAAGTTCCTCAAAGCAAGCTTAACAGACTTCAGCTGCTGAGCAAGCCTAAATATTATAATTCCAAGGATCTGAATATGCCAAGTTATCTCAATAGTGTCATAGAAACCTTCAATTTTAGTCCATAACTTAAAAAACCTAAAAGGAGCTTTCCTTCTTTGCAAATCATGCAATATTATGACTATAGCAGGGCTATGGTCAGTTAGTCTTTGATTAGCAAAGTGAGTATAAGCATTCCCAAATTGCATTTGCCAAGGGTTACTGATAAGCACCCTGCCAATCTTAGTTGAGATAGTGCATGCACCAGTTTGATGATTCCACCAGGTGTGAAAATGACCAGTAAAATATATGTCAAACGCCTCCAAGTCAGCTACACAGTCATTAAACTATCTCAAACCCTCATCCCATATACTATAACCACCCTGCTTCTCATTGGGATGTAAAATCCCTTAAAATAATCCAATGGGATTGGATCAAACCAGACTGTAAGGTTCTCAAATCATTCCACAAAATTAACCTCTAAGATGTACCATTCTCAGCATAAATAAAGGTTCATTGAAAGCAAACATCTGATCTCAATAGTTTAACATTGATGTGGATAAAATGAGGGGAGAACACCTTAAAACAGAAATATCATAAACTTCAGGATCACATGCCACCCAAATTCTGCCAGAAGGATCTGCTGCATAATTATGAAAAACTAGCCAATTGGGAAAAATAGACTGTGAGATTATGTTAAAATGTTTAAACTTCACTCTAGTCTCCACCAAAGCGCACAAACTCAACTAAAATTCTCCACATACCCTCCTAACATTTGAATGTTTCGTAGGCTTGTTAAAGCCCCAGACATTCCAAGAAGCTATACTTATCATTTAAGATAAGAGGGTGAGGAAGAGTTACCAAGCTTGGCACCATAACCTTTAAGTTTAGTAGCTAACTGCCTTTGTATTCAATGAGCAATGCTTTTACAATATTTACTAGATTGTAATATTTTTTGTTATATATGATTATTAAATTCTAATAATTATGAGGTTTGAAGCAATGCTTTTACAATATTTACAAGATATAAAATTCCTTCAATCTTGAGGTAATTGTTATCTTCTGAAATTCAAAATCAATAACATAAAAGTCACCATAAAACACGGAACTCCATGAAACAATTAAAAACTGAGCTAAAACTAATGTTTTTTATCATGAACTTTACCATTTACTAATTCAAGGTCCTTGAGTTTTAGCTAAATCTTGGGTACATTCAAGCTACAACTTAAAACTCCATAGAATATAAAAGGACTCTAAAAATTAGCTAAAACCACACAAAAAAATTAACAGTTTGATCATGAGATTGTCGCTTGTGAGAATGTTGAAGTGAATCAAGATCATGGTTGTAATTAAATTAATAAATAAGGGGTAATAGTGTCATTTTGATCACAATCGATATTTCATCTTAAAACCCACAACTAGTATTTGGATTAGAGGGGGTTGAATCAGAGATTATGAATATGGATGAGGGGCTCGAATTCTGAATCTACTATTTACCAAACTCATATTATGCATACAAATATGAATATTAATGTTAGTATATAGTGGATTCAGCATACGAATCTGAATTTTGAATTCTAATTCACTTAATAAACATGGCATTAGTCTTATATGCATGATTAATGGTGCATATGTTATAGATGTTTTTTTTTATTTTTGTAGATGGTGGACCACCTCATCACGAATGACGTGTCTGAGTATACACGTGAAACTCAAGGATGGTACTGGATAACGCCTACGTGGCATGATAAAACCGAAGTAGGGTACTAGCAAATATGTTTGTAAGGGCCACACCTGGACCTATAAATGTGGAGAGCCATTTGAGATTGTATGTTAAGTGTTAAGTCTTGCTTTTGAGCTAAGTGGCAAAGGCTCGAAGGCTCTTCCTTGCCTGGGAACAATTTAGGGGTTGTGGTCTGGTAGGATTAGGACGAGGTTATGCTATACCAAGAGAGGAAGAACTACTCAAAGGGTATGGCCTCCTTAGGCACCTTGGATGTGTCCCCTTTTGATAGAAAAGGGTAAAAAGAGACACAATACGCTACCCATCGGTCTAAATATGTGTATGTCCGTTCACCATTGGGAATGCCCGACGGTAACTTGAGCAATCCACCCATCACCGAGGGGTCACCCCAGCGATGTATAGAGGACCTTGACTCACCGTGGGGGGTGCCCACGGAGGGTAGATTGGCTTGACCGACCATGGGAGATGCCCGCGGTGGGTAGAGGGGCTTGACCCACTGTGGGGGGTGTCCACGGCAGGTAGAGGGGGGCTTAACCCGCCGTGGGGGTGCCCACTACATGTAGAATGGACTTGACCCGCAGTGGGGGTGCCCACAGTGAGTAGAGGGGCATTACCCACCATGGGGGGTTCACACGATGGGTATAGGGGGCTTGACCTTCCATGGAGGAGGTTCCTCACGGTGGGAAGTGAGCTGACCCGCTGTCAGGGAAGGTACCCCACGGCGGGTGGCTTGTGTCAGGTTGTCCATATATGGCAGTGCATCCGTCACCAAGGAGTCCCGGCGACATGTGGTGTACTATGGGATCCTCTGTACAGTGTAAATATAAGGCATGTGAGTTTGTTATTCGGCTACTCGATGTCACAAAGGCACGACTAGTTGTGAGCATGGAAAGAAAGCACCAATCATGAATGTCATGACGCTTTAGGAGTGTCAGCACGTTTTAAGCATTGTCATGTGTTCGGGCGTGATTATCATGTGATTGCAATGACAATAGTATGGGCATAATTGTGGTCCCCACCTAACCCCGTCTATACAAAGAACCCTATGTATCATTATGGGGGCATTCAATTCTTACCGATCCTGAGACAAAACCTCGAGAATATTCCCTCCTCGAAGTTCTCACCTACCTTAGAGTTTCAATAAAGACATTTATCACCTTCTGGTGGCTGCCTAATGTTGCTTGTCCTTCACCCTCCAACCACCAACTCCCACATTCCCAGGCTTACTTATTGTAGATTAGGTCACTCAAATCACACTTCACCCAAGACCCCCTAAACATTTTGACGACTCCATTAAGGATTGACCTATCTAAACTCCATATGTTTTTAAGAAGGCTGGACGTGGAAGAATCATGATAGCTTATTCCAATTTGGAAGGAGATAATGTCAACCCAACTATAGAGAACCATGACCTAGAAGAGGCTACTTCTAGGGAGAGAACCAACCTCCCCGTCATTGCTACTGCTACAATGACAACTACCGAGTAGACTAACGTCGTCAGAAAACTCCAGGCCTTTAACGTTGGAATCCGCAACGTGTTGGGTATGCTAACCTCTCTGCTTCCAGCTGCTCAAAATCCTCCACCCCTGCCACTCGTTGTTCATGTTGTCCCTCCTCACACGATGAACCAGACTAAAGCTGATAGATGGATTCCACCTATCAATCCTGAGGGTTCGTCTGGGTCAGAAATAGTGAATAGTGACCAGAATGTAGGTCACTCGAGCGACACCGCAAATGTTATCATTCTACCAGCATCCTTCACACATCCCGCACTAGGACATGATGTCCTGGTGATGGCACTGACAAAGGCCCTTTTGCTACCAAGGAGACACTATAGAAGATGTTGGAGATGTAGCGTATGAAAGCCTACCCGAGAGACACGATAATGGACTTCCCCCCCTTACCCATAAAGCCATACCCATCCGACTATGTACCCATAAAGTTCTATAAGTATAACAAGAAGGACAGATGTGCTAGGGAGCACATTAAAATTTCATTGATGACTTGGGCCTACACGGATGTTATGAGTCCATGAGGCTGGGGGAGTTTTCAAAATCACTAACCGGATGAGCATACACATGGTACATCAATCTGGCACCAGGATCAGTTTTAACATGGCCGCATTGTTGGAATCCGCGAGACACGTGGTGGAAGGCGTGGTGCTGTTTTAAAAAAAATTATAAAACGATAAACGATCTCTCCCAAAGATGAAAACTTTTTAATTGAAAAATACTTTTTTGGATCAGATACAATATATTAAATCAAAGACATACATAGATATAAAATATACCTCCTGTAGTCGAATCAAGCGTCCTTGCAATATAATGATCTTGATATCCCACAAACGATGGACTTCAAGATCCACACCCCAATCTTCCAAGTCAATCCTCAAACGCACTAGAACGTGTGTGGGCACATAGAATATATGAAGAAAGCTTTTTTGTCTCTAGGTGTACTTAGCACATGAGATCTAGAGATTTTGTAGAAGGATTAATTTGTCTCTATAAACAATTAAAAGTTCTTCACAAAGCTTTTTGATTAACTTTTAATCTCAAAGAGTTTCACCCCTGATTGGAACTGTGTTCTTAGCACACTAAAGTCAATAGAAAAATATCAATATCTTTTCTAGATAATGGTATATCAGATTTTTTAAGGATTTATAAAAAATAATAAATTAATTATAAATGTGCAATTAAAGTGGGATCAACTGCAATTGTACAACACTGCAATACCACACGACACTGCAATGTGCCGTGAGGAGTCACAGTGCCTCACGCCACTATAATTTCACAGAACCACTATAGTGCCATGTGGCACTACAGTAGTCCATATCAATCTCTGCTTCAAAATCAGTGATTGACATGTAGCAGTCCAACATGCCACGTGACAATTTCTGTAAATTTATTATTTATTTTAATCAGATAAATATGTAAATATTAGTTAATTCAAAAATTAACTTATCTGACCATCCTTATCAACTAGTTTATCTGTTAGTTCAAACAACAGATTTAGTATTTCAAATTTTGAATTATTATCTCATAATTTCATAAATTTAATATTGTGTCTCACTTATCGATTAACATAAAATTAATCGATATTATTATTTAATGATAACTTCTGAAAATTATACTAAATAATTAAATTAATTAATCATACATAATTATATACTTGCCCCAGAAATATAATTTATTTTGCAAGTCAGACCTTTTCTCATGTCCTGAAATATTCACACCCTAAATTATGTAGTACAGAGGTGACTTGGGGACTATGAAATCCTAAGCTCCAATAAACCAGATTATTAATTAAACTATTTAATCAAATAATTTTATTTATTAATTCAATTATTACTCCACTATAAATATAAAATTGCACTCTTAGAGATTACAGAATATTTTTACAGAGTATTCTCGTGTAATCCATTGATATAAACATGTCATGTAGTCTTGTCTTCCAATTATTGGTTCGTAAATTAGAGTTGGTCAAAATAATCGTTTTACCCTTCTAATTACCTTTTGATTCTTAAGTATCATTAATTCACTAGTGAGTGACTAATTTATAATTGTATTGTAAATTTGAGTTCAATAACAATTTAGTTCCAGAATTAACACTTAAGGGAACCAATATACGAACCGTTAGGAAAGCTTGGATTTCAAATCTTGTAAGATCATGTTCCCAGCCATCCATATCATTGAATCTTCAAAACAAAAATCACTAGCATGTTTTACAAATAAACCTTAATGAGTGAATCAAAAGATCCAGTAGACATGCATAGGGGTTCATGACTACTCAGGATTCAGATTGATGTATATTAATCTTTATGATAAATGACAAGTTAATAAAGATATTAATTCACATCGTTCCTTTCATATATAATATTATTATATAAAATACATTCATTAAGATGTCTATCCACATCAATGATCTGGATCTAGATCACATACATTCATAATACTTAGTGAACCGTACTGGAAACCATTCATTAAAGATTTCATAGTTTAATATGTCACTGACAATTTTATTCATTATCTTTGACCTTAATCCTCTCGTACTTATACAAGATCATAGTCTCATTAATAAATAGAGAATTTTCAGATATTTACATAAATTATTCGACAATAATTTAAAAGAACAATTATAAGAAAAATATAATTTCATTAACTTCATATTAAAAATATCTAAACACATGCTTTGAGGGCACTATACCCAACAATCTCCCACTTGCCATAAAACAAATGCGCCATCTCTCTCAACCCCATATTTTGCACATGACCCTCAAATGACTTTGCAGGAAGTGCCTTGGTAAATGGGTTAGCCAAGTTTTGGTCCAACATTATTTCCATAACAGCCAGATTACCTCAGTGTACAATCCAGACGTCAACTTTTCAACCATCCTTATATGATTCAGAATAGGATATCCATTGAGATTCAGGTCTCCACCTTAATAAATAAGCATATAACTTCTCGTTCTCCAAATATATTTGAGAATGTTCTTTACTGTAATCTAATGTTTTAAACCAGGATTTGATTGATAATGACTAACTATTTCTACAGCATAACAGATGTTTGGTATCGTACAAAATATTACATACATGAGACAACCAACAGCTGAAGCATAAGGAACCTTTCTCATATCCTCTTCATCCTGAGGTATCTTAGGACACTTCTCCTTAGAAAGGACAATTTCATGTATGGTCAGTAGTTGACCTTTCTTGGAATTTTTCATAGAGAATCTCTCCAGCACCTTATCAATATAAGATGCCTGAGAAAGTGTCAAGAGCTTGTTCTTTCTATCCCTTAAGATTTGGATTCCTAGAACATATCTTGTCTCTCCCAAATCTTTAACTTGGAATTTCTTAGCTAACCATTTCTTTACTTTCACAAAGTTTCTACAGCATTCCCAATGAGTAGAATATCGTCTACATAAACTACTAAGAAAATCACTCTCTTATTTTCTATGTATTTATAAACACAAGCTTCGTTAACATTTTGCTCGAAACCATACGATTTAATAATTTCATCAAAGGTAAGCTTCCAAGATCTAGATGTCTGCTTTAATCCATAAATAGATTTAAGCAACTTGCATACTTTTTGAACTTGCCCCTCTTTCACAAACCCTTCTGGTTGTATCATATAGATGCTTTTCTTCAAGAGGACCATTCAGAAAAGATGTCTTGACATTCATTTACCATATTTCATAGTCTAAACTAATGGCTATGGATAAAAGGATGCGAATGGATTTTAGCATGGCAACGAGAGAGAATATCTCTTCACAATCGACTCATTTCCTTTGTCTATAGCCTTTGACTACCGATCGTGCCTTGAAAGTCTCTACTTTCTCATATGTGCCTCTTTTCTTCTTGAAGATCCATTTACATCCAATGGGCCTGACATCTTCAGGTGGATCTACATGTTCCCACATAGAATTATAATTCATCAATTACATTTCTTGATTCACGGCATCTTGTCATTTCTCCTTTTCAGGATCTTCCATGGCTTCTTTGAAGGTTAATAGATCGTCATTATTAGTATCTGACACTAGGACATGTTCCTCTAGTTCATAGCGAATAGGTTGTCTTACAACCCTCCCACTATGATTGCACTAGGGTTTCCTGCACAGGAACAGTGATTTCTATGGTTTGTCATTTATCAGTTAATGATGAAGGTGGTTTGATCTCATCGGATGCTAATTCTTCAAGAACTACTTTGCTTCGAGATTTGTAGTTTTCTATATAGTCGTGTTCAAGGAAAGTGGCATTTGTAGATGCAAACACCTTCTGATCCTTGTGACTATAAAAGTACCCACCTCTTGTTTCTGGAGCATGGTTAACAAATATATACACTTCAAACCTTGAGTCTCGCTTTCTAGTCTTGGATCTAAGAACATGAGTTGGACACCTTAATTTACATAAATGATGCAAACTATGTTTGGAGGCATTCCATAACTCTAAAGCTGTCTTGCTTATAGACTTAGAATGCACTACATTCAAAATGTAGTTTGTCGATTGAAGTGCATATCCCTAAAATGTGAGTGGTAGTGATGAGTACCTTAACATCAACTTAACCATATCCAATAGGGTTGGTTTCTCCTTTCTAAGACATCATCTTGATGTGGCATTCCAGGTGCTATGAGTTGAGATAGAATGTCATACTCCAGCAGGTAATCCTTGAATTCTAAATCCAAGTATTCACCTGCTTGATCTGATCGAAGTGTTTTCAGAGATTTACCTAATTGCTTTTCAGCTTCAACTTTGAACTCTTTAAACTTTCCAAAAGTTTCAGACTTTCTATGCAATAGATTAGTATAACCATATCTAGAGTAATCATCAATAAATGTGACAAAATAGTCATACCCACCTGTTGCTTGTACATTGATCGATTCACATACATCACTATGTACTAGCGCAAGTGGTTCTTTTGCCCTTTGGCCTTTTCCAGAAGAAAGTCTCTTGGTCATTTTACCCTGTAGACAATATTCACAAACTGTAAGAGTCCCAACTTTAGTTCTCTCAAAGCACCATGCTTTGTTAACCAGTTTAATCTATCTAGATTAATATGTCCCAACCTAAGATGACATAGATATGTGTCATCATCATGAATAACTCTTTGTTGTTTGTTACTTTTAGGATTTGCTACTTTAAACAATTCAGAATTATTTAACACATGTTAAGTTGGCTTAAGCATATAAAGTCCGTTCGAAACTTTAGCATGAAAAATATTGAATCCATTGTTTAAAATAATAAATTGATCATTAATAAAAGAAACTTCAAAAGATTGTTCATGTAGTAACGAATGAGAAATCAAATTTCTCAAAAACCTAGGAATAAAATAAACATTGTTCAAAACAAGAAAATTATTTTCAAAATTAAGTGGATTGTCCCAAATGCTTTCACTTACATGAACACACCACTGCCAACTCTCATTATCACCTTGTCATCAGCAAGCTCTCTTGTCGAACCAAGCATCTGCAAAGAAGAACATACATGATTAGTGACTCATGAATCTAATATCCAGGACGACGAATCATATTCTACTAAACAAGCTTCAAGTACAAGTAAATCATATTTACCATTTTTTCATCTCAGAGAGATACTTGCTACAGTTTCTCTTTCAGTGACCTTCAACTCCACAGTGGACACACTTTCCCTTGGGTTTGATGTCGCCTTTGTTCTTCTTGGCCTTGGGTGACTCTTTGGCTTTCTTTCCTCTTTTGTTCTTACTCTTGTCCTTACCATTGTTCTTCTTCCTTCTGTTGTTCTTAACAATATTGGAAGAATGTTTTTGCTCAGTAACATTTGTCTCACCCTCTTTGGTCATACTCTTATTGAGTGACCCAAAAGTCTGTAGTTCATTCAACAATTGGGTCATGTTGAATTTCAACTTGTTCATAACATAGTTGGTGGTGAACGCAGAAAAAATAGGTGTGAGCGATTCAAGTATAATGCTGACTTGATTTTGCTTATCAATAGTAGCCTCATGCATTATATTGATCATGTTTAAAACATGTTCATGCACAAAAGTACCTTTCTTCATCTTGGTTGTCATGTAGCTCCTAGTAGCCTCATGACGACTTTGATCAGACTGCTACTTGAACATCGCCTATAAAGATTCTATAATCCCATAGGCAGTTTCCATGCTTTTATGCTTGGTTCTCAGAACTTCATTCATGCTCACAAGCATGTAGCACTTAGCTTTGTTGTTGGATTGAATCCAAGCATCAAACTTGTCCCTAACATTCTTAGGGGCATTAGCAGTGGGCTCCTCAGTACATTTCTCAGTAAGAATAAATTTGTAGTTCCCACAAATTAACATCAAGTTTAAATTTAAATTTCATCTTATGAAGTTATCACCATTTAACTTCTCAAGTGCAAGTAAAGCAGTAACAGGGTTGCTCATGGTAGACTTAATAATAACTGAAAAATAAAACATGCATAATTCAATATGATTGAAAAAAAATATCAAGAATTCAGAAAGTAAACGTGATGCATGAATGTAACATATTAAACACATAGATTTATCATTTACTAATCCACGATAAGACAAGCTAACAATTAATGTGCCGCCTTAGGGTTGGTCAGATTAATCTTAGACTCTCTATGAGACATTCCCATCCTTATTAATTAAAACTTAAAATATCTCATATTTTCTCTTTTAACAATAATGTATTGCTTATTCAATCAAGTCACAATTATCCACATGAAAGCTTAGTTGTGACTTTGTGAGTGCAACCCATTATTTCAAATTCCATGACTTGATTTAGAATATGTTGCCTCAGGGTCGGTCAAAACTAAACTACATCCTTTACTCCTATCTTCTTAAGAAGTTCAACCTTGATATTGATACAGTTTGAAACATACCGTAGGTAGATGAAAACAATGCCATCTCGAGGCCCTATCTATATCTCATGGTGTTGTACTGATAATTGAGATCATAGATTACATTGACATGTTAACCTTCTCTCACTCACTATCTTATAATTAATATGTTTCTATTTAACTAATCAATTAATTCCATATTAATTACTAGTTAAAATACTCTATGAATGTAAAATTCATTATTAATCCAATCTTATTGATCTAAGTTCATTTAACATTCTAAAGAGCCTAAGTCAAAATTAGATGAACTTAGAAAAACTAATTAATTGCATTCATCAAGCTTTAATAAAACTATTTTAATAAAGTTAGTTATCCTAAAGGTTATTAAGGCCTTTAGGTTTTTTTGGTCAAAGAAGACCTTTAGGTTTAACTTATTAAAACTTATCAGTTTACATGCATTTAATTTCTCAAAAAAATTCATATAAACATATTAGGAAAGTTCTAATCATGTTTCTACTAATGAGATGCATGATTAACTAAAACTATGTGGGGTTTTATGTATTGCATGTGATCGACTAATGCATGGTCATATTATCAATCAAATCAATAAACATTTATTCAACATTTAAATAAATAAATGATGAACCGAGTGACTATTGGGTATTTCTAAATTATAACCTTTGAAAATAGAAATAATTGTAAAGAGAACTTCAAGAATTTCATATTTCCCAAACAACACCTTCTCCATCAGATGTCCATCTTTGTATCTTCAAGTTTTTATCAAAACCCTTTTAATTAGGATAAACTACTTTTCTTAATTAAATAATCTCATTAATTATTCTTTTAAAATTAATTGAATTTGATAGTCAAAAAAATAATTTGATGACTCATCAAACTTGGGCCAAACTCAATCAATTAATTAATTTTAATTTTCAAAAAAAATAAAATTGATAATTATCTTCTTAATAGTTTGGGCCAACCACTCAATGATTTGATGCCACCTAGAAATAGGATAAGTTAGATTATAAGATTGAGCGATGGCAATCCACACAATAGAGGAGAAGAAGCATTCAAAAAATAGATGGTTCCTACTCTCACTGTGACAATGACAGAACATACAATCAGAACTAACATCACTGCCCCATCTAGCCATCTTGTCCTAAGTGGTGAGCCTATCCCTGCAAGCAAACCAACTAATAAAATTGTGTTTAGGAATATTGCAGGGGAACCACACAATCTCTCCCCAAGGAACGGGCACCCCAGGCTGCTTCAGAGTGAGGTAGGTAGAGGCAGTTGAGAAATTCCCAACAGAAACATGATCCCAAATCCATTTACCAGGTCTGGAGGGCAGAGGAGGAGGCATGTTGACAGTGGCTTCCTTGATGGCCATCAAAGCAATTGTATTGGTTACAGGCCAAGGCTAGTTACCATTGCTAATGATGTTACTGACTCTGGTGTGGATGTCCCAGCCTATATCCAAAGATGAGGTTTATTTTATAAAATTTGACATTTTAAAAGCTTGATTTACAACTAGTATAGTGTTTGATTATTTTACAAATTTAAAAGGACAATTTGGTAATTTTTTAAATTTGAGGAGGCAGATAGTATACAAATTTGTAATTTTTTAAATTAAAACGGGAGCAAATAGTATATTAATAAGTAATTTTATACATTTTATATGCATAATTACATATAAAATCAAGAAAGCTACATTATCAAAGGGGGGCAATGCCCCCCCCCCCCAGTCAACATATTGGCTCGTCCCTGGCCATATGGTACTCTAGGCTTCTAGCGAATAGTTTTGTAAGTTCTTAATGTGGCATCAAAGATTATTCATCTCATATGTGAAGGTTTTTTCCACTCGTTAGCTCCTATGGTTTAACTGATTCTTTAGCAGATTAGCTGGTACAATGGGAAAGAAGAAAACAGAAGCACTTGGTGCAGCCCCCAAAGCTAAAATGAGCAATAAAGAAGGTCAAGTGAGGAATAAGGTATAAGTCTCAGAAATGCTTGCTAGCATGGACCAGAAATTAGATAAATCTAAGAAGGGAACTTCATCTTCGTTAAGTAGTACTAATAAGCCTCAGAAAAAAGTTACGCTAAAGGTTGCATCTTACACCGAAGGCGTTGATCTCCCTCCTTCAGATGATGAGGATAATGGACATGCCTTCGGAGAAGAGATCCGACTATTGATGCTCAAAGACGATTAAGTCATTTTGAATCCACTTGATGTTTCAATGAGTGAAAAGGAACTGAGGAAACGAGAAAAGAAAGATATGCTTGATGCTCATGCTGTAGAGCATCTGAAGCAGGAGGCCTTAAAAGATGACCATGATGCTTCACTATGGTTGTCGGCAGTCAGGCTTCAGTTCTTGATGGAGATGATGAAGCTGATGCAAATGTCAAAGACATAACAGTGGAAAGTTTCTCTGTTTCAGCTAGGGGGAAGGAACTCTTAAAGAATGCATCGGTAAAGATATCTCATGGTAAGAGGTATGGTTTAATGGGACCCACTGGAATGGGAAAGTCTACATTATTTATGACCCAATTGGGGAGTTTTCTGTATATCTCATGTTATTTAGCATAATAATAAATAAAATAATTTATTTTATACAATTTGACATTTTAAAAGCTGGATTCACAACTAGTATAGTGTTTGGTTATTTTACAAATTTAAAAGGGACAATTTGATAATTTTCTAAATTTGAGGAGGCATATAATATAAAAATTTGTAATTTTTTAATTAACACGGGAGCAAATAGTAGATTAATAGGTAATTTTATACATTTTATATGCATAATCACATATAAAATCAAGAAAGTTACATTATCAAAGTTCTTAACGTGGCATCAAAGATTATTCATCTCATATGTGAAGGTTTTTTCCATTCGTTAGCTCCTATGGTTTAACTGATTCTTTAGCAGATTAGCTGGTACATGGGAAAGAAGAAAACAGAAGAACTTAGTGCAGCCCCCAAAGCTAAAATGAGCAATAAAGAAGGTCAAGTGAGGAATAAGGTATTAGTCTCAGAAATGCTTGCCAGCATGGATCAGAAATTCGATAAATCTAAGAAGGGAACTTCATCTTTCTTTAGGTAGTACTAATAAGCCTCAGAAAAAAGTTACGCTAAAGGTTGCATCTTACACCGAAGGTGTTGATCTCCCTCCTTCAGATGATGAGGATAATGGACATGCCTTCGGAGAAGATTTCTGACTATTGATGCTCAAAGAGGATTAATTCTTTTTGAAGCCACTTGATGTTTCAATGAGTGACAAGGAACTGAGGAAACGAGAAAAGAAAGATATGCGTGGTGCTCATGATGTAGAGCATGCGAAGCAGGAGGGCTTAAAAGATGACCATGATGCTTTCACTTTGGTTTTCGACAGTCGGGCTTCAGTTCTTGATGGAGATGATGAAGCTGATGCAAATGTCAAAGACATAACAGTGAAAATTTTCTCTGTTTCAACTAGGGGGAAGGAACTCTTAAAGAATGCATCGATAAAGATATCTCATGGTAAGAGGTATGGTTTAGTGGGACCCAACGGAATGGGCAACTCTACATTATTTAAGACCCAATGAGGGGTTTTTTTTGCATATCTCATGATATTATAATAAATAAAATAATTTGTTTTATACAATTTGACATTTTAAAAGCTTGATTCACAACTAGTATTAGTGTTTTGTTATTTTACAAATTTGAAATGGATAATTTGGTAATTTTTTAAATTTGAGGACGCGGATAGTATACAAATTTGTAATTTTTTAAATTAAAACGGGAGCAAATTGTAGATTAATAGGTAATATTATACTTTTTATATGCATAATCACATACAAAATCAAGAAAGTTACATTATCTTGATGGAGATGATGAAGCTGATGCAAATGTCAAAGACATAACAGTGGAAAGTTTCTCTGTTTCAGCTAGGGGGAAGGAACTCTTAAAGAATGCATCGGTAAAGATATCTCATGGTGGAGGTATGGTTTAGTGGGACCCAATGGAATGGGCAAGTCTACATTATTTAAGACCCAATGAGGGTTTTTTTTGCATATCTCATGATATTTAGCACAATAATAATAAAATAATTTGTTTTATACAATTTGACATTTTAAAAGCTTGATTCATAACTAGTATTAGTGTTTTGTTATTTTACAAATTTAAAAGGGACAATTTGGTAATTTTCTAAATTTGAGGAGGCAGATAGTATACAAATTTGTAGTTTTTTAAATTAAAATGGGAGCAAATAGTAGATTAATAGGTAATTTTATACATTTTATATGCATAATCACATATAAAATCAAGAAAGTTACATTATGAAAGGGGGGCAACCCCCCCCCCCCATCAACATATGTCAAGGTTTTTTCCACTCGTTAGCTCCAATGCTTTAACTGATTCTTTAGCAGATTAGCTGGTACATGGGAAAGAAGAAAACAGAAGAACTTGGTGCAGCCCCCAAAGCTAAAATGAGCAATAAAGAAGGTCAAGTGAGGAATAAGGTATCAGTCTCAGAAATGCTTGCCAGCATGGACCAGAAATTAGATAAATCTAAGACAAGAACTTCATCTTCTTTAAGTAGTACTAATAAGCCTCAGAAAAAAGTTATGTTGAAGGTTGCATCTTACACCGAAGGCGTTGATCTCCCTCCTTTAGATGATGAGGATAATGGACATGCCTTCGGAGAAGAGATCCGACTATTGATGCTCAAAGGCGATTAAGTCATTTTGGAGCCACTTGATGTTTCAATGAGTGATAAGGAACAGAGGAAATGGGAAAAGAAAGATATGATTGATGCTCATGCTGTAGAGCATGAGAAGCAGGAGGCCTTAAAAGATGACCATGATGCTTCACAGTGGTTGTCGGCAGTCGGGCTTCAGTTCTTGTTGGAGATGATGATGCGCATGCAAATGTCAAAGACATAACAGTGGAAATTTCTCTGTTTCAACTAGGGGGAAGGAACTCTTAAAGAATGCATCGGTAAAGATATCTCATGGTAAGAGGTATGGTTTAGTGGGACCCAATGGAATGGGCAAGTCTACACTATTTAAGACCCAATGGGGAGTTTTTTGTATATCTCATGTTATTTAGCAAAATAATAAATAAAATAATTTATTTTATACAATTTGACATTTTAAAAGCTTGATTCACAACTAGTATTGTGTTTGGCTATTTTACAAATTTAAAAGGGACAATTTGGTAATTTTCTAAATTTGAGTAGGCAGATAGTACACAAATTTGTAATTTTTTAAATTAAAATGGCAGAAAATAGTAGATTAATAGGTAATTTTATACATTTTATATGCATAATGACATATAAAATCAAGAAAGTTACATTATCAAAGGGGGGCAATGCACCCCCCCAACCCCCAATCAACATATTGGCTCATCCCTAGCCATATGGTACTCTAGGCTTCTGGCGAATAGTTTATAAGTTTTTAATGTGGCATCAAAGATTATTCATCTTATATGTGAAGGTTTTTTCCACTCGTTAGCTCCTATGGTTTAACTGATTCATTAGCAGATTAGCTGGTACAATGGGAAATAAGAAAACAGAAGAACTTGGTGCAGCTGCCACAGCTAAAATGAACAATAAAGAAGGTCAAGTGAGGAATAAGGTATCAGTCTCAGAAATGCTTGCCAGCTTGGACCAGAAATTAGATAAATCGAAAAAGGGAACTTCATCTTTTTTAAGTAGTACTAATAAGCCTCAGAAAAAAGTTACCCTAAAGGTTGCATCTTACACCGAAGGCGTTGATCTCCCTCCTTCAGATGATGAGGATAATGGACATGCCTTCGGAGAAGATTTCTGACTATTGATGCTCAAAGAGGATTAAGTCATTTTGAAGCCACTTGATGTTTCAATGAGTGACAAGGAACTGAGGAAACGAGAAAAGAAAGATATGCTTGGTGCTCATGCTGTAGAGCATGGAAGTAGGAGGGCTTAAAAGATGACCATGATGCTTTCACTTTGGTTTTCGACAGACGGGCTTCAGTTCTTGATGGAGATGACGAAGCTGATGCAAATGTCAAAGACATAATAGTGGAAATTTTCTCTGTTTCAGCTAGGGGGAAGGAACTCTTAAAGAATGCATCGATAAAGATATCTCATGGTAAGAGGTATGGTTTAGTGGGACCCAATGGAATGGGCAAGTCTACACTATTTAAGACCCAATGGGGGGTTTTTTGTATATCTCATGTTATTTAGCATAATAATAAATAAAATAATTTATTTTATACAATTTGACATTTTAAAAGCTTGATTCACAACTAGTATAGTGTTTGGCTATTTTACAAATTTAAAAGGGACAATTTGGTAAGTTTCTAAATTTGAGGAGGCAGATAGTATACAAATTTATAATTTCTTAAATTAAAATGGGAGCAAATAGTAGATTAATAGGTAATTTTATACATTCTAGATGCATAATTACATATAAAATCAAGAAAGTTACATATTGGCTCATCCCTGGCCATATGCTACTCTAGGCTTCTGGCATATAGTTTTGTAAGTTCTTAATGTGGCATCAAAGATTATTCATCTTATATGTGAAGGTTTTGGCCACTCATTAGCTCCTATGGTGTAACTGATTCTTTAGCAGATTAGCTGGTACAATGGGAAAGAAGAAAACAGAAGAACTTGGTGCAGCGGCCAAAGCTAAAATGAGCAATAAGGAAGGTCAAGTGAGGAATAAGGTATCAATCTCAGAAATGCTTGCCATCATGGACCAAAAATTAGATAAATCTAAGAAGGGAACTTCATCTTCTTTAAGTAGTACTAATAAGCCTCAGAAAAAAGTTACGCTGAAGGTTGCATCTTACACCGAAGGCGTTGATCTCCCTCCTTCAGATGAGGATAATGGACATGCCTTCGGAGAAGAGATCCGACTATTGATGCTCAAAGAAGATTAAGTCATTTTGAAGCCACTTGATGTTTCAATGAGTGACATGGAACTGAGGAAACGGGAAAAGAAAGATGCTTGCTGCTCATGCTGTAGAGCATGCAAAGCAGGAGGCCTTAAAAGATGACCATGATGCTTCACAGTGGTTGTCGGCAGTCGGGTTTCAGTTGTTGTTGGAGATGATGAAGCTGATGCAAATGTCAAAGACATAACAGTGGAAATTTCTCTGTTTCAACTAGGGGGAAGGAACTCTTAAAGAATGCATCGGTAAAGATATCTCATGGTAAGAGGTATGGTTTAGTGGGACCCAATGGAATGGGCAAGTCTACACTTTTTAAGACCCAACGGGGGGTTTTTGTATATCTCATGTTATTTAGCATAATAATAAATAATATAATTTATTTTATACAATTTGACATTTTAAAAGCTTGCTTCACAACTAGTACAGTGTTTGGCTATTTTACAAATTTAAAAGGGACAATTTGGTAATTTTCTAAATTTGAGGAGGGAGATAGTATACAAATTTGTAATTTTTTAAATTAAAATGGGAGCAAATAGTAGATTAATAGGTAATTTTATACATTTTATATGCATAATTACATATAAAATCAAGAAAGTTCCATTATCAAAGGGTGGCAATGCACCCCCTCCCCCCATCAACATATTGGCTCGTCCCTGGCCATATGGTACTCTAGGCTTCTGGCGAATAGTTTTGTAAGTTCTTAATGTGGCATCAAAGAATATTCATCTTATATTTGAAGGTTTTTTCCACTCATTAGCTCCTATGGTTTAACTGATTATTTAGCAGATTAGCTGGTACAATGGGAAAGAAGAAAACAGAAGAACTTGGTGCAGCCGCCAAAGCTAAAATGAGCTATAAAGAAGGTCAAGTGAGGGTAAAGGTATCAGTCTCAGAAATGCTTGCCAGCATGGACCAGAAATTTAAAGGGAACTTCATCTTCTTTATGTAGTACTAATAAGCCTAAAAAAATAGTTAAGCTGAAGGTTGCATCTTACTCCAAAGGCGTTGATCTCCCTCCTTCAGATGATGAGAATAATGGATATGCCTTCAGAGAAGAGATCCGACTATTGATGCTCAAAGACGATTAAGTCGTTTTGAAGCCACTTGATGTTTCAATGAGTGACAAGGAACTGAGGAAACGAGAAAAGAAAGATATGCTTGTTGCTCATGCTGTAGAGCATGCGAAGCAGGAGGCCTTAAAAAAGATGACCATGATGCTTCACTGTGGTTATCGGCAGTCGGGCTTCAGTTCTTGATGGAGATGATGAAGCTGATGCAAATGTCAAAGACATAACAGTGGAAAGTTTCTCTGTTTCAACTAGGGGGAAGGAACTCTTAAAGAATGCATAGGTAAAGATATCTCATTGTAAGAGGTATTGTTTAGTGGGACCCAATGGAATGGGCAAGTCTATATTATTTACGACCCAATGGGGGTGTTTTTTTGTATATCTCATGTTCTTTAGCATAATAATAAATAAAATAATTTATTTTATACAATTTGACATTTTAAAAGCTTGATTCACAACTAGTATAGTGTTTGGTTATTTTAAAAATTTAAAAGGGACAATTTGGTAGTTTTCTAAATTTGAGGAGGCAGATGATATACAAGTAATTTTTTAAATTAAAAGGGAGCAAATAGTAGATTAATAGGTAATTTTATACATTTTATATACATTTTATACTTTATCAAAGGGGGGCATGGTTGATTGAGTCATTTCGTACCCAAATCCTTAATTCTTGTCATGTACCATTCTTGCTTGAAACTTTTGCCATGGTTGATAGAGATGAGCGTCGACGTCTTATTTCAGTCCTGACTCTCATCTTTGCCACTACTAGTAATAATGATCAGATGGCCCTTGGTGCTCGTGGTTTCTCTAGTTCTCGTCCCCCAACTGGGAGGAAATTTTGTCATCATTGTGGGAACAATGGTCATATCAAGGATACTTGTTGGAAACTTCATCCCGAGTTACGTGCTCAATTCCAGAAGAAGATTAATATATCCATTAGATCGGCAACAGTAGCTAATACTTCTATAGCCACCAGTAATTTGGCCGATTCATTTATCCTCTCTCAAGTAGCAGCTTTACAGGCTCAGGTGTCTCGTCTTATATCTTAGCAGACTCCTACTATTGCTATTGCTAATGTCTCTTATCCTCCTACCTCCACTGCCTCAGTTACTCCCACTACACTTCATATTCGTACTGAGTCACCTACATGGATTTTAGATTCGAGGGCAAATGATCATATGAATCAGTCTTTTCTACACCATTGGAAGCTGTTAAAGGTTCGGCACAGTTAGCTGATGGTTTTCGGACTGTTGTGAGCGGTAGAGGGACTATACATCTGTCTCCTGAAATTACTCTTACCTCTATTTTTCATTTTCCTAAATTTTCTATGAACCTTTTATTTGTTAGTCGCCTAGCCAAAGCTTTAGATTGTGCTGCAACTTTTTTGACTGATCGTTGTTTTTTGCAAGATCATTGTACGAAGAGGATTTTTGGCAGGGGGTATGTGTGGGATGGACTATACTACTTTGGCGATCCACCTCCCCTTCAACCACCAGATCCTATTATTCGAGTTGCCTCTTCTATTACTTTTTATTTTCTTGTTTCATTTTCTTTTAGAGACTTACATTTGTGGCATGCTCGTTTGGGACATGTCAATTTTTAATATCTTTGTTCGTTATTTCCTTCGTTGATTAATGCATGTAAACACTTTCAGTTTAAATGTGAAATTTGCGAGCTTTCGCAACATTGTCGTAAGACTTATATTTCGCGCATGAATAGATCTGTTGCTGAGTTTGATTTAATTCACTCTGATGTTTGGGGTCCATCTCCTGTTATTGCTATGTCTGGACACCGATATTATGTCACATTTATTGACGACTTTTCTAGATGTACATGAGTTTATTTGCTTAGGAAAAAATCTGATGCCTCACATGTGCTTAAACAATTTCTTATTATGATCAAAACCCAGTATGAAACTGTTGTATGATCGATTCGTTCTGATAATGGGGGGAGTATATTTCAGATGATCTTGTCTCTCATCTTTCTAGTCTTGGGATTCTTCAGCAGCTTACATGTCCATATACTCATGACCAAAATGGCATAGCTGAGCGTAAAAATTGTCACTTTATGGGCATTTCCCGTTGCCTTTTGAAGGGAATGTCGGTTCCTTAAATTTTTTGGGACACGTCTGTTCTCGCCGCAACATATTTGATTAATAGAGTTCCTAGTCGAATCTTGGGTGGGAAAACTCCTTTAGGTCTTCTTCATCCCGAAAAACCATTTTCCCTATTATTCCTCGTGTCTTTGGTTGTGTTTGCTTTGTTCAAAACAAGAGTCCTACTCGAACAAAGTTGGACGATAGGTCTATCCATTGCGCATTTATGGGATACTCATCTCAGTCCAAAGGGTATCGATGTTACGATCCCTCATCTAGACGGTTTATTTCTTCTTTGGATGCTTTTTGGGAGAATACCTCATTCTTTTCTGGTTCCATTGGTGTTAGGGCTGGGGTCCCATCCGTTGAGGATCTTCCTCATCCTATCCCTATTCTTGACCCCCCCTAATATAGATGCTCTCGTTGTTTCTCCTACTTCTTTGCCTCTCATTGCAGGTCCTCCTACCAAGGTGTATAGTCGTCACTCTCATCTACATGTGTTGAACTCCTCTACGAACGAAGGTATTGATCCTCCCCCTAATCACCTCACTTTATCATGTTCTACTGACCACACTATTGAGAATCGTATTTCGTATAGTGCTCTATCCAATTCCTTTCAGGGATTTGTTAGCCACATTGATTCTACTACGATTTCATGATCTGTTGGGGAAGCAATACAAGACCCACGGTGGGTGGCCGCTATGCAAGATGAGATGAAAGCCTTGCAAGATAATCATACTTGGGACTTGGTTGCTTTGCCTCAGGGAGAGAAAACGGTTGAATGTCATTGGGTATTCAATCTTAAATATAATACGGATGGAACTGTTAATCGGTACAAGGCACGTCTAGTCGCCAAAGGTTTTACTCAGATTTCTGGCAATGATTTCAATGCAACTTTTGCTCCTGTTGCAAAAATCACTATTGTTCGTTTTATTATCTCTTTGGATGCTTCTCACTCCGGGCCCTTGCATCATATGGATGTCAAGAACGCCTTCTTGAATGATGATTTGGATGAGATTATTTATATGGATCCGCCTCCAGGTTTTCAGGCTGAGGGGGAGTATTCAGGGAAAGTATGTCGTCTGCGAAATTCCTTGTATGAGTTGAAACACTCTCTGCGGCTTGGTTTGCTCAACTTAGTGAAATGGTGCTTGAGTTAGGATTTCTTATATGTCACTTTGATCATACATGTTTTATCAAACAGAATTCATTAGGGCAATGTGTCATCCTCTCTGTGTATGTGGATGATATCATCTTGACTGATGATGACAGTATCGGCATTACTAAGGTCAAGAAAGATTTTAGTTCAAATTTTGATATCAAAGATTTGGGGGGGGGGGGGCAAAGTATTTTTTTTGGGTATTGAGGTTGCACGTTCTGAGATAGGTATCTCTCTCTCGCAGCGGAATTATGTTCTTGACCTGCTTGGTGATACTGGGATGTTGGGATGTAGACCTGCATCTACACCTATGGATCCGAATATCAAACTTTTAGCTAAATCAGGTGAACTATTAGCAAATCCAAGTATATATCAGAGATTGGTTGGAAGACTTATTTATCTTACTAATACACGTCCCGATCTGGCTTTTTCTGTTAACCTTGTGAGCCAGTTTATGCATGCTCTCCGTACTTCACATTTGGATGCAGTTTACCACATTTTGAGATACTTGGAGTCTTGTCGGGGACTTGGTCTTTTCTATTCCTCCAAAAACACATTTGATGTGTTTTACTTTACTGATGCTGACTATGCTGGGTCAAAGACAGATAGGAGATCTACATCTGGTATTTGTACTTTTTATGGTAATCATCTTCGCTCCTGGAAAAGCAAGAAGCAGTATGTGGTTTCTTAATCATCTGCTGAGGCATAATACAGGGCAATGGCTCAAGGGACGTGTGAGGTTCTTTGGCTTCATTCTATTGTAGGGGAACTCAGTTTCTTACCATGTTTACCTTCCACATTCTACTGTGATAATAAGTCGGCCTTAATATTAGTTTCAGATTCTGTTCTTCATGAAATAACCAAGCATATCGATGTTGATTTTCACTATTCGAGAGAAAGTTCGTTCTGGAGCTATCTCTACAAAGTTTGTTCCTTCATCTGAGCAAACTTTTGATGCTCTTACAAAGTATGTCGGTCCTACTCTTCTACAATTAACTCTTCGCAAGCTAGGCATGATTGATATCTATGCGCCAGCTTGAGGGGGAGTGTTGGATAATATTGTTTATCTTTACTACTTCTCTGGTATTTAAGGATATTTTAGTATTTTTAACTTTCTTATCCATGTGTATAAATATCTCATGTACTATCTCAATTTTATGAATCAATATAACTCTTTTAGCTTTCTAGTATTACAACCACCAATAGTATCATGTTGTAAACATCCTCTATACTGAAGCAAACTAGAAATACAGATCTTTGGTAGTTTTTTTCCATAGATTTAGATTTATGGTGATTATCACCACGTCTTTGGGGTTTTGATTTGTTGATCTGGTTTGGCTGCCTCATCATTTTCAGAGCTCTCTTTCGCGTATATAGCAATTGTTCAACTCGAGAGATTGTTGGCTTTCGTCAGCGGTAGTTTATAGTGATTGTTTGGCTATTCTTACTAGTTTGCTCTATGTTAAATGAGAGAATCACAACATGAAGAAAAACACTGAAAACAAGAACGATTTTGAGTTTCTCTATCCGCTTCTCTAAATCTTATGATCGATGGAAAATTGACTCAAACATGGGTCGTTGTGTAATTATGCGTCGAATGTCTAAAAAATGGTGATGAAGATATTGGCAGTAAAAAGAATTTGAAGAATGTTGCATAGACACTTAACATTTGGAGCTCTAGGTTCTTTGAACTTGAAGATAGATCTATGGAAGATTGGAAACATTGCCGGAAAAGGAGATTACAAGGAACTATTACTTTTTGGAAAAGGAGATTACAAGGAACTATTACTTTTTTGGAAAAGGAGATTACAAGGTCCTCATTTTATTCTTAAAATTTCTAAATTATCTTTTACTCAAAATTAAATGTTATGATAGCAATTAAATTATTCAAGTAAATAATCAATGAACATTTGTAAACTTTAAAATAGATCATTAATAATTATTTTTATATTATATCTTACAATATTTATTGTGATTTATTGAAACAACATAATTTACACCCTCGACAAATATTAGATGATATTAAAAATCTCTTTTAGATAAACTTTGCTATAACAAAAAATTGACAACTAAAATATGAGAATAAAAGAAACAAATTTATATTTCTATTAAGCTATATAAATTAAAAAAAAAACAAATCACAACTAAAAAAATATTTTTCTTTACATTATCATTATTATTATTATCCCACAATTATCAAAAGATATTATATTTATTTAACGAGAAAATACGAAGAGCCGAAATGCTATTTAAAAAATAGATGTATTTTACATTTTAGAAATCAATAAATTATTATGTATTGTGATTTTCTTCAGTTCTCATTTAAGTACTTTTTTCATTTTTATTTCTTTTAACTTTTCATTTACTTAAAATAATGTGCTTGAAAATTAATCCTCACTATTTTTTATTTCTTAAACTAGCATAGCAATGAGAACACATATACTCACAAAAAATTAAGTGTACCTATATTAACAATATTCAAAAGATTTTATATTCACGCCCAACACACATGTCAAAAAACTAGTTAATATATAAGTTTCTAAGCATATATTTAAAATGTTATAAGTAAAAGTGCAAAGACTTCAAATACAATCAATAAAGCTGTAATAATCAAAGAGAGTAGAGATGTAAAAATCAAACTCAATTCTCTTTTAATGTGACTCGACAAACTCTGTCTACATCTCATAAAGAGTTGTTTCCACCGCTCTTATTAGATGGGCTTTTAATAGTTTTCTCTAGGCAAAAAAAACGATGTGGAAAGATTAATTTAGCTAAGAAAATGTGTAAGGAGTGACTGCAAAATAGTAATGCATAAAGGTGGTATTTGCACCTTAGCCCTAATATTATTACATGTACAACAACATTCGCCTTCAATAATGAGTATTACTTAAGTAGTTAAGTTGACAAAGATGAACCCCCATTACTCAAGTTGACAATGGTGAACGAACACATCTTCCATATAGTCATAAAGAACTTCGTCTCGGTCCATACTAAAGATGAAGTCAAGTGTATCTCCGTGTTGTGTTACTAACGAAAAGTTTAATCAGGGGTGGGTTAAAGATTAAAATTGGAACGTTTTTTGACAGTTTGATGTCTCGATTATAGTGATGCAAAAAAAGGCCTTGATTGTAAGGATCTCAATTTTATAATTATATTTTATTAGTTCTAATAACTTTAAGTAAGTAAAATAACAGTACCAAAACCTTAACCCAAAATTAATATTATAGTTGAATTCTATAAATATTTGTATATTGATTTTGTATGAATTTTTTTACTTAGCCTTTTCATTTTTAGGTTAAAGTTTGATTTCCTATTTTTTTTTCTCTAAATTTTTTTTGTCAATAAATATTATAAAATTGCGGACTTATTTCTTCTCTACCCTCTAGCCTTTTGGTGGATATAAAATGTAAATAGGGATATGGATATGGATATTTTCCCTAATCCCTACTCATGCAAAACCCTAGCCAATAACATCCGCTTGATTGTTACTAGGAAGAAACATAAAAGGTTTTAATGGAAACAAACTCAATGATTGAGGGTGAAGTGTACTTTTATATATATATATATATATATATCCAAATTAGATATGGTGCAATAGACCCCGAATTTCTGAAAATTCCAATTTCCAGAAGGTGGAAGTGAAGACCAATAAAGAAAATAAGTGAAACAAGACTAGATGAAGCTAAAAGAATAAGAACCAATCTTCGCAGGAGGATGACTAATAGGGAAAATAAAGGAAAACCAAACTCATTAAGACTATGTTTGGATTTTGAAAATATGAAGGAAAGAAAAATAAAGAAAAGTTAAATGAAGAGTAAGCTGAAGAAAATTATTAATATGGTTATGTTCGTTTATATCGTTATTTTCCTCCATATATTGCAAAGACTCTAAATAAGGGAAATACAGTTCTCCACTTTTTTTTTGGTTTTCCTACTAATTTCCAAGAGCCAAACATTGCATAACCAATCTTCTTTTCATTAAATGAAATCAAATAAGTATAACTAGTAAGTCTGAATTTATGAAGGTATATACATTTAAATAAATATGTAATTTTAAAGTTATGCATGAACCATGTTATAAATATATGTATATGAATGATATAATTTCGAAGCTTGTACAATACTTTCCAATACGAGTAAGAATTTTATCCGAGTTTAGGCACTATGTTTTTTTATAAATGGTAGAAGAATAAACTCCAGATTCTTTATCAGGTTTATGCCCATAATTGGAATAAAGTCTTCTAGAATTTTTTTTCTTTTGAGCTTAATTTTATGATTTTAGTGGTGTGAGAATTTTTACTTGTTTGCTTGTAAATTAACATGTCAATTTGGTGGCAAAGATGTCGAGCCTTCCGGTTGACTAATCAATTTCCATTTACAACTCTAACATCTTACTCTTAGGCTTCACTAATAAATCCTGCATGCGTAGTCCTTTCTATAAGTAGCATGTAATAGATTCGAAAGGAAAGCAGTCAAACAAAGATCAAGTAGGTCTCTTTTACTGTCAGTGACTGAGGTTCAAAATCCCATCGATATACTGCTGAACTACAAGTTTGAAGCTTCAGATATCAGCAAGTGCGATGAGTTGATTAACCACACTAGGATCTGCAAGAGTGCTAGTGTCTCCAAGCTCATCTAAATTCCTGGATGCAATTTTCCTCAAAACTCTCCTCATAATTTTCCCGCTCCTTGTTTTGGGAAGGCTGGGTGCCCAGTGAATTTTGTCAGGTGCCGCGAACGGTCCTATCTGAACCATGGAGTAAATTTTGAACTTCAATACGTAATTAAAAAAAATAAAAAGATTTACAACAGAGATGGCAGAGAAATCTATTTAATTAAGTAGTCTACACACCTGCTTTCGGACTGTGAGTATGAGGCTTTTTCGGAGTTCTTCACTATAAGGAATACCCTCCACTAGAGTCACAAATGCATAGATACTCTGTCCTTTGACCTGCAGTAGTATAACATAATGGTTCAACTTCAAACATACAAGTGCAGAATGATATATGCAACGATTAAAGTAAATATAGTTCTGAAATGCATAAATTTATTCTTCTTCCTCCTTTCCTTATTCTTGCATACCAGTCACATTCTCAGATGCACATACTTACCTCATGCTCAATACCAACCACAGCTGCCTCTGCACATTGCGGATGGGAAACCAGAGCAGATTCCACTTCTGCTGTGCCAATACGGTGTCCACTACATATGGTTATATACGTCAGATTTATTGGAAAATAATGACTTTCAAAGTTTCATCTTCAGAACGAAAGATCTAGAATTTTGTTAGATGCACAAAGAGGGAATGGCACTGGAATTTATAGAAAACCATGAAAAGTTTGTGGGTTGGTTTACGTCAAGTCAAACAGTAGGAGAAAAAACTTACACACCTAACATTAATTACATCATCGACTCTTCCAGTAAGCCAATAATATCCATCCTCATCCCTGGAAGATATTGCGCACAGCTTAACATAATCGTTTAACTCATTAGTATATCAGCATGCTTTACAAGAAAAACTAGGTTAAAGATGCGAAGTAGACAGACTTGTCGCAAAATACCAATATCAGTCTGCTAGGTGAAACTGTAAAATGAAAATTTCCTAGTACCATGTTGCTATGACCATCAACACCAAAATAACAATTATAAACTAGTGATTCACCACCGGAATTTAGTACACTTCATTGTGTTAAATGTTATAGTGAAACAGATCAGATGAAAAAAGTAAGCATAATCACCTTCTACAGCCATCCCCAGTAAAATAAAAGCCAGGGAATGGCTTAAAATATGTGGTTTCATATCTTTCGTGATCACCGTAAAGAGTTCGGAATGCTCCAGGCCATGAGTTTTTCACACACAGATAACCGCTGCACTCGCCCTCAATTTCAACCCCTTTTTCATCTACTATGGCAGGCTGCAGTCCCCCAAGCACCACCACCCCGGCACGCCAAAAAAAAGAGGGGAAAAATATAATAAACCGATGTAAAAACGTACTCAAAAGTTATTGACAAGTTAGATTGTTATTTTATGAAAACAAAATTCAAGTACCTGAACTCCAAAAAAAGGAAAAGTAGCTGAACCAGGCTTTTGTGACCACGCACCAGGTAGTGGAGTGATCTGAGAATTAAAAATGAACAAAAGCAACAAAATTCTAACAATATTTTTGTACAGCACAAAATCATCAACATTGTTCTGTGAGAACAAAACTTCTGCTAAACCATACCAAAATGCATGCATTTTGTTAAAGAAACTTGACGAACGAACTTTTAATTACCATGAAACCACCAGTTTCAGTTTGCCACCAAGTATCAGAGATAGGGCACCTTGACTTTCCAACAATATTGAAAAACCACCTGCACTATTTAATACCATTAACATAAATCTTTTCATACATCAAGATACAAAGTGTAGATTAGAACCTCCATGCACTTGGATTAATAGGCTCGCCGACACTTCCAAGGATCCGTAAAGATTTTCTGGAGTAGCGGGTAACATACTGCATTGTTGGTGGTAGTCAACATCAACAAACCAGTTATTTTCACTTCACTAACAAGACCTCCAAGTATCGAATGGCACCGATATTTTAGTAGCCATAACTTGGAACAATTATTGGAAGTTCATTTACTGGCTATATAACGAGGACTTTCACAATGGAGATCAGTAAAGAGAAGAAAGAATCACAGCCATCTTGAGATCCTCTTGAACTTTATGCAAGTACTATACTCTTTAAGGATAAAAGAGCACACGAAGTTCAACATGATCACTGGAAAATGGATGATTTAAGAAAATATGAACCTAAAGAGAATAAATGCTGTCCTTGAAGAAATCTGATGCAATAAAGTAGAAGACAAATGCTGCTTAGTAGAAACATTCTTGTCAGTAGCAACCACCAGCTACCAGGCATGTAAGATAAGTATAAATGATTTGTACAGCCTTGAGGGGTTTTCGTCTAAAAAAGAAGTATAAATGATATCTTACCTCATCTCCTTCACGCATAAGGGACCGCACCAATGTGGGGGCAGTATAGAATATAGTCACCTTGTATTTATCAACAATGTCCCAACAGCGTCCTGGATCAGGATAACTGGGAGCCTGCAATTAATAAAGGTGTAAGATTCTATTGATCATAGAGATAAAAAAATCCAATTTATGAGAGGGAGCTCCTTTTGGACCATTTCACATCCGATTTTTCAAATACTTTAAACAATTAATCTAACAGGTTGACGTCCTCTCTAATACATTGAATTTTATGTTGTATGAGATACCCAGAACCCAGAGTTCCATGTAACCTCATTCAGCATATAAAATTACTAATGTAGAACCACTTCATTAAAGTGAATGATTAAACCACTTGAGAAGTTCTCAGCCTATTACCCCTTCATAAACAACAACACTAGCTCCGTTGAGCATAGGCCCATAAGTTACATAGCTGTGTCCAGTAATCCAACCACAGTCAGCAGTACACCTAAGAAAGTAAAAGAATCTTCACTCACCATACCTTACTGTATAATTTCACCCACGACAGATATGAAAACACCAAGGGAAAGTTGAGTTTTCATCATACCAGTAGATGTCAGATGATTTGTAGTCAAATGCGTATTTAAATGTTGTTGCAGTGTACACCATATATCCTCCGGTTGTATGAAGAACTCCCTGAATAAACATGTACTTAAACCAATGAAATAAGAAGTTTTAAATAAATTATGACACACCTACCTTTGGCTTTCCAGTGCTCCCACTTGTATAAAGTAGAAAAAGAGGATCCTCCGCATCAACCCACTCCACCATGCAAGAAGTTGGATATTTGGAAACAGCATCCTAGAAGACAGCACCAGCTGTTACGGAGAAAAAAACTTCCCTGATCTTTTAGATAACATGTAAAGTTATGTAACACCACAAGTATCCAAATCTTATCAAGTAACAAAGGAGATACAATAGATTAAGCCTCTAATTTATTTGCATAGTTACATAGACACTTTGAAGTAATCATCTTTTACTTCTCCATTTTGGTAAAATATCATGTTGGAAATTAAACAAGGAAGGCATCATGTGTAGACATCTTATCTTTTTGGCTAGTTTGTGTGTTGCAAGGATAAAGACATTTTTATCAGAGAAATGAAGGCTTATATACAAACCTGCCACCAGATATCTCTTTCTTCATTCCATTGGGTACTTTCTCTCTTCAATGCTGGCTCATTTTCGTAGGTTAAGCATGTCTCTGTTCAAAAGTTAAAAAGGTTGTCCGTGAAGGGAAAAGATAAGTGTTGCCCATGATCCATAACTGCTGGGAGATATGTTACACAAAATTAATATTAGGTGCTTCACCTTAGCTGAGGTAAGACTCTTTGCATGGCATAAGATAATTTTTTTATCTTCTCAACATGCAATAGACCTAATATTGTCATTGTTCTCTCACTAACATGCGTCAAAATTCTGTTGATTCAACTGGGTGCTTCACCTTAGCATAGGTTAAGACGCTTTGCATTGTCATAATATATTTAATTCTCCTTTGGACATGCAACAGAACTTGTATTGTCATTATTCTCTCAGTAACATGCTTCAAAATTCTGTTGATTCAAAAAAGCTTTTAAGGGGGCTTGCAAAAGGCACCTAAAACAGCCAATCATTCAACAGAGTGGAAAATAATGCATATAAAGGTTAACTCAAAAGCATCCTGTGCTGGGGAATTAATTAGGTCTTCAACTTCATTTTACAGCTCTAACTCTTATATTATATGGCTAATTTATCATGTCATTGTGGAGCGACTACATCTTCACTGTCTTCATTTTACAGCTACTACTGTAATGGGTAATTTATCATGTCACTGAGGAGCAACTACATCTTCACTGTCTTCACTTTACAGCTACTACTGTAACCTTTCTTTCACGATGGATGACTATAACTTACTCTTTTCCCTACGACCGAGTGAGCAGCTGTTCTTGCTGTTCTTGCTGTTCTTGAATCAGTTGCATTTGATTTGGGAAGGTCGGTATTTAAAGTAGTTCCGGAGAAAGGCTAAATGGATTTAGGAGCGAAAAAAACCGGCTATCCCCTTCTTAATAGACGCTGGCCCCGGCGCCGGCTCGGGCTAAATCAAAGTAGCAGCAATCAAGATACCGGGCTCAAGGCTAGATAGAAGATAGGCTATTCCTCTTACCGTACTTCCCGAGGGGAGGTTGAAAAAAGATGTTACAGAAGAGGAGTCCTTAGGCCTCCCGAAAAGATAGAAGTCTCC
This sequence comes from Datisca glomerata, assembly GCA_003255025.1. Lineage (NCBI taxonomy): Eukaryota > Viridiplantae > Streptophyta > Magnoliopsida > Cucurbitales > Datiscaceae > Datisca > Datisca glomerata. The sequence continues at coordinate 243,269 of QANY01003681.1, forward strand.
GATAATAAGTCCTTACGCCGACATTAGCAGTAGCGCTAGTAAGGCCGACAAATACAAAGAGTGAAGGTGCGACAGCGTTTTTTTTTAAGCCCAAAGGCTAGTTCAGTCACTTAAGACACTGAGGGAGCAATAACTGAATTTAGATATATAAAGGTCTCCAAAAACAAAACAAACAAAGTATCTAAATGATATAGCAATCACTAAGCTTCCTCACCTACAAAGACCCCATCTTTGGCCAATTCAGTAAGGGCATCATCCACAATTTCTTTGAGGTGGATGATCTTAGAACCCCGTTTAACAGCATTGCAAGTAATTACAACTTTTGCTTTGCTATCAGTAATTCTTTGCGCAAGAGATTCTGAAGAAAATCCAGCAAATACAACCTAAATTGGAAAAGGGGACGGGTAATTAATTGCAAGCCATCAGAATGAAAGTTTTGGAAATTTTAGAAAGACCACCGGGGAGGGGGGAGAAATGTCATGCAATACCGAGTGGATGGCACCAATACGAGCACATGCAAGCATGGCAATTGGAAGTTCCATTAGCATGGGCAAATAAACTACAACAGCATCACCTTTTTTTACGCCAATATCTCTCAAGTAGTTTGCAAGCTGCAAGCAAGATAAATAAGAGGCAGACAATTCCCCATTCAAACACGAAAGTGAAGGATGTTATCAATGATTATCCTTTTCCTCTACAATAATATTACAACGTTAACTTTTATAAATGTTAGTCATTGTGTAGGTAAGAGTCAAAGAGCATAATAACCACCTGACAAACTTTTTGAAGAAGCTGAGTGTAGGTTAAAGAGCCATCAAAACCAGGCTCATTTCCTTCCCAGTAAATAGCAACTTTTTCACCAAGTCCAGCCTCAACATTTCTATCAAGGCAGTTGAAGCATATGTTGGTGATACCGCCCTTAAACCACTGCTCAGTATTGCAAAGTATAAAGGAAATAAGTAAGATAGAGAGCGAGAGGTAAATTAGCATATGAAAGATGGTCTTTGATTGCATGTGGGTAACTGGAAACAAAAACAACGAAAGGAGGATAGGGTATAGGGAACGGAAAACTGAAATTTTAGGATCACCTCTATCTTGATGTCACCTTTCCTGACATCAAAATTCTCGTGATAAACTTTTTGGCTCCATTTCTGTTTCCAATAGAACTCGGAGGATGCAATGTCAGACCAAAATCCAGCGGGATCCCGGATTGACTTGTTATACATCTCTTGATACTGATTGGCATACATACGTTCAAAATAAGCCAAATAATGTTTTGAGAAAAGGAGAGAGGGAGAGAGAGAGAGAGAGAGAGAGAGAGAGAGAGAGAGAGAGCGGAGAGATTTCATCTAAAACTATGAGTCACGAATAAGCATGTGGTGAGGTTTTATTCATCAAAACATATAATTACTTGAAAATTTGTGTTTGCGGCGACCAAAACAAGATGAGAGAGAGAGAGAGAGCACCTTTTGTGGGGAAGAAACATGAGCTTGGCGAGAAAAGTCATCGCTAGGAAAAATAAGATCATCCTCTTCAGAAGCGAGAGACTCTCCCAAAATGACAGCATTCAGTGGTGGTATATTTGCCGCAACAGTTTTGCAGCTGCTTATGGTGTTTGTGTGGGGGGGATTAAATCTGGAGGTTGATCCCCAATAAGGACCAACACAAGAAGTCGCCCATAGAGGCAGAGGCAGAAGCAGAGGCAGACGATCAGTATTAAGATTAAGGTTGTTAGTAGTATTATAGTTGAGGAGTCTACGACTGCTTGGAGTGTTGTAATTAGAGAGATGCTTAATAATATAACCTCGTTGTCGTTGATTATAAGGAAGAAGGAAGGATGTAGCTGCTGATAGAGGTTGATGGAGTGAGGCCATCCTAACTCCTATCCTAATATCCTCTCATCATCATCATCATCGTCTTCTTCTTCTTCTCAATTGAACACAACACAACACCACTGACCACACCACATCTCACCTCACCTACTCACCTATATAGACATTAAGATTTTATCATGCATTAATCTATCACTGTATTTTTATTTTATTATTACAATAAGATCTTCTCTATGCTATAATGCTTGTCGTAATCGTTAATATATTTACATTAAAAAATGGTAATGGCAGTTTCAAAGAAATGGTAATAGCACTCTAATGATAATGATAGTACGTTGGATTTGGCAGCAATTCAAAGGCTTGCTGTCCTTTTGTTTTAATTTGGGATAAGGATTTTTCAAAGATAATGTACTGTACCCAAGCGAAGGCCACAGGACACAGAGTCTTCTTGATTAAAGAATCTCAAATACCGAGTACAGTTATAAGTAATCTCAAAATAAGTATTACATATATATATATATATATATATTAAAATAATTTTACACTCATCAATTAATTATTTAAATTTTAAGTGCTCAACTAATATGACAATTATTCATAAATTAATTTATTAAATCATTTTAATAAGTCATAAAATATCAACTGTTAAATTATTTCAACATCATTTAGTGACTTAAAATTTAGTCAATTACTCAGTTACTCTAAAACTATTCATAATGTATTTTCAAGATCTGGTTTTTAATTGATTTTCGGCAACACCCACCAAAATAAGAAATTATAAAGACTATCGGTTATAATGTGACCGTTGCATGAAAAAATAAACGATTAAGATTTGTTTTGATTTAAAAAAAATAAGTTTACTTTTTTATTTTTATTTTAAATAGATTGAAACTAAATCAACAGATGGGGTCACAGTTCACATGGTAGACGGTATATTTAATAACTTCTTTACAAAAATGGCTGCCTAGTCCACTTTCAAAGCCGAACGTCCAAATATTAGACCCATGGTAACCATCACACGCCGGCCACCATCCATGAAGGGCTGCTACCATTGCCGGCCCATTGGAATGCTTTACAGCCTTGAAACTTAAGGATTAAATACATTTTAACCCTTTCAAATTAAAGTATTTTGCATAAGCTTTTATTTTGAACATCAGTTTTAAACTTTCTAGTCTATCGCTATCCTTTGACATATTTTTCATAAAATCAAAAAACGAAATTCTCTGCTTACTAAAATATTCAACTCTTTCATTTCAATGTAATCTTGTGTAAAAACTCTACAAAATCCACAAAAGTTTCCATTATGTCACAAGTTACATGTCCTCACTAATGTCATAAGTTACATGTCACCACTAAGATCAAGCATCATTCTAGTGCAAGATTTGATAAGTAATATTCAACCTATTAGAATTAATTTTATCTATAATATTTTGTTCTTCCATTTGAATAGTTCTTGATAGAGATAATCGCTATCGCTCTATAATGATAAATCTCTAAAACTAGTACCTAGGTACAATCTACATTTCACCTTAGTTTTTATTGTCACAATTTTACGTAATCACACTCATTCCTCTTCCTGAAAAGAAAACGAGAATTATTTATCGAAACTCAAAATGATTAGAAAAATACAGAATAATCTATTAAAATGGTGTTGATAGTGAAAGGAATATAAATTGATCAACCATGCTCGAATATCTATTTTTATCACAAAATCCTTCATCTTTAGTTTGAATTAATTTCGCAATCTTTTTCTTTTTCTTTTTATGTATTATCACTCATTAACGTAATCTGTGAAATGAACTTATGAATAATTAATATATTATCGATACGTCACTTTATCAATTAAAATTTAATCGATATCTTTAAGGTTGTGCAAAAATTTATCAAAGCAAAGAAATTAAACGTGACCGATTTAATCGGTTTTATAAGTATCCACAATTCATTTGCATAGACTGCAAAAAAAATCGAGATTTTGGTTCGATTAAAAGATTTAACGATTTTTAAACTGAAACGACCGATCCTCCCTGAAACTATTAGTTTTTACGTTTTAGCAGACATTCGGCCTTTCCCAAAGATATGACATGTTAGTCAATTTATAATTAAAACTATTAATCAAGTGTTAAAGATTTTATTTTATGCATAGACCAGTTCAAAAGTCCGATTGGATTGGATTGAATTTGTTTTTAGAAACTGGAATTGGGATTTTGATAGTACAAAAACCGAGAAATTAGTCTAAAAAATAATAATCAAAGCAAATTGTTGGTCATATAATCAGCTTATTTTCTTAAACCATACCGTTTTACAATAGAGCCTTTTTTTTGCGAGCAAGCTTTTTTAAAATCCAACAGAACGTAATATAAATGCAATATCTACGTAAATGATCAGTAGACTTGTCTGCTCTGCTATGCTCATTTCCAAGTATCGAGGGCGGCCTGGAAGGATTGGGGCATAAAGTTAGTAAGAGCATATTTGTTATCCTTTCCAAAGGAACCCTTCCTCCTGGAAGAAGTTGGACAAAGAGGTCGCGGCAATGCCTGAGGTTTAGCACGATTACTTTGTTATACTCCTAACCTGCACCCAAAAAAAAAAAAACAAAAAAACAAAAAAGAATCAAACTTAGAATGTAGAACCTATATTTACTGACGGGGGACAGCAAGTGTTTGATGTGTTAATTACCTTGAGAGATGATAAACGAAATTGAAACCATATATTGTTAATTATCAATTTTGTTCCATTCCACAACTCCTGCTCTGATCTGGCTTTAGTCTTCTTCATTGGAGTAATGAGTTTTCGCATTTATCTAACCCCACCTATGAAAGCATTTCCATCCATCCATCCGCAGCAAGAAAGAATAATATCCAAAGAATATAGAGTGAAATTCAGAAACTATGGGCTTCTTCCTCTGCAAAGAGAGTTAGTATTTTATCAGGGCTGGTAGGGAAGAATGAAGTTCCGCCAAGCACTGAAATATCCAATTTAGCAGTTGTTCTCTTGGTAGCTCCAAAAGAAGTTCTGCCTGCCAAACATGAAATATTAAATTAATAAAGCTAAACCTGACTGTTAGACTGACCCTCTTTACCAAAAACAATTTTGAGTATCGATATTAAAGAATCAATAACAATGCATATGGAATGTCATAACATCATAAATGCAGAGAAAAACACATAACACTGTGATACTCACCTTTAGATACTTCTTAGAAATAACAATGAATTCCTAGAGAGGACTTTTTTGGATTGCAATACTTCTTATAGTAACATGTAACATCTAAAATACAATATCATTTTGTTCCACGCATTACATAATATTTAGGTACTAGCATTAAAAGGTTTGCATCAGAACTTAAACATGCATTCTTTTCCTCCCTCATTTCTGAACAATAAAAAGAAAAAGTACATTTGACTATTAGTCTTATTAAGTTCATTTGTGGATTAAATGATTGAGAAGAAGTTCATTAATAAAATGGTTGTTGCGCTTGTGTATTTTGCGGTGAACCAATCAAGTAAACTAAATTGTAATAGATTCCCAAAGACATGGGATCTGAAGATTTGGTTTCTTTTTCTTTCCTCACAATTCTTAAGAAACCAAACAGGATCGAGAATACTCTAATGTTTCCTTGCTCATTTAGCAGGAAATGCAATCCTGTTCTTCAGTTCAGAAAGTAAAATATAGGCTCTAATACCTTGATCTGATCTTCCTGAAAAACCAAGCAGTGTTGGTAAACGTCAGAAGTCATCGAATCAGTAATCAGCTTGAAAACTTTTTTATTCATGTTTGTTTCCAAGCAGACTATCTTTCCAGAAGCATATATTCTGGTAATTCCAAGATCTGCTGCCATTCTTCTCACATAAAGCTTCTTTAGCAGAAGCTCCATGGAGTGAGGCTCCTTTCCATATTGGCAACGCAAATTCTCAGCAAACTGCATCAGACTCCAGATACCTTTCTCAGCAGCTTTCTCAGCTTCATTGATTATTTCCATGGGGTTCTCCAGATAATTTATGTATTCGGAAGGTAGATGAAGATTTACATTTATATCAATCTGAAGGCAAGGAAAACATATTAATAGAACCATCATTCAATAAAATTCAATAATACAAATCGCTCTTAAAGGCTAAGTGGTTTGTAAGTACATTTGCTTCCGATGTAAAATTGAACTTCAGTAAATACATTAGTATATCTAGACAGCTTAAATTTTTCTGAAAATAGAATAGTAATTACTAAATAGGGAATTCTAATCAATGAACTTATAGAAAAGTTTTTAAATCAATTTCTTGCGAAAATAAATGGATCGTTCTTTTAGGTTTTAAAGGTAGCTTTCCTGCAATCTTCTTCCCTTTTTCTTAATTCTTAGTACACTGCCTTACAACACTTTGGCGAACTCTTTCAAAAGGATTTGGAAGACTGAAATTCTAATAAGGTACAGTTTTCTGCTTGATGCTTCTCCGTTAGATAAATCAATATTAGAGGCTCGGTGCAAAGAATTTCCTGATCGTCTTATATTTCATGTTCTCTAGGTTCTTCACTTTGGAATGAACTTTTGAGCTGTTTTGAGATTAAGCATGGCTAGACCTCTGGATTGTGAAGCTACCTTTAATGAACCTTTCATCGGAAGGGCCTGTTGGCAAGAAGGGAAACCAGCTGAAGGCTTCAGCTATTTTAGCCACTTCGTAGACCATATTGTGTAACAGAAATAGAAGTTTGTACGACTACTTCAAAAATGAGGAGAACCTACTGTAATAGAGCCAAATATCTAGCCACCCTAACGAGTATCGACTATTGAACATAGTCTCAATCCCTTGTTTAGAATTTACAGTGATTGGAATGCAATATAAATAGATAGTTGTTTCTTGGAGCTTGGTTGGATTTAGTATCCTCAATTTCTTTCCTTTGTATTTTTTGATTCCATAAATATAAATCTCTGACTCTAGTATTAAAAAACAATTAACGAACTCCAGACTCAAAAGCAGCAAATAACTGAAATTGTTTAGATTTATCTTTTGATCACAAGTTTCCCTTTGAGCCAGTGAGATACCTGCACTGATTGGTAAGGAACTGAAACCACACGGTGTTCATCCACCTGACCATGACATGGAAAATGATAGAAGATACAGTTAGGAGCTCAATTAATTTGCATGCAGATGTAAGAGTAAAAAATGTCTTCAGGTTCAATATGGTTTTTACCAACTGTAAACCAAAAAAGGCCCTAATTCTATATAACTTATATTTTACAGGCGATAGCTGATGAATCAACATGGACAATAGACTACAAGAAAAGTAATAAACTACAGAACCAAAGTAGATGCCATAGACTCATGGGACAACGGTTCTTAATGACTCCTCTCAGAATTTTTAAGATAGAAATGAATCATGCACCAATACAAACCTTGGACAAGCTCTCAAAGAGCATTTCAAAGAACAGATCAATGCCTACATTTCCAACATCTCCCGTCTGTCGCTCACCAAAAATGGTACCAAATCCTCTTATACCCATGTCCCTCTCTGCAAGTTGGAAGCCTTGCCCAAGCTCTCGGCATTCTTCAAGAGCAGCAAGCCTTTCCTGACAAGTAATGAAATTCGTAATATAAACTGAATTTAACAAACGAAAAGCAAAACTTGCATCCAGAACTCAGTAGGTAGTTATCTAATTTGTAGAACTACAAAGGCTAAAAGAAAACTAAGGATGTAGTGCAAAGAACATGCTTGAGCAAAAGCAGAGGTCTCAATTGAAATACATACCAGTGCTTGTTCAGACAGCAACGACTTATCTGGGTAAAATAAGTGTGCATGAGCCTCCTTGTCCGCCCTCCCAACCCTTCCACGCAACTAATCATAATCAGAAAATAAAAAAGGAAGGAAAAAAGTTATGTGAAAGAAGAAGAAATCTAGCAAATATTTAAAGAAAAGAAATTAAAAAGAAAAAACCTGATACAGTTGTGCTAAGCCAAACTGTTGAACATCCTGAATAATGATGGTATTGGCATTTTGAATGTCAAGACCGCTTTCGACTATGTTGGTGCATATAAGAATCTTAATTTCACCAAGTGCAAATCTTTCCATGGTTTCTTCAAGCTGCTTTGAGTATTGCTGCACGAGAAGCACCAAAGACAATCTTTGAAAAAGAAAATCAAATCGAAACAATGAACATAACTGTTTGAGTAAATTAAAAAGCATAGAATTTTAATTCTTCAAATTGTCAAGACTGATGGATAAGAAAAGGAACTTTTTTTGCCAAATTTTAGCTAGATGTGAAGAAATAAACTATTTAAAGCATTCAATCTTGCGAGAATCATATACTTCAGACCATGAGCATGTACTCAATCTTAAGGTTGATGTCATGTCATGCTCATAACTGTGAGTTGAAGGAAACGTACAAGTCAGAAGTTGATTTGAGGTTAGTGTACATTAAACGAAACTAAAATGTAAAAAATTCCACTGAAGATACAATAACAAACCATTCCAGTAGAAAGTTGCTTTCAATTTAAAAATAAAATATAAATATCTCATACTGGAACTTGCTTGTCAACCCCACAAAGTTCAAAAGAAAACTGTCAGGTCCGTATTAGCAGTTTTCTTATGCAGTACAAAAGTTGAAAGTTAATTTCAAGGATATTTCCGGTTACCACCACTGTGATCACCACAAATATCTGTTTGTGACAGGTATTATTTCTTCAAAATGGAGCAGCTAGAGAACTGCAAGATCCACTAATGTGATGATTTCTTTACAGCAATGTTACAAAATTTGAAAAGTTAAATGAACATTTTCAATCAGTGCCCATGCCAAGGAGATAGATTTAGTTTTTGGTCTCTTATATTACTTGATCTGGAAGCAATATTTTAGTGTAACCAAACAGCTATGAGCTTTCTTTTACCGAACAGCTATGAGTTACTGTACATGTAGCAGATTGGCATAATAAATCAGATGAAACAGACAATGTAAGAATCAAACAACCTAGGGGCTTCAAGGTATTATTTGTAGAGTACAGAAATGTTTGAGAAGTAACTAAAACTCCCAAGTCCAAACAAAAACTGTTGTAAATTATAAGTACTGTCATTTTAGTTATGGTTACAGCACGAGGCCGAAAAAGTATTTGCATATTCCAAACCATCATTTGGTGGAAAAGGTATTAGTAGTAGTACAATTGTACTATTTCATCATTGCCAAACTATATTCCATTGTTGAATAGGAATAAATTGCCACTGACTTTAAACATACCTTTCCATGGGCAATAGCTATCTCAATATTTGGAAATGACGGTTCAAGAAACTCCATTACTTCCTCAAGTCCTATATAATGGCGTGAGATTAATATCAAAACAAAAATATAAACAAATACAGAAGAATGCTGGATACAAAAACCACCTTTGATACACAACTAAATAATTGACTAGTATAAACAGAAGCAACACTTTCTAGTGGAGACAGCAGTAGAATATCATAAATTATGGAAAAACATATGAACTTTGTGAAAAGGTCTTTAAAGTCATCATATAATGTACTAAAAGTCCTATTCCAACAAGTCTACTATTTATAAGTGTAGAGTATCTCTCAAGAAAGAAGTCAAAAGGTTAGTCTATAGAGATCATAAATGTGCCAGGTGTCACTCATGTCTTTACTGTTTTTTGGAGGAGTCTTCTAGTATTTACTAAGAGTTTGTTTAATGGAAGCACTAATGTTAGAAATATCCAAAGAGACTAGAGTTGCCAATATAGGCTTGTAAACCTCAGTTTTTGGGGAATCACTGAGGTCAAGAGAACTCTATCAGTCTATCACTCTCTGTTGGTCTCCACCTTGTGATGCAAGCCATCCTAGTTGTGGACTAGGGCGGTGCCCAAGCCCCTCTAAGAGTGAGTCTTACAATTTGCAATGTGATGCAATTAGCTTATTTCGATTCCTCCTATATTATAACTTATTGTTTCTATTATCTATAACCTTTGTCATGACAATCCTAAGCCGAATTCATTACACATCTAAACACCCTTTTCTTGTCCTACATCACTTTAACCCAATGTCATTACATCCCTCCTAATCAGAGATTGAAATGCAGAAACAGATTAACGAAGGACATTTACATGTTCAGTTAAATCTTTAAAATAGACGAAAGCGTATTAGGAAAGATAATCGTAATTTACTTAGTTTAGTTCTAAAATCCATCTTTGAAGAATATGGGGGAGATTTAAACCAAATTAGTTTTAATCAGAACAACTCTGCATTATCGTTTGTTATTGAGCTACCTTTAATACGAGGCAAAACATAAAAAACTTGGCCTCCACGATCGAGCTCGAATCTAACCGCCGTTATCACCTTCTCTTTACTGAATGGTGAAAGATGGGTTTTTATTGGGACTCTTTCGGGAGGAGGAGTTGTAATCAAACTGAAAGAAAGAGAATATATATAATTTACAATAATGCATAATTGTACAGTGTAAAATCGTTAAAACTAAACTATTGTTAGATGAACTCTATATACTTTTGTATACCGCTTTACCAATATTGATATCATTTTGTTTCTTATAAAAAAAATATGCTAGTATCTATTGAACTTCAAAATCTTGGTAAGCACATAGTTCAAAGTCTTTCCAAATGGAAATAGCCAAAAAGAAAGGAAGACTGTGAATGAATAATAGCATGATTGAGTAAGTTCAGTTTCAAGATCACATGACAAAAACATATTTTGAGCAGGCATCTTGATAATTATAAGCTCAAGGAAAGACTATAGAATATTTTTCCAGTGATTTATATCTGCAATGATGTTATTACCTAGCATCACGAAATCCAGTCAATGCTAAATAAAGAGTTCGAGGTATAGGTGTTGCAGAGAGAGTAAGAACATCAACTGATGTTTTAAAGGAAGCAATTTTCTCCTTCTGCTTGACACCAAACCTCTGTAAAACAGAAGAACAATCCTCTTCAAATGAAAGACTAGAAACCTGACTTTTCCATACAAATGAAAGATCACTGACCGCACAAAACAGTAGAAATATATGAAAAGACCTGTTCCTCATCAACCACAAGAAGACCTAGATTATTATACACAACACGATCTCCAAGAAGTGAGTGAGTCCCAACAATAATATCCAGATGTCCTTGTTTAATCATGTCTAGATACTCCTCTTTTTCTGCTTTAGTCTGTATGATATAACAATTCAGGTTAGTCTTGAACACCAGAAACAGTTCACATTGTCAAAGTATTTTTCCAAAACAGAGAAGAAGAAGGAACTGCATTCCTGCAGCTTCTGGAATTGTTTGAACTTAAGAATGGGCTAATCACCACAGCTCCAACCGGTTATATCCTTTGTCTACTTACTTTGAAAGATTCACTCCCAATAAGCTTAGAAAAACTTTCATATCCATAAAATTGTTCAATGATACTCAAAAAAGGCATTATTCCATGATTAATACACTTGATGACGGCTTCAACTCAAGAACGAAAATCCTTGATTAACATTTGAAAATTGGAAAAAGATCTTTAATGTCCTAAAATTTTAAAAGAGCATTAAAAGTCCACTTCCAACAAGTCTACTATTTAATAATCTTGAGTATTTTCAAGGATCTTTACTATTTACGATGAAGAAGTTACCAGGTTAAAGTTAATGATCTTAAATGTTATAGGTTTTCTTAAAAGATCTACAATTATGAGATATCCAAAGAGTCTATGTACTATAATGACCCCCTATAAATAGGCTTGTAACCCTTCCTTTCGCAGGCAAAAAAAAATTAAAGAAATTTCCAGGAACTGAAATATTCATTGGCTTTGTGTTGATGCAAGTAATTTTTAGGTGTGATGCCTAAAAGCTCTAAGAATGATTCTTGGAGTTAAAATAGTGTGACGCTATAAGTTTCTTTCTATTCCTTCCATATTTCAATTCTCCATAACCTTTCTCATAACAATCTTTAAACAATCTACAAACACACCCAAACAGCATATTAATTGTGCTACATCAATTCTCTTTTGTAACAAAAAATTAACATAAGCTGCCATCAATCAGACACTTTAATTGGAGCTACTTTTCTCCAAATCATGCACTAATCCTAAGTGAACATTCTAAAGAAAATACTATCATTAAAGCAAAGGTCAAATCAGTCACAAGCAGATGAAACCAGTTAGCTACTGGTTAATGAGAAAATTTCATCACATTCTTAATATGAAAAATGCCTTCATATTTTTAATTAAAAAATATTTTCTTTTATTTTAGGAAAACAAAAAATCATGTGTTAAAACCAGAATCAAGAAACTTTTCTGAAGGAAGGTAAAAAGATTGTACTTGCAAGACCAGATGGTAATTGACGTAGCACTTAGCTACCCTTGATAATACATATAAACGATGTCTTAATTTTAAATGGTGAAAAATGGCACAGGTGCCCAGAACGGAGTAATGATTTTAATCAATAAGTGAAAGGATAAGACTAAGAAAAGAGAATGCATGATGTCCCGCTGTGATCTAGAGACAGATAGTAGTGAACTATACAATTAATACTCAAATGAATACCACTAGTATAAGGATTTCTACTCTTTTTGAGTTTCATAAATGGTTGAATTAGAATTTTTACAAATGGATCGGTTTAGAAACATCGAGTAAAAGCGAAATGTAAATAGATACAGATTTTCAGAAAAAAAAATATCCCTCAATATGCATCAGATATTTGGAGATACTCAACAGGTGTTAGCTTTTTCTATGTAACGTGGTGCACAAAAACATTATTTAGCTCTTACTCACTAGCTGTGTTTACTTAACAATAGGAGAAGTTTATGGTGCTTTAACCTATGATACCTGAAACCTGCTCAGAAGTCCAATTTTTATATCAGGGTACTTAGAAAAACGCTCCAAAGTAACATCGAAATGTTGTTTGGCTAGAACAATTGTCGGTGCTAGAACCATAGCTTGCTTTCCAGCTGAGACTACACAGAAAATGGCACGTAATGCAACTTCAGTCTTACCAAACCCAACATCACCACAAATTAATCGGTCCATTGGAGTTCCCTTCTCTGTCAAATCTTTTTCAACATCAACGAAAGCCTGTGATTACATTGCAAATTCTTAGAGAAAGCAGAATTAAACATTTTTTTATCAGAAAAGTAGAATTAAACATGGTCATGGATATAAGAACAAATGCTTCACTACAACTATTTAAAGATATAGAATCTAAATATGACCACTGCTGTCTGTCCAAACGCGAGCTCGTGCAAATATTCAATATCCAAGCTATAACAATTTCAGAGTACTAGAAAACTATCAGATCCCATATTTCTTGAGAGCTTAATGTAAAAAGAAAATAGAAAAAATACGGTACATGTTTTTGGTCAGGTGTGGGCTCATAGGGAAACTGAGCTACAAATTCATCCATTGCAGAACACTTTGGATAGGGAGGCCTCCTTTGTTTCAGCCTATGTAAATACAGCTCCATCAAATCAACAACCATTTTTTGAATTGCAACCTTTCCTTTAGTCTTTCTCCTCTCCCATGTACTAGTGTCGTTCAATTTGCTCAATGTCCGAGGTCTTTTTGTTTCGTTTGGACTGAAAGGATCACAATATGAAACACGTTAAAGGAAATGACTAAGATAGACAGGTAAACATAAATAAATCAAAGTCAAGTACTTCTGTTAAGAACGTTCATAGCAGTTTCTCCACTAATTTATGCTGAGTTCTCTTCAACTTGTGAGAAGAGACTAATAGAATTCTCACTCCATTGATGAGATTTAATATTTTCTCTGCATTAATGTTATCCAACTTCTTCAAGTTTCAGGTCTTAATTGACAAAATAAATAATCAGTTATTTCTTTTGAATGCGGACCATCAGGTTTTGACAGTACAGCTGCATGGTGCATAACTGGGAGTAATTTCATGAAGCAGATGATTATAGATTGGATAAAGAACCAGCAACTACAAGTTGCCAAGATTAGGCAGTAAAAACGATCATGTGTCAGCTACCCCTACCTCCTTTCAATCATCATTCAGATGAACGACAATTAGACATACAAATGCGCATAATCAACCATAAACTACCAGCTTTTGCTTCAACTAAGATAGGATAGCAAAGGACCTCAGCGAAGTCCCACTACATAAAAATGGGGGGCAGGCAGTTTAAAGATAAGTAGACTAGGAAACAAAATATATAAGAACATACAGATTATAGCGGTAGAGCATTCGAGACGCCTGCTTAACAGGAAGCTTAGCCATCCCATCTGCATACTCAATGAACACATACTCAATTGGCTTCGAAGAATCCTTTGGAACATCAAATTTAATCCCGACAAAGCGGCCAACTCCCACCTTCTTATGCACAACATAATCCCCAGAGCGAAGCGAGTAAGGATCGACCTTATAAGTAAAATCACCGCCCTCTTTGCCTCCCTTATCCCCCTTCAACTTCTGCAAACCCCTCTGCTGCTGCTCCTTCACCAACTGAATGTACCGATCAGCCTCCTCCGAGTCCATGACCGTCTTGGAGGACTCTCTGGTGCCATGGTACCGGCGAATCCTCTCGTTTAGAATGGAAATTGGGTCGAGGTCAACATCGATTTTTTCTCTTCGTTTCACCGATTTGGTGTATCCAGAGACGGAAAGGCCTTCAGTGTAGATGGCACTAGAGAGAGAAACCAACGGTTTGGTTTGATAATGGCAAGTATACTTGAGGTTGAAGAGTGTCCAAAGCCTCGGAGACGAACTGATATTGAGGGCTAACGTGAAACTGGCGTTATCGTATGAGGGAAGTAGAGCCATTAGCAGAGGCAAAAGAAGTAGCAGCAGAAGGGAAGAGCTGAACTGTTAGTAATTAGGGGAACATTTAATGGGTTAGCAAAGCTGAAATGGAGGAGAAGCCAAAATCAATCGGCCATTAGATTGGTGACAGTTTTCTGGGTAACGCAAAAAGGATAATCAATCAAAACAAATAGTGGGTTTTAGAGGGGTTTTAGACACTGTCAGTTAACATGTGGGTGTGTGAGGTCTTTAGGACTGACGACTGATGAGTCAACAGAGGGAAAAGCAACGATGGAGGCAAAAAAAAAGGAAAAGAAAAAAAAACAAGTGGAGGAATGTTAACCATATTTCATATTTCTTGTTTTAGATATAAGTCATCACTCATCAGTATTAAAGAAAAGAGATATTTGTTATCGAGTAGGAAAAAAAACATGAGGATAAAATGAAAAATATAAAAAGAGATCTTTGACATTAAAAAAAATCTAATTAGTTTTTTAATTTTACCCAATTATGATATCACAATTTATTTCATACCCTTTCAATTTAATCATTTATTTCGACGTTTTTGTCTAACTAATTTAGATGGAATTACATATTTACTCATTACAATACTAAAGAATAATAATTAGTTTTTCTTTAAGGGTTAATATCATAGGTCGTCTTATACTTTGTTTCAAAATTAATTCACCCCGTAAACTAATTTTCTTTCCTAATTGACCCTCCAACTTTCTACATCAAACAATTTACCCATCTAACCTGAAATTCTGCCATAAACGTCGTTTAATTGATCACGTGCGATGTACGTGATCAAGAAAATATCAAAAATGCTCATGTTAAAAAATCACCCACCACATCCCCCTTCCCATTCCCTCGCGAGTTGCTCTACCCCCACCCTTATTCTCCCTCGCAACCCTTTCCCCTTTCCCTGCGTCGCGCAAGCCTCTCTCTTTCCCTGCATCGCCATTTTTTCCATCCATTCTCCTTCTCCCTCGAGTTCATCTCCTTCTCCCTTGAGTTCTCCCTTTCCCTTGAGATTTTTCAGTCACCCATTTTCATCTCACCCAACCTAACCCGAGAAAACCCTAACCGAAACAACCATAGCCAAAAAATCCTAAACCTTACCCGAAAATTACAGTTCACCCATTCTTCTTCGATTTCAGATAACTCATTCTTCTTCGTTCTTTCTCCTTATTTGTTATTTGGTTTCGATTTCAGTCTCTTAAATAAGGGGAATTTTTGGTTGATTTCTGAAATGGGAACCATGTGTTGAAATGGGGATCATGTGTTGAAATGGGGACCATGTGTTAGAATAAAATTCATTTTTTTATTTGAATATTACTTTTTTTGAAGAACCCGACACTTTCTTGTTTATTTATGTCGTTCTTTAGTTTGAAATTGGGACCATTGAATTGAAAAGTGGACCAAGTTATTTTCCTGTCATTTCTTAATTCAGAACTACCCAACAATATGTTGTTTGTTAATGTTCATGTACTATATACATGTAGTTTATGTACTATATACATGTAGTTTATGTATTTTATGGACTATTTACATGTTGTTTATATAGTTTATGAACTTTTTACATGTTGTTAATGTATTTTACAAACTATTTACATGTTGTTTATGTAGTTTATGAATCGTTTAGGTCCTGTTATGTAGTTTATGAACCATTTAGGTGTTGTTTATGTAGTTTATGAACCATTTACATGTTGTTTAGGTCATTTGAACTATTTACTATAAGTGTGAGAATTTTGCACCTTATGGTTATGTTCTCGAATCTTTTTCAGGTATGTCTATAAGATGTGAGTTACATCATGGGAGGAAACTAATGAATATGCCCTTCAGTAGCTATGATGGGGGACAGATTGAGGCATTCGAGGCGATAGATTGTGATTTGTTGTTTGTGGTTACATTCCACAATGAGGTAAGATCACTAGGCCATGAGCTTGGAAATGTATAAGGTATAAGTTTAAAGGGCAGAGTTTTGAAAAAATCTTACCTTTAAACTATGATATTGATATCCATAATATATTGGTAAGATTAGATAGTGATATCGAAGGTGGATTAATTTTGGAGTTATTTGTTGAGTATACAGAGGAGGAGAGTAATAATGAGAATTTAGAAGATAGTGGTAGTTCTGATGACTCATAATATGGGGTTGAAGATGATAGTTTCACAAATGAATCTGATACTTCGTTGAGTGGATATATTACTCATTATAATGCTGATGATTATGCTGATGGTAATGTGGTTAGGGCTGAACCTATTGTTGATAGTAACATGGTAAGGACTGAACCCGTGATTGATCCTAGTAATGTGGCTAGTATCAAACCTGTGATTGATCCTAGTAATGTGGCTATGACTGAATCTGTGATTGGTCCTAGTAACGTGGCTACGACCGAACCTGTGATTGGTCCTAGTAACATGGATAATGATGTGGCTAGGATTGTATCTGTCTATATGCATGAACCTGCCGACATGGAGAGTCCGATTATGAAAACAACTATGTAGGTAGTTCTGATGATGAGATGAGGGATCCTAGGTTTCTTGAATATCATGGAGATGTTAACATGCAAAGACCTATAGAACTGTTTGTAAGCATGTTGTTTACTAATTTCAAGGTTTTTAGAAAAGCACTTAAGACCTATACAATCCAACATGGATTTGACTTTTCATATGTATACAATGAGTCTAAGAGAATCACATGTGTATGTAAGAAGAAATATGGTTGGACGGTCCATGCTTCCATTGATTCAAGGACTGGTTCCTTCTAGATTAAATCTTTTCAACCTGAAATTTAGAACAAATTAAATGTGAACAAAATTGAATCTTTCAGTTGCATTGCGCATTGGAGTGGTGACAACTTGTAGGAGGTGGAGCACATGTATGGCTCTAGGTATGGGGGATTTGCAGAAAAGGACTTGTGGCTGTAGGAGTTGGGAGTTTACTGGCATGCCTTATGCATATGATATTGTGTGTATTCATGAAGAAAAAGAGAAACCTAAGAGATATGTGGATGAGGTGTACAGCAAAGAGAGGTGTTAAAAGCATATTAGTGCCTCATTAAACTTGTCTCGTCTGACGATCAACGGAACACTATGAAGGGGGATGAATCCATCAACCACCTATTGTGCACATATAGCCTGGAAGACCAAGTAAAAAAGAGAAGGCTACAAGAAGGAGACGTAGCGTCTCATAACACTACTAGAGCAAGTTGTTGGTGGTTATGTCTCCAAAGCATGTGTATTGGCATTTTGATATGAAATTTAATAGAAATATATTTTTCTTATAGTTGTTCTTTTAAATTATTGTTGAATAATTTATATAAATATCTGAAAATTCTATATTCATTAACGAGACTATGATCTTATATTAGTACGATAGTATTAAGATCATAGATAATGAATAAAATTGTCAGCAACATATTAAAGTATGAAAATCTTTAATGAATGGTTATTAGTACGGTTCACTAAGCATTATGAATGGGTGTAATCTAGATCCGGATCATTGATGTGGATAGATATCTTAGTGAAGGTACTTCATATAATAAGATTATATATGATAGGACTGATGTGAATTAATATATTTATTAATTTACTGTTTATCATAAAGATTTAATACATATCAATATGATGATCAGATGTAGATCAGTCTGAATCCTGAGTAGTAATTAACTCCTACACATGTCTACTGGATCTTTTGATTCACTCGTTAAGGTTTGTTTGTAAAACAGGCTAGTGACTTTTGTTTTGGAGATTCAGTGATGTGGATGGCTTGAGGATCAAGAGATAATTAAAAGGGTCAAATGATAATTTTGACTGGCTCTAATTTACGAACCAATAATTGGGGGGACAGAACTACATGAAATGATGATTTCAATAGACAACACGAGAATAATCTGTAAATACATTCTATAATCTCTAAGAGTGCAATTTCATATTTATAGTGGAGTAATAATGGATTAATTAATAAAATTATTTAATTAAAAAATTTAATAAATAATCTAATTTATTGGAGTTTAGGATTATAGGTTCATGGTCCTCAAGTTACCTCTGTACTACGTAGTCTCGGGTGTGAATATTTCAGGACATGAGAAAATGCCCGACTTGCAAAAAGAATTTTTATTTTGGGGCAATTATGAGATAATTATGTGATAATTATGTGTGATTAATTAATTAAGAATTAATTAATTAAATTATTTATATTAATTTTCAGGAATTATATATAAATAATTATATCGATTATTTTTTAATTACCGATAAGTGAGACAGTATATCTAGTTTGTGAAATTGGATAATGTTGAATTATTAGATAATAATTCAAAATTTGCATCAACTAAATCTGTTATTTGTGAACTAACAGATAAGTTAGTTGATATGGATAATCTGATAATTTAATTTTGAATTAACCGATATCTATATATTTATCTGATTTAAAATAGATGTTTAATTTTACAATAATTGCTACGTGACAATCACTGATTCAGAACAAGAGATTGACATGAACAATTGTAGTGCCACGTGGCACTACAGTAGTGGGTGTGCAATACACTAGTGTCACACGACACTATAATAGTGTCGTGACACAGTGTCATGAGGCACTGTGATGGCTCACGGCAACTGCAGTGCCGTGTGGCACTACAGTCCTGCACAAATTACGGTGGGTCCAACTGCAACGGTAATTTTGAAATTAAATATTATTTTCAGTTTATTCCTAAAATTCCTATATGCGATTATCTAGAAAATATATAGATATTATTCTATGGTCCTCAGGGTTGATAGATGAGAGCTGAGAACACAATTGCTATCTGGGTGATCTTTCTCTGTGATTAAAAGTTAATCAAAAACTCTGAAAGAATAATCATTGTATTCTCTCAGAGTATTGTCTCACAAAATTAATCATTCTCAGTAAATCTCTATATCTCATGTGTTTAGCACATCTAGAGACAGAAAAAGTGTTTGAATTATTCTATGTGCCCACACACGTCCTTGTGTGCTTGAGGATTGGCTTGAAAGATCTTGGTATGAATCTCGAAGTCCGTTATTCTTGGGAACGCATGATTATTGGTTTGCGAAGACTCTTGATATAGAATACAAAAAGTATATGATTCATATCCATGTATGTCTTACATGTAATATATAAATATATAATGGATCCTAATTAAAAAGAGTTTTCAATAAGTTTTTATTTTAGAAAGCGTTGCGTCGTGCTTATTTTCTTTTATAAATGCGCTCTTCAAGATTACCATTCAGAAAAGACAGTATTGACGCCCATTAGCCAGATTTCATAATCAAGGGCAGCAACAATGGATAAAAGAATTTGGATGGAGTTAAGCATGGCTACCAGTGAGAAGGTATCCTCGTAGTCTATACCTTCCTTTTGGGTGTAGCCATTGGCTACTAGCCTAGCTTTAAATGACTCTACATTCCCATCCGAACCTCTTTTCTTCTTATAGATCCATTTACATCCTACGAGTTTTATCCCTTCAGAATGATCTATAAGTTTCTAGACTCTGTTCGAGTACATCGAATGTATCTCAATGTTTACGGCTTCCTACCATAAGTTTGTTTCAGGACCAGCCATGGCCTCCAAGCAAGAGATTAATTCATCTAGGTCCTTGTCTGAGACAGCTGTCAAAGCTTCTCCATAGGACATGTGCCTTCCAGGTTATCTCACAACTCTCCCACTACGTCGAGGCTCTATAGTCTCTGGCTCCTGGCGTGGTTCTTCCATTATTGAATCACAAACAATTTCTGATTGGGGAGTCGCTATTCTCCCACTCAATAATTTCTCTAACACAACTGTGCTTCTCGGCTGTACACTTTAAATATAATAATTCTGAACGACTGGTCAACTTACATGTCTTCGGTCTTAGAACATGTGCTGGGCAACCCCATACCATCTTTCATATGGTGTCCCAGGCACCGTCTTTGACGGAACCTGGTTCAGAATATATACCGTTGTTAGAAAGGCATATCCTCAGGACGAATCTGGGGAGGATGAGTAACTCAACATGATCTAACAATATTCATTAGAGTTTGATTTCTTCTATCTAACACATCATTTTACTGTGACATACCAGGTGTTGTAAGCTGAGAAAGAATATCATATTCCTTAAGAAAGTTCTCGAACTCTCCTAGCAGTGGGTGTGCAATACACCCACTGATTCAGAATAAGATATTGACATGAACTATTGTAGTGCCACGTGGTATTACAGTAGTGGGTGTGCAATACATTAGTGCCACACGACACTATAGTAGTGTCGTGACACAGTATCATGAGACATTGTGATGGCTCACGGCAACTGCAGTGCTACTAGGGCTTTTGACTCTACCAATATATTAGGAAGATGTTTGGTTACCTACACCTACGACTTTTAAAGTCTTATCCCCTAGGGTGAATGGAATTCAATGTGTTCGGGGTTTTATGCTCGATAATGGTATGGAATAGGATATTGATAAAATTCGAGAGGTTATGTGTAAAGAGGATGGGGATATTATTTGCTCTTCTCAAACCAATCATATTGACTGAGAAGGCCAATTAGGGTGGCATTATGGGAAGCATGGACTCTATTCGGTTAAAACCGATTATAACGCTGCAGTTTTTATGTCTAAGTTGGGTTTATTAGGAAAATCAAATGGTGGTTAGGGGAGTGGATCGGATGAGAGGGTGAAGATCTGGAAAAATGTTTGGAGCCTCAAATTCCTCCTAAAATTAAGGATTTCTTATGGAGATTGCCTCAATAATTATATAGCTTGCAAAGCTAATTTAGTTAGAAGACACTTCAACATTAATCTTGCCTGCTCTTTTTGTGGGGATACTATTGAATCGTTGTTGCACTTATTTTTTAATTCCCATTTTGCTTCGAAATTTTGGTTCGCTAGCCCGCTGGCCTTACAGACTGATTAGCTTCACCATGATTCTTTCTTAGAAATGTGGTCTGTCACTTATGAGCATATTTAAATTTTTCTGTTGATTTGGATCACTAATCTTATCTTACTAGTTGGCTGGTTTTTGGATTTTGGGTGGAGGCTTTGGAAAGTGAGAAACTCTGGCTGTTTTGAAGGTCTTCTTGTTAATCCTCTTGATGTGGTATTCCAGGTTAATAACCACATTAAAGTACTGAGTTTGGGTCCTCCTCATTCGGTTCAGAAGACTCTTCAGGTTCCTGGCAATTCAAATTCTAATTTCAGTATTGATCAGGTGCCTAGCTCGACGAATGGGGTTATTCAGGCTGATTTTCACCGGTTTTCAGAAGCTGATTTAGGGACTGGTGTGAACTCTGTCTGATTTGCAGCTCCCTTCTAATCTGTTTTTGGCTGAAGCTTGTTGGTATCTTTTCTCG
Source organism: Datisca glomerata (assembly GCA_003255025.1). Lineage (NCBI taxonomy): Eukaryota > Viridiplantae > Streptophyta > Magnoliopsida > Cucurbitales > Datiscaceae > Datisca > Datisca glomerata. The sequence continues at coordinate 265,145 of QANY01003681.1, forward strand.
GATGGAGCTCGGGATGTGCTGAGTAAGCAAGTGGGACTAGGCTGGGTTCTATGGGATCCGGGTGGCACAATATACGGGTTCGGTTCTAGACTGATGATGCATTTTTGGTTGAAAGCTCTTGCTCTCCGTTGGGGTCTTGAGGAAATAAATCATCTTTCGTTCGACTTTAATAAGATATTTTCTGACTGGAAAGTTCTCATGGATTTACTGACTAATTCTAAAGGTTCTAGCAATATTGCAGATACGATGATTGCAGATATTCTTCAATTAAGCATTAAGATGAAGATGTTATCTTTTAGCTTTTGTCCTAGATCCTTTAACAGTTTCGCTGACAGGATTGCTAAATTCGGTATTAGTTCTTCGATTAATATTGTTCGTTTTGTTCCTTTTCCTGCACGTTGTTTTCCTAGTTTGTTTTCGAACTCTTTTGTGTAGCTCCTTTTATCAGTAATGAGTAGTAATAAAATTATTTAATTAAACTATTAAATGTACTTTTCAATTACTTTAAATTATGTAATTCGTGAATATGTTTAAATTACTTTTTATGGTAGTTATTATGTTTGATTATAGTAATATAATTTATAGTCTAATTTGACATATATTTTATGATACTAAAAATATGTTTAAGTGAATTTGACATGAGAACAAATTCTAGACATGTAAAACATATTATTTTGTACATATGATCGAATTATATACATTTTCTAATTTATTTAATGTAAATATTTCATCTATTCAAATTAAGAGAAACTAATCCTAGAGCATCATACGTTTGACAACAAATTGTGATGAGAGATATACTACAATACTGTACTTAATTTTTGTATTAATATCTAACGGTTATAAAAAAAATCATTATATTCGGTAAAGAATGGTAAGATTATAAGTTAAATGAATTTCATATTTTAAAATTACAAATTAATTGAGTTTTTAATTGATTATTAAATTAATGTGCATGATAAATTGGTTGATTTATTACTAAATTAGAAGGTACAAAGAATAAGAAAATTGATTTTATGTACCGTAATGAACTTTTATTAAGAAAACGGGATATAAAAAATGATACTACAAAAAAATATATAGATTTGAGAGATCTTAAAATTAGATTATTCACTACATTTTATTGCTGGCCAGCTTAGGCTCAGAATTTCATAGTACACTAGCCAGTTAAAATATATTAACCATGAATAAATGTTTAAATGTTCGTACGTGATAAAAAAAACTAGTAATATATAAAAAGTCAGGATAAAATGAAAAATATTGTTATTGTCCACTTAATTTCAATGTAATTCAAAATATGCCCTTATATATATATAGTTTTTTAGAAAAATATGCCCTTATATTATTTTTGAAGGAAACTAATAAGTTTTTAGTTTGATTCTTAGTTTTATTTATAATTTCTAAACGACTCTATAACTAAATTTAAACAATTAAAACAATTAGATAAGGACAATTCAATAGTCATTAATACATAGGTAAATATTATTTCAATCAAGAATACATATTTTCAAGAGGCAAACCTTTGCCAAATATAGAAGGCCAAACCTTACAACACACTCAACCTTCCAATTTAAAGTTAAGGGTATCAAAATATGTAATATATTTTATCGGATCACTCTCTAATGCCGGAAATTTTTTTCTTGACATTCATGCTGGGATTAATTCTGGCCGTTAGATCTGGCCAGGATGATCACATCCGTTAGATGGGTTTATGAATAAAATTGCTTTGTAATCGGAGGAGCAGGTAGCCCATCCTTCTTTCACTTTCCCTTTCTCCTTTCCTCCTCACTCCTTCAATTTCCCCTTTCCCATAACGAAAAAACCTCTAAAACTCAGACGAAGCTCAGCCCCTTCTCCTTTTCTCCTCTCTCCTTCGACTTCCCATAACCAAAAATTAGGGCACGTGAACAAAAGCTTTCCTCAGCGACTTCGATCGAGCTCTCTTCTCCAAGCTTTTCTCATGATTTACGGTTTTGGTTCGGTAAGATCGCTAATCCTTCAAGTTCAACATCTCAATCTAGACGACGCTTGAGATTTTGGTCGCGATCTTCAAAATGAGTTGGATTTTGTTCACATGGAGTTGATTAGAAAACCTGGTACGATCTTATGTCTTCAAAAAATTCCTGATTCAAAATGCAAACTCTGAAGTTTATATGTTTTGTGTAAATCAATGTTGTCGGAGAAACGATTGTGGTGAATTGATTCTGGTTTTATGCAGATAAATGTTCGATCGACAATGGTGGGTTTTTTAGGGTTCTGACATTGGATTTGGGTTGCATTGGTTTGGAACTCGAATTTCACCGGTTTCATTGGAACTGGGTTTTCACTATTCTGATATCAGAGTTCGATTAAGGCTTGGAGCTGGTGTTTCATTGGTTTCTTCACTTGCTCAAGTATTTTATGTATGCTATATTTGTAAGATTTTTCAGATTATGCATTTGACTCTACTCCATCCTTGCAGGTTAAGACCAAGTTTAAAGGTCGTCTAGAAAGAATAACTGGCCTCGCTTTCTCAAATGTTCCTGATCTGCTTGTATCCTCAGTAGCCGACTCATAGGTAACATCAGTTATGAATGGTTATAATTTTTCAGCAAGAGTAACCACTATGTGTAATCCGTACAAAAATTGCATATAATCCTATTTGGAAACTATGCATATTATTTTCATTTTCCCTCGAACCGTTTTAACCTCTAACTAGGAGAATTTGGAATAGTTGTTTAGTTTAGTGTTCCTAATTAGATATAAGTCCTAATTAGATACTACTTTGTGTTTGGAGCATAGAGGAATGGGAGAAGTAGGCTAGCAAGGTCTTGTAGATTATTTGTTAAATGTTCATTTAATATGTTGATTATGAGTCAACTGAGGTTCAGACTCTCTCTGCTATGGCCTATTTTAATGTTTGCTTTTACTGTTGGTTGCTTTTATTGTTGATTCATATGCGATTCGATTGACCTCTAGATTTATTTTGGAGTTTGACGGCGGGAAAATATGAATAACATGTTGTTTTGAATTTGTTTGGAAGTACTTTTTTGAGTAACTAAAACTGGTTATTGACAACAAGTCTATCTTCTTCTGGATGAACAGTAAGTCATAATTCACATTTCAAATTTCTTATGTTATTCTTTTGTTTTATTATTGTTATTTGGACAAAGTTGTATTGATTTTCAGATTATTAATACTAAGTGAGGAGCATTTTCAAGTTATCTTCCTTTAACTTGTTGTCAATCTTGAACTTATCTATGCATCTTTTACAACATGATGCAATGAGGTTATATATGCATCTTTAATAATATTCCTTCTTGGTGTCTCACGGATTAAGCATATTAGCACTTAGTTGATTATTGTTGATCCTTTGACTAAGGGCATGCCAAAATTAAAATTCAATCATGTAGAGAAAATGGGACTTGGTTTTAGTTTATAATTGTATTCATTTAGTTTATTAATGAAACTCTTATACGTTTTCGTATTTTCTCTATATGGGTTATTGGTAAGATGTGTATCTTTGTTGATAGATGTTATTCGACAATTTGGAAATTTATGCTATAAACTAAACTAGGATTAAATTATTTTTGTTCATTGCAGGTGTGGCTATGTAACTCTAGAAGATTATCCAGAATTGCTTGATCAACATATTACAAAAGGAGAGATCATAGAAAGGCTTTGGGGGTTTGTATATCGATTTTGCATTATCTAATCCTTGCTTGATTTGTCACTACTGGTATGCTTATTATCCATATGTTGTACACTTGATTTGTCACTGTCGGCATGCTTAAATTTGCATTATTGTGGTCTACTTGGATTTCGATTCGGGATCTTATTATTTATCTTGTTATTTATCTTTCAGGAGATTACAAATCAAAGATGAAAAATGCATTGCAACACGATCCCGAGGGCACAAACGATGTAGCTAAAGCAAACATTAAAAAATACCAAGATTAATGGTCATTGAAAAAGCATCTAGACAAATATAGTTCAACAAAGGAAGCAATTCTTGATCTATTCATCAGCGACTAAATATTTAAAGAAGTCGATTGAGTTTAGAATAGAAGGTATTTGTGACGAAAAAATAATATGCACATAGCGATACCAATGAATGATATGTTATTTCATAAAGAATTACAATGAGATTAATAACGTGAAAATGATCAAGTATATAAAAATTTACATAAAGATTTACAATGAGATTAAGGGTTGAAAAATGATCAAGTGTAAAAATGACTAAGGGTGTGAAAATAACTAAGTACTTCAAAACGCTTGTGTGAAAAGGGCTACCTTGTGAAAATGATTAAGTATGTGAAAATAGTCAAATTTCATCAAAACAAGTACGTGAAAATGAAAAAGTGGAGAATGAAAATATGTCATTGTATAGCTAAGTTGTGATATGATCAAGTCATGGAAATTAATATTTGCATATGAGTGGCTAAGTGTGTAAAAATGACTAAGTTTATCAAACTACATGAAAATGACAATTATATGAAAATGTGTGAAAATGCCCAAGTTTGTGAATATAGTTAAGTCCATGAAAATTGATAAGTGAATGAAAATTTCTAAGTGTATGTAGTTATAAAAATGCCTAAGTGCATGGAAATATGACTAAGTGGAAAAACAAGTGCATGAAAATGACAAAGGGTGAGAAAATGATGAAAATATTGCTAAGTGTATAAAAAAGGTTAAGTTGTGAAACATATTAAGTTGAGAAATGATCAAAGTTAAGTTGTAAAAATGACTAAGTATGTGAAAAAGATAAATGCAAGGCATAATTTTATGAGAGGGAGAGAGAGATCTAGAACTTATAAGTACATGAATGAAATGCATAATTGTATGAAATTAATATGTATGCCTAAGGGTGAAAAATATGGCTAAGTGCATGAGAATAAATAAGTGTATCAAAACAAGTAGGGCCAAACACCACAATAGGGACCTAAACGCCATCACTACATGGCGAGTCACCATTCAAGACTGGCGATTTGCCTACCATAACATGCGTTTGGGGCCTGCTGATCATGTTCGGGACTCAAACATGTCCAGCACCAGCAGGCCCTAAACGCCAGCTCGATTTCAAACTTTTAGCGGATATGTTCGATTTATAGATAGAACCTGACCTTGAGGCTTATACGTGTTCGTCAAATCGATAAATAGGATTTACCGACCATCATAACATCATGACATATACTTATATATGGTGAAAACTCATTTCGCTCGATACTTGTCACAAAAGTACAATAACATTATCAATGACAACTTTTAACGAGTTTATGAATAATCTAATCTAATTTCACATAATAAGTGAGATCATGAATGTTTGCATTGAAATAAAGAGTTTTTCTATTTTTATCGATGATTTTTCTGGTGTCCGGTAAATAATTATAAAAATATCAATTTTACGGTTGAGTGTGAAGAATTGCGATTAGAGCCATATAAATGGTGATTAGAGCCATATAAATGACGATTAGAGCCATATAAATGGCGATTAGGCCCAAAAAATGGCGATTGGGAGAGAGACTGGCAATCGCCTATTTATATATGGCATTTGGGGAATGAAACAGGCGATTGGAGGCATAAAACTAGCGTTTTGACGATGCGATTAGCACCTCTAAGACGGCGTTTATGGGCTAAAAATAGGTGATTTGCCTATTCGGTATGGCGATTAGGTAGTACATAATTGGTGAACCCCAGTACGTAATTAGTGTTTCCCAGTACATATTTGATCAATCCCTTTAAGAATTATTAATTTGCACATAATTGGTGAATCCTAGTACGTAATTGGTGAATCCCAGTACGTAATTGGTGAATCTTAATACGTAATTGGTGAATCTTAATACGTAATTGGTGAACCTCAGTACGTATTTGGTGAACCCCTTCAAGAATTATTATTTTGTATGTATTTGGTAAACTCCATTACGTAATTGGTGAGCTCCAGTACGTAATTGGTGAACTCCACTACGTATATGGTGAACCCCTCTAAGAATTATTAATTTGTACGTAATTGGTGAACCCCAGTACGTAGTGGAGTACAAATGGAATCTTGAAGGGTTCACCAAAATATTTCACGTACAACAAATGCTCCAAAATATTTTACATACAAAAATAATAATTCTTGGAGAAGTTCACCAAAATATTTCACATACAAAATTAATAATTTTTGAAGGTGTTCACCAAAATTTAAAAATTAATTTTCTTCGCGGTGTTCTTCTAAAATGTAGTAGGGTTCATAATAAATCTAAAGGTGTTCATCTCCAACCTCAGAAGATATACATGTTCATTAAATATTAAAAAATTATGAATCAATAAATGTAAGATATAATAGTATGTAAAATGATAAATGTAAGACATAATTAGAATTTAGGTCCATATATAATTGTACTACATACTTATTGATTTTGATTCTATACATGAATCGGGATTTAGGAACATGTGCGTTAAATAGGGAAATGTTTTACTTGATACTTGTTGTAAAATCACAACAACATAAACAATAATACATTCTTAAGTATTTATGAACAAATGTCCAATTGTTTTATTCATTACTAAATTCAAATCTAATTTAAAATATAAGTTAAGATACTTTAATGATCACATAAAAAATCGAGAATCTTGACAACTACGTTTGAGATTAATTTAGCATACCCTGATCAATTTTAAAAAATCAAATTTGTTAAAAGACCGCCATAAAAAGGTCATAAAACCATCATTATTGTGCCCAAAACCACCGGTATGGGATGAAAACCCGCTAGTAGTGGGCCCAAAATTGTCGGTATTGGATGAAAAACCGCCAGTATTGGATTAAAAACAGCCAGTATTTGTTAGAGAAATCGTCAGGATAGATTGGTGAACCTCAGTACGTAATTGGTAACCCTAGTACATATTTGGTGTAACCCTCCAAGAATTATTATTTTGTACGTAATTGGTGAACCCTACTACGCATTTGATGACGCCAATACGTATTTGGTGAACCCCTCTAAGAATTATTAATTTGTACGTATTTGGTGAACCCCACTATGTATTTGGTGAACCCCTAAAAGATTTATTAATTTGTACATAATTGGTGAACCTCACTACGTATTTGGTGAACTCTACTACATATCTGGTGAACTCATCCAAGAATTATTGTTTTGTACATATTTGGTGAACCCCTACGTAATTGGTGAACCCATACGTAATTGGTGAACTTCGCTACTATTTGGTGAATTCCAGTACGTATTTGGTGAATCCCTCCAAAAATTATTATTTTGTACGTATTTGGTGAACCCCAATGCGTATTTAGTGAACCCCTCCAAGAAATAAAAACATCTTACCTACAGGACTTTGTGTGACCCATATTGCTTAAAAACAATCTAAGGGCCACAATGGCCCAACATCAGTGCCAGAAAATTATTCTTGGCATTTTTTCAATATTTTTTTATTTCTCTAATTGAAAAATAAATTAATGCATTTCTTTAACTTCATGTTTTTTAGTTTCATGTTCTTTAAATTCATTTTATCAAAAGTGAAATTTTGATAAAATGAATCGTTGTCTATACCACCATTCAAAGAAAGGGGTGTTAGGATAAATATGCCTTTGGGTTTATAGGATAAATATACATTTTTTATTTTCTTTAAAAAAATTTATACCCTTTTTTTAAAATAAAGAATTTTTCACCCATGTCCCACCAACTTCATATCCCCACTTGCAATCTCTCTCTTACCACATCATTTCTTTTTCTTTCTCAATGCACATGTCAAATCAATTTAATAATATTTTATTCTTATTTTTTTTGAAGGGTTCAAGTAGTTTTTTATGACTACTTGAACCCTTCAAGTAGTAATTTTGATTTTGAAAATAAAAAACTATTACTTGAACGGTTCAAGTAGTTGTTTATGACTACTTGAAGGGTTCTAGTAGTTATTTTTTATCAGTTAATTACTCATACACTAGGTGACTACTTGAAAGGTTCATGTAGTTGTTTATGATTACTGAAAAAATGACTGTTAGAGATAAAAATGACTACTTGAAGGGTTCAAGTAGTATTTTATGACTACTTGAACCCTTCAAGTAGTTATTTTGATTCTGAAAGTAAAAAAAATTATTACTTGAAGGGTTCAAGTAGTTGTATCTGACTACTTGAATCCTGAAAGTAAAAAAATATTATTTGAAGGGTTCAAATAATTGTATCTCACTACTTGAACCCATAAAATAGTGATTTTGATTCAGAAAGTAAAAAGAATATTACTTGAAAGGTTCAAGTAGTTGTATTTGACTACTTGAATCCTTCAAGTAGTGATTTTAATTCTGAAAGTAAAAAAATATTACTTGATGGGTTTAAATAGTTGTATTTGACTACTTGAACTCTTCAAGTAGTGGTTTTGATTCAGGAGGTAAAATGAAATATTACTTGAACCCTTCAAATAATAATTTTTTATTCTGAAAGTAAAAAATTATATATATTACTTACGGGTTCAAGTAGTTGTATCTGTTTACTTGAACCCTTCAAGTAGTGATTTTGATTCTGAAAGTAAAAAAAAATATTACTTGAAGGGTTCAAGTAGTTGTAAATGACTACTTGAACCCTTCATGTAGGGAATCAGAATCAATACTTGAGCCCTTCAAGTCAAATTTTTTATTAATAGTTAATGTTGTATCTTCTCCTTCTTTATTTTTAACGAAGTTTTTTCTTCAATTTAAAGTTTTAAGTAGAATTTTTTGACTATTTGAACCCTTCAAGTAATTATTTTTTTTTGTCAGTCAACACCCATACACCAGGTCAGTACCTGAAGAGTTCAAATAGTTGTGTATGATTACTTGAAGGGTTCAAGTAACCAGATACAACTACTTGAACCCTTCAAGTAATATTTTTTTTTACTTCTAGAATAAAAAATCACTACTTGAAAGGTTCAAGTAATCAGATATAGCTACTTGAACTCTTCAAGTAATATTTTTTTACTTCTAAAATCAAAATAGCTACTTGAAAGATTCAAGTAGTCAGATACAACTACTTGAACCTTTCAATTAATATATATTTTTTAGTTTCAGAATCAAAATCACTACTTTAAAAGTTCAAGTAGTCAGATACAACAACTTGAACCCTTCAAGTAATATTTTTTTTACTTGCACACTACTTGAATGGTTCAAGTAGTCAAATACAACTACTTGAACCCTTCAAATAATTTTTTTTATTTGAGAATCAAAATCACTACTTGAAGGGTTCAAGTAGCTAAATACAACTGTTTGAACCCTTCAAGTATTTTTTTACTTTCAAAATCAAAAACACTAATTGAAGGGTTCAAGTAATCAGATACAAATACATGAACCCTTCAAGTAATTTATTTTTTTACTTTCAGAATTAAAATCACTACTTGAAGGGTTCAAGTAGTCATAAAATACTACTTTAACCCTTCAAGTAGTCATAAAATACTACTTGAACCTTTCAAGTAGTCATTTTTGTCTCCAACCTTCATTTTTTAGTAGTCATAAATGACTACTTGAAATGTTCAAGTAATTACTACTTGAACCCTTCAAGTATTCACTTGGTGTATGGGTAATTGACTGATAAAAAATAACTACTAAAACCCTTCAAGTAGTCATAAACAACAACTTGAAACCTTCAAGTAAAATTTTTTTACTTCAAGAATTAAAATCATTAAATGAAGGGTTCAAGTAGTCATACAAAATTACTTGAACCCTTCAATTAGAAAAATAAAGAAAAATAAATGATGAGTGAATAGAGAGATTGCAAGTGGTGATGTGAAGTTGGTGGGCGAGAGATGTAAAATTTCTTATTTTCAAAAAAGGGTGTAAAAATCGTTAAAGAAAATGAAAAATGTATATTTATCCTAAAAACCCTAATCCCTAAACCCTATTTGTAAATGTATACCTTTTTATTTTGATTAAGGATTTTTATTCCATTTTCTCAAAATCCAAAATTTTACATCAATTGCCCACCGCAATCAACATAAAAAAAATTTGAGCTCTTTCTTTTTACACCATTTCTTTCCCTTTTCCTCATGCAAAGATCGAATCATTACACATTCCCTCACTCTTCTTCTTCCCCTCATGTTTCCTCCAAGCTTTCTAGTTCGCGTCCTCCATGCATTCTTATTCAACGAAGGAATGAAGGGTTTGTTTCCTCCATGATTTGCTGTTTTATGAAGTTCTTCCTCTCAATCACACTGGTTTTGACCATGGCATAGTCGCTTAGGCATCAATGGTGGTAATGTTCGAATGGGTACTTAACCAACTCAGATCTATTGGATCCGATCAAAATGACAGAATAGGTACTTTATGGCACGAATTGTCAGTTGCTGGAGAAAACTTGAGGCTTGAGAAAACATTTTTTTTCGTTTGGATTTTGTGAATTCTTTTACACTTCTTTAGATTATAAGTTTGTTGATTGAAATTTAAGTAATTATAAACAGGTGAGGGATTCAAGAATGATTACAGTGTAGATGATGTCAATTTATCTATCTAAATTGTTCTTTGTATAAATCATTGGCATAAAACAAAATGCCTACTTGGAGAGTTCAAGTAGTCATAAAACACTACTTGAACCTTCAAGTAGTTACATGCCTCTATATAAAACCGACGACAACAGATAATTTGACTACTTGAAGGATTCAAGTAGTATTTTTTTACTACTTGAACCCTTCAAGTAGTCCCATGTTCTCGATATAAATTACTACATGAAATAAAATGACTACTTGAAGGGTTCAAGTAATTTTTTTTACTATTGAACTCTTCAAGTAGTCATTTTTTGTCTCTTGCAGTGATTTATCCGGAGAGCATGTATGCCACGATTTGATATCTTACGGGCCACGGATTCCCCCTGAGTCAAAAGTTACGCCCTCCGTAAGTTGACATGCACGTGCCATGATCCATTTGTTTCAGAAATTCTAAAGTTGCACCATCCGCATCTTTAACCCTTCAAGTAGTCACATGCTTACTAAACAATTGACTGTTGGAGACAAAAACGACTACTTGAATGGTTCAATTAGTATTTTATGACTATTTGAACCCTTCAAGTTATTGGTTTTTTTGTCAGTCAACACTCACACACCATGTGACTACTTGAAGGGTGCAAGTAGTCACCTGGTGAATTGGTAAATGACTGACAAAAAAATAATTACTTGAACACTTCAAGTAGTCATAAACAACTACTTGAACCCTTCAAGTAAAAAAAAATTTCGTTAAAAATAAAGAAGAAAAAGATACAGATATTAATTATTAAAAAAATGACTTGAATGGTTCAAGTAGATATTTTGTTCCTTGCTCAAATGGTTCAAATAGTCAGATACAACTACTTGAACCCTTCAAGTAATATTTTTTTACTTTCAGAATCAAAATCATCACTTGCAGGGTTCAAGTAGTGAAATACAACTACTCGAACCATTTAAGTAATTTTAATTTTAAAATCAAAATCACTACTTGAAGGATTCAAGTAGTCAGATACAACTACTTGAACCCTTCAAGTAATATTCTTTTTTGCTTTCATAATCAATATCATTACTTGAAGAGTTCAAGTAGTTAAAGTATAACTACTTGAACCCTTCAAGTAATATTTTTTTACTTCCAAAATCAAAATCACTAATTGAATGGTTCTAGTAATCAAATACAACTACTTGAACCCTTCAAATAATTTTTTTTTACTTTCACAATCAAAATCACTATTTCAAGGGTTCAAGTAGTCAGATACAACTACTTGAACCCTTCAAGTAATTTTTTTAACGTTCAGAATCAAAATCACTACTCGAAGTGATCAAGTAGTCAAATACAACTACTTGACCCTTCAAGTAATATTTTTTTTACTTCTATAATCAAAATCATAATTGAAGGGTTTAAGTAGTCAGATATAACTACTTGAACCCTTCAAGTAATATTTTTTTACACTTTCATAATCAAAATCACTACTTAAAAGATTCAAGTAGTTAGATACAACTACTTAAACCCTTCAAGTAATATATATTTTTTACTATAATCAAAATCATTAATTGAAGGGTTCAAGTAGTCAGATACTACTACTTGACCCTTCAAGTAATATTTTTTTTACTTCTATAATCAAAATCATACTTGAAGGGTTTAAGTAGTCAGATATAACTACTTGAACCCTTCAAGTAATATTTTTTACACTTCCATAATCAAAATCACTACTTAAAAGATTCAAATAGTCAGATACAACTACTTAAACCCTTCAAGTGATATATATATTTTACTATAATCAAAATCATTAATTGAAGAGTTCAAGTACTCAGATACAACTACTTGAACCCTTCAAGTAATTTTTTTTTACTTCCAAAATCAAAATCACTACTTGAATTTTTCAAGTAATTTATTTTTGTTTACTTTCAGAATCAAAACTATTACTTGAAGGGTTCAAATAGTCATAAAATATTACTTGAACCCTTAAAGTATTTAGCTGGTATATCGGTGATTGGCTGACAAAAAAAAATAACTACTAGAACCCTTGAAGTAGTCATAAACAATTACTTGAACGCTTCAAGTAATATTTTTTTACTTTCACATTCATAATCACTACTTGAAGGGTTCAGATAGTCATGTATACTTGAACCCTTCAAGTAGAAGAATGAAGAAAAAGAATAAAATATTATTATTAATTTGAAATGTGCATTGCGAAAGAAAAATAAATGATGAGGGAAGAAAGAGATTTCAAGTGGTGATGTGAAGTTGGTGGGCGAGGGGTATAAAATTTCTTATTTTCAAAAAGGTATATAAGAATCCTTAAGGAAAATGAAAAAGGTATAGGGTTATTTGTAAATCTGTACCATTTTCATTTTAGTTAAGGATTTTTATACCAATTTCTCAAAATCCAGAATTTTACATCATTGGCCCACCATAATTAATATAAAAAAAATCAACTCTATATTTCTTCATCATTTCTTTCATTTTTCCCCATGCAAAGATCAAATCAATATTCACTCTCTCACTCTTCTTCTTCCCCTCATTTTTTCCTCCATACTTTCCTATTCATCGAAGCAACAAATGTTTGTTTCCTCCATGCTTTCCTGTTCTGCGAAGTCCTTCCTCTCAATCGCACTAGTTTTGACCATATCATAGTCGTTTAGGCTTCAATGGTGGTAATGGATGGATGGATACTTAACCAACTCAGATCTATTGGATCCGATCAAAATGACAGAATGAGTACATGATGACACAAAGTGTTAGTGGCTGGAGAAAACTTTTTTTTTCGTTTGGATTTTGTGAATTCTTTCACTTCTTTGAATTATAAGTTTATTGATTTGCTACGTTTGTTGATTGAAATTTAAGTAAATATAGCCGATGAGGGGTTCAAAATGAATTAGTCAAAAAACACTACTTGAACCCTTCATGTAGTGTTTTATGACTGCTTGAACCTTTCAAGTAGTTATTTTATTTTATACAACGATTTATACAGAGAGCAATCTAAAGACAGAAATTGACACCATCCACACAGTAATCAATCTTAAACCCTTCATCAATGAATCAACAAAAATATATAATCAACAAACTTATAACCGAAAGAAGTGTAAAATAATTCATAAAATTCAAACAAACAAAAAAATTCTCCAGCCTCAACGTTTCTCCAATCACTGACACTTTGTGTCATCAAGTATCCATTCTATCATTTTAATCAGATCCAATAGATCTAAGTTGATTAAGTACTCATTCGACCATTACCACCATTGGAGCCTAAATGATTATGCCATTATCAAAACCAATGTGGTTGAGAGGAAGAACTTCACAGAACAGGAAAACATGGAGAAAACAACCCTCGTTGCTTCGTTGATAGAGTGAGAGAGTGAAAGAGAGAGTGAGAGAGAGTTAGACCTAGAGAGAGAAAGATATAGAGAGATATAGAGAGAGAGACCTAGAGAGATAAAGAGAGAGAAAGAGAGGGAGAGAAAGTGAGAGAGACATAGAGGGAGAGAGATAGAGAGAGCGAGAGAGAAAAAGGGAGATAGAGAGCGATAGAGGGAGATAGAGAGATGAGGGAGATAGAGGGAGGGAAGGAGAGAGGGGCGGGGCAGAGAGAGGTAGAGAGATAGATAGAGAGAGTGAGTGAGAGAGAGGGTGATAGAAAGCGAGATAGATAGAGGGTGAGTTAGAGAGAGAGAGAGAGATAAAAAGAGAGAGTGACATAGAAAGAGAGGGAGATTGCTAGATGGATAGATAGATAAATAGATATTTATATACATTGAGAGAGAGTGAGATAGAGAGTGTGAGAGAGAGATAGAGATAGAGCGAGACAAATAGACAGACACAATGAGAGAGAGAGATAGAGAGAGAGAGAGCGAGAGAGAGAGAGAGAGAGGGAGATAGAGAGAGGTAGATAGAGAGAGACAGAGATAGTAAGAGAGGGAGAGAGAGAATGAGCGAGAGGGAAAGAGAGAGGGAAAAAGAGAGGGGGAGAAAGAGAGAGATAGATAGATAGAGAGAGATAGAGAGAGACAGAGTGTGTGTGAGAGAGAGAGAGCGAGAGAGAGTGTGTGTAAGAGAGAAAGTGAGTGAGATAGAGAGATAGAGAGACATAGAGATAGAGAGAGATAGAGAGAGAAAGAGCGAGAGGGAGAGGGAGAGAGAGAGTGATAGAGAGAGAGAGATAGAGAGAGACTGAGAGAGTAAGAGAGTGAGCAATAAAGAGAGAGTGTGAGAAAGAGGGAGATATAGAGATAGAGATAGAGAGAGTGTGAGAAAGAGGGAGAGAGCGAGCGAGAGGGAGACAGAGAGAGAGAGAGAATGAGCGAACGAGAGGGAGAGTGAGCCAACGAGAGGACAAGCGAGAGAGAGAGAGATCGAGAGAGTGTGAGAGAGAGTGTGAGAGAGAGTGTACGAGGGAGAGAGAGAAAGAGAGAGAGAGAGAGAGAGAGAGAGAGATAGACAAAGACCGAGAGAGATAGAGAGAGTAAGAGAGAGAGAGAAAGTGACTGAGATAGCGAGACAGAGAGATAGAGAGAGAAAGACCGAGAGGGAGACAGACAGAGTGTGTGTGTGTGTGTGTGTGTGAGGGAGAGATAGATAGAGAGAGAGAGTGGGAGAGTAAGAAAGTGAGCAATAGAGTGAGAGAAAGAGTAAAGGAGAAAGTGAGTGAGGGAGAGAGAGAGCGATAGAGGGAGAGAGAGACAAAGAGAGAAAGAGAGAGTGTGAGCTAGCGAGAGATAAAGTGAGCGAGCGGAGAGAGATCGACAGAAAGTGAAAGAGAGAGTGCAAGAGAGATGGAGATAGTGAGAGAGAGTGAGAGGGAGAGAGCGAGAGAGCGAGAGGAGAGAGTGAGAGAGTGAGCAATAGAGAGAGAGAGAGATAGTGAGAGAGAGAGAGCGAGAGGGAGAGAGAGAGAGCGAGAGAGCGAGAGAGCGAGAGGGAGAGAGAGGGAGAGAGAGATCAAGAGGGAGAGACACACACAGAGATAGAGTATGTGGGAGAGTGAGAGGGAGAGAGAAAGAGATAGAGAGAGACAAATAGAGAGAGATCGAGATAGTAAGAGAGAGAGAGAGAGTGTGTGTGTGTGTGTGAGAGAGAGAGAGACATAGAGAGAGATAGAGAGAGAGAGAAAGAGATAGAGAAGGAGAGAAAGTGAGTGAGATAGAGAGAGAGACAGTAAGAGAGCGAAAGGGAGAGAGTGATAGAGAGAGAGAGAGAGATAGAGAGAGACGACGAGAGAGAGTGTGAGAGAGAGAGAGATAGCGATACATAGAGAGAGAGAGCGATACATAGAGAGAGTGCGTATGTGTGTGAGAGAGAGATAGTGATACATAGAGAGAGAGAGAGCGATACATAGAGAGCGAGAGAGAGCGAGAGAGAGATGGAGCGAGAGAGGGAGAGAGAGTGAGCAAGAGAGATAAAGAGATAGTGAGAGAGTGTGAGCGAGAGGGAGACAGAGAGAGAGTGAGCGAGATAGAGAGAGTGTGTGTGAGAGAGAGAGGGTGAGAGAGCGACACAGAGAGAGAGTGTGAGAAAGCAACAGAGAGAGAGAGAGAGAAAGAGAGTGTGAGCTAGCGAGAGAGAGAGAGTGAGCTAGCGAGAGAGAGTGAAAGAAAGAGAAAGAGATAGAGATAGACAGAGATAGAGAGAGATAGAGAGTGACAGAGTGAGAGAGAGCGACAAAGTGAGAGAAAGTGAGTGAGATAGAGAGAGAGGGAGACAACGAGAGGGGGACAGAGAGAGGGGGGAGAGAGAGTGAGGGAGTGAGAAATAAAGAGAGAGATAGAGAGTGAGTGAGAGAGCGAAAGAGGGAGAGACAGATAGATGGTATGTGTGTGTGAGAGCGCGAGAGGGAGAGAGAAAGAGAGAGAGAGAGAAAGAAAAAGAGAGAGAGAGATAATAAGAGAGAGAGGGAGTGAGTGAGTGAGATAGAGATAGAGAGAGAGAGCGAGAGGGAGACAGAGAGAGAGTGTGTGTGTGAGAGGGAGAGATAGAGATAGTAAGAGAGAGAGAGACAGGGGGAGAGGGAGAGAGAAAGTGACAAAGAGAGAGAGAGGGGAGAGATAGATACATAGATAGAGAGAGGGAGCAAGAGGGAGAGAGAGGAAGATAGAAAGACATAGAGAGAGTGTGAGAGAGATGGAGAGAGAGAGATATGGAGAGAGAGAGAGAGATAGAGAGATCGAAAGAGGGAGAGAGAGTGAAAGGGACAGAGAGCTAGAGACAGAGATAGTAAGAGAGAGAGAGAAGGATAGAGAGGGAGTGAGAAAGAGAGAGAGACAAAGAGAGAGAGAGCGAGAGGGAGACAGAGTGAGAGAGGTAGATAGAGAGAGTGAGAGAGAGAGAGAGAATAAGAGAGATAGTAAGAGAGCGAGTGAGAGTGAGCGAGAGAGAGAGAGGGAGAAAAGAGATAGAGAGGAGAAAGAGATAGATAGAGAGAGACAAGGAGAGAGAGTGTGTGTGTGTGAGAGAGTGAGAGAGTGAGAGAATAAGTGAGCGGGAGAGAGAGTGAGAGAGTTTGAGCGAGAGAGAGACAGAGAAAGAGACACATAGAGAAAGAGAGAGGGTGAGAATGTGAGTGAGCGAGAGGGAGACAGAGAGAGATAAAGAGAAGGAGAAAGAGAAAGATAAATAGAGAGAGAGACACAGAGAGAGGGAGAGCGAGATAAAAAGATAAAGGGAGTGAGCGAGAGAGAGAGAGTGAGAGAGTGTGAGCGAGAGGAGACAGAGAGAGAGAGAGAGAGAGAGAGAAAGAGAGAGGGTGAGAGTGTGAGTAAGAGGGAGAGAGACACAGAGTGAGCGAGATGGAGATAGAGAGAGTGAGCGAGAGGGAGAGAGAGACATAGAGAGAGAGATTGAGAGAGAGAGTGAGCGAGAGAGAGAGAGAGAGAAAGAGAGTAAGAGAGATATTAAGAAAGGGAGAGAGAGAATGAGCGAGAGGGTGAGAGCGAGAGAGAGAAAGGGGGAGGAAGAGAGAGAGTGTGTGAGAGTGAGAGAGAGAGAGAGAGAGTGTGAGGGAGAGACAGAGAGAGAGAGAGTGAGAGAGTGTGAGCGAGAGAGGGGGGTGAGAATGTGAGTCAGCGATAGAGAGAGAGAGAAAGGGTGAGAGAGAGATAGAGAGTGAGTGAGAGAGAGATA